>WIPJ01000702.1:235972-272563 GCA_018155075.1 Cassiopea andromeda
ATATATATATATATATATATAATTAATACTTTTTATACACCTAAATGTTACAATTACACTACATACATATGAAAAATATAAGGACGATACGATGGGGAGCAAAAGACTATCACATGGCCTGTACATAGAAAAAAAATCACACTACACTAAATAAGTCTTTTAAAAAAAGTTTAAAGGAAAGTGGAAAAAGAAACAACGGTAGAAGTTGATCTCAAGGGCGTTGTGGCCAAGCAAGGGGCTGGGAGAAATTTGAATCGTATGCACATAAAACTAACGGGATTTGGAATGCTTAGATGTTACGTATATTTTATGTGTGTTTATTTTAGACAATAAATACTTTAATTAAAGGTTTGCTATTTGTAGAAGCTAATAATGCTAATTACGGCTAACTATTTACAAGATACAAGGATGAAAAGAAAAAGACTCGCTCAAGAGAAAACAGTCAATCAGTTGCTAAATCGTCCATTCTCATAAACTGCCTGTCATCTAACAAATAATTAGCTGGAGAAATGTTGCTGACAAGCAAGATTATTTTTATGAACAATTTGGAACTGCACATAAAATCCAGCGATGCTTTGTTGAAAAATTATATCCTGGTTTCAAATGGGATTGAGCTGCCTGCTTTTGACAAAAAGAGCAGAAAAATGCCAGTATTGCTACAACTACATTCGTAATTGTGTTTTTCCAATCATTTCAACGTAAGTCTACAGTTCTTTTTGCTGTCTATTTCCGCATATGCTTTGGTCGTTAGATGGTCCTTAGATAATACATCTTTGAACTGCACAGTTTTCTCGTAGTAACTGCAAAAATTTTTTCAGAATTGTACATTCTTTGTGGAATTGCACGTTAAAATAATCCTGCTAGCAAGTATTGTCAATAAGCAACTGCAACAACCATTACGTCAGTTAGCCAATCAGTGGATCAATTCGCAATGTTGTCAACGAAAACATCAACAAAAACAGCAACAGAAAACCGCCCTACCTCCCCTCACCAGTTTCCACAAGAATGCTCACCCCTCTTCTTGATTTCTTTTTGACTAGGTGTTGGTGCACAGCTCCAGTTGCCAAAAGTGAACTGGAAATGAAAATGAAGACGAAACCGTAGAATAATAGTAATAGTCAAGGGAATGGTGACAGTCAGGTAAATTCAAAATAATGCAGCCATCGGATCCATATTTAATGACAGACATGGCGCCACCAATTAAAATGTGGGGGCTGGAAAAGAGTAGGGGGGCTGAGAAGTAAACAATATTGTCATCTTTAATACATTTGTCTTTTCAAAATCATTGGGTGGTAAAAGTGGGTCTACGTCATTGTCCTATTTGAGCTGCAAAAGAAGATAATTATTGTCAGCAAAAGCGCATTCTACATATTACTTCAATTATGAGAACAACGGATACGAAGATTTGAACGTATTTTCCTCTAACCTGATCGGAACATTATTTTGATCAGCTTTCCTATCTGTCAGCAAAATCATCGATATACCATTTCTAACAAACTCCAATGCTTTGTGACAAATTGAATCCAGAGCAGGGACAAGGCCATCCAAGCCATTATCAACAGGATAGACAAGATCAATAACTTTTGTCTGATAATAAGAGACATATGAGGATTACTTTTAATACAGAGCAATCAACTGGCAAGAAAGCCTGGCTTATTTAGTCAATTTGATAGAGAAAATCTTTAACAGATTGAAATCGGAAAAACCTATTGATTCTCGCCAGCATACTTTAGATCAGGGGTATCAAACATAAGGCCCGCGGGCTAGATCCGGCTCCTGGAGGAATTTTGAATAAACTGAAATCTAGAGATATTTTTCTTGACTGTACTAGATATAATTGAAAAAGCTGGTTCCCCAAGTTTTCGCTATTGTCTAGCATGCCAGATAGGAAACATCTGATTAGTTACATATATTTGAAAGCCCATTTTACCTAGCCATGGCACCCTCTACGATCCCGTCAGCCTACCCGGCCCCCGTGACGTCATAATATGCCTTTTGTGGCCCCGGGCCTAAATGAGTTTGACACGCCTGCTTTAGATACCTGCTAAAGCCTTTGTTTTACAATGGACTACGGATCAAACACTGAGAAGTCAAGTTACTAAAGCACATGAGATCTGTTAGGATCTATGCGAAAGAAAGTTAGTCTAGATAATAGCTACATACATAGTCTTATGACTATGCAACATGTCAACATATAGCCATTCAATTATCGCAAAAGTAAGAAAATACCTTCCATGCAGGTAGTAATGGCTCTTTCAAAAGCAGCAATTCTCCAGGTGATAAAATAGGAGTGTCCAAAATAATTCTTTTGCACTGATCAGCACTTGGCTCTAGCAGGTTGGCTTCTGGGCCAATTGGACATTCCTTTTGAGGCAATGATATTTCTTGCATTATCGTCAAATTGATATTTGCAAATATCATGAAAAGTGAACACCTAATGATTAAATAAGTTAGAAGAGTAGATGGCAATTAATAGAAGAGAAGATGCTTACCAAAGACATAACAATTTTCTCTCGAAATGGGTCGATTGGAGGATTGGTAACCTAAAATTAAAGAAAAGCAATACGAAATGTATTAGAGAGCACATGATAAATGATGTATTCACCAACTGATATATTGGCATAAAACGTTAATAAATGTTTAGGCATGTTTCATGCTGGAAGTCATGCATTGTAAAATTTTGCAAGTGTCATACATTTTAAGTATAGCCAGAAGGCGACAAAGGGAAGACGAGAAAGAGAGAGGAGAAATGATAGACAGTGATGGTGACAGAGAAAATAGTGAGGGGAATTGGAAAAGGGGGGAAGAAGGTGGAAGAGGGGGGAACAAAGAGGGATACAGAGAGGGTGGAGAAGAGAAGGAAAGAGAAGGGAAGAGGAAGAGGAAGGGAGCGAAAGGACGGAGGAAAAAAACGAATGATGAAAGGAAAATCAGGGAGGGAGGGAAAAAGTAAAAGGAAGGGAGATGGGTGGATGGAGGGAGATAGGGAATGGAAGGAAGAGGAAGATGCAGAGGTAGTACAAAATATGAAATCATGAAACATATTTGGTGCAAATTCTAGAGCCTATTTGATAAAGGTCATATCTCACAAATTGTATTATAGCAGTTGATGGTAGGAAGTAGATTTTGGCTTACTTGTGCAAACAGCTGCTTGAAATAGTCAAACACCAGTTGAGGATACATCGTCATGCATGCAAGTGGGGTGTCATTACCCATTGATCCAAGTGCCTCTTTTCTGTAAGAAAAGAAAATACAGACGAACTGCATTGTCTGAAAAGTCTGTGTAGATGAGACAGTAGAATACGTCTAACTTTAATTTCGACCAAACAGAAAAGTGAGAAGAATTTCTGAAGTCATTTCCAACTGCTAAATAAGTTATGCAGTGTTTCATTCAGCAATCATTAGCTTACTCACGATGTACATCTATCATCACCAAAGAATAAAGTAAATGAACATTGCAAATATGCTAGATCATGTAAAAATGAACTACTTCCTATTATGCGGTGATATGAATAATTGGTGGCATACATGAAGCGCAGTAACGTGATTTGCTGGCTCATAAGGATCAATTGCAATACTCACGAATTTATTATCATAGGTAAAAGAAGCATGTTCAAATCTTCCACTGAATATCCAAACAATGGCATTCTTCTGTCAGTCTCCACGGATCTGCCTCCCATTGACAAAGATTCTCTCTTCTGAGAAATATCATCTGGTGCTTTTCCATGCTCTTTTATGTATGCATCTCGAAAGTGCTCAAGTGTTAACAAATTCTCTTCTATCCATTTCTTCACTGGACGAGCTGTTGATATTTCATGCTTCAGTTCTCCATCGTTGATTATTGATCCAAGTTTTGTATTTACAAGCAGCATTCGACCAGGCATTAATCGTCCCTTTGAGAAAATAAGATTCTCAGTAAAAAAATAGAAATATTTAACTGAAGAGCTAGTAATATATGTTGCTATAAGGGTATTCGGTCATATGAAATGGAGTAAAAAAGATGATTAGGCCCTTTCGCTAGCAATACACGTTTTTTCTATAAGAAAATGGTTCAAAAGAAGGGGTATTCAAAGAGTTAAGAGTGTTCTGGATTTTGGAGTTCTAAAAATTTTCGTAAGTGTATTAGTGCTCAAAATTTGATTTATTTGTGTAAAAAATGTTATATATTTTAAGTTGTCTACACCCTAATAATTTAATTTCTGTTATTTACTACGATTTTTTCATCATTTCAGGTATACATGAAGCTTTGTCACTTCCACCAATGTGCATGCACAAAAAATTGGAGCTCAAAAAATCTTGCTAAGAAAGTTTTGATACTGGGATTTTGAGAAAGTTTCAGTACTGAGCTGAAAAAAATTTGTTGTAAAAAAATGTGTGTTATTTCTAACTAATCAACCAAAAGCTCAACAAGTCTTGGCAATTGTACTGACGAAAATGCACGAAGGCTAGAAAAAGGTTCTGACAGCTTCGCAATCAGGATCTACAATTTGACAAATGTACAAGGCAAATAAACAGCAAAGATAAAGACGTGACCGTAAAAATAATTTTTCCGGATCACGCCTATTCCCCTCAAGAAAAGAGAACTCCAATATTTTAACTGTTAGCTAGCGCTTCATAGAATAGCTCAGGTATAATTGTTTAAATTTTGTAGACCTTAAGTGTAAATAAACGTTAGAGGAACAGTAGAAATATTTGAAGTACTTTGTTTCTACGTGTACTAACAGTAGAAATATTTAAAGGCAAGTTTTTACGCAATAAAGCTTCATATTCAAGAACACTACTTGAATTTTCATTACCACAATCATTGGAAAAGATTTCTTCCCCTGCAGGCAATATTTCAAATGCAATACTTTTCTTAAGCCTCAGATTACTTGCTGGTCTGATTCACTAATTGCGATTACACTTCATGAGGAAAAGAGATTACATTTGGAAGGAAATTTCTGCCAACTAACATAAAGTTAATAGGAAAAGGATTAACATTACTTTGTAAGTTATATTTTCTGGAACGACTGATGACACGCCAACCTCACTTGCCATAATCATCAGGCCATCCTTGGTGACGTAGTACCTAGATGGGCGTAGGCCGTTTCTGTCCAGAACAGCACCAACATAATTTCCATCCGAGAAAGTTAAAAGAGCTACAAGAAGGAATTTTAAATTCCGTTGATAATCTATTCTTTAACTATCCCAAAAAATTTAATTTGAATTTGCACAATACATTTCTCTCATTCAAAGGTATTGAATAAACGCATTCCGTAGGAGGTGATGATTTCTCCTCAAGTAAGTAAGAGAGGAGATAGAAGCTGCAAAAGAGAAATGGACAGGTCTTGTGAGGAAGACAGTCATTCAACTGCGGACAAACCTGGTCCATCCCATGCCTCCATTGAGCATGATGCCCATTTGTAATACAGTTTCTTTTCAGGCGTCATGTGAGTATCATTCTGCCAGGCTTCTGGTACCAAAGTCATTACAGCCTAAAACAATGAACTCGATAGAGTTGGCACTTCAAGGATTAGTAAGGCAAGAAGAAGAAGTGAAATAGGCATCGAGTATTTGATGCCAATTTATCTTCATATTAGTTAATTTAGTACATATCTTTAAAAATACTCCTAATCTTGAAAGTCTTTAGAAAGATAAAGATCTTAGAGATCAAAGCCGTGCGGCTGCAGTAACTGTAAAAATTTCATTCATAATTTAGGTTTTGTATAGGTTCGTAAATAGTTGGCATTAGTTATGTATATGTAAGCCAACCTTAAATAAAGTGTTTATTATTATATATTAAGTTATTATTTCATTTAAGATCATGAATTTTAACAAGCAGTTTTTTCACTTCATTTCATGTGTCGCTCAGTACGGCTATTAAACACCTGATTTCTGAGACTCAGGTGTTTCAAAAGCTGTATCAATGCTACACAATCCAACCTTTAATAAAATTCAGGACATTAAAAAATGGAATAAATATGCAAAATTTCAATATCTTATGCAAAATATGCAAAAAGCTATATAAAAGGACGAAGAAAGAGAAAGGAATGACCTCTGGCAATGATCTATTCCCTGCCATTGTAAGGAATTCGACAACATTATCAACACACCCTGAATCAGATTGCTCAGCTTCGATGACAGGAAAAAGTCTGAAAAGACACGCATTGAGCAAAAATTTGAGTATTACCTCGATCTATATTTACTATCCACGCTAAAAATTAGCTTCTATTCTTACTTTACGAGTAGAGTAGCCCCGTATGCATTGAATAAGTCAATTCAGTAATAGCTGAGCAGTTTAAGAGCCAAAATGGGTAGTAGCGGACATAAGGTATGGCAAAAAACATGAATTTACCTTTGGAGATCATTCCCATAGTATTTACTGCTCATATTTCCTTCTCTTGCCATCATATTTTTTATATTTCCTTGAATTGTATTTATCTCCCCATTGTGAGCAAGCAGTCTGTTGGAAGATGTTGAGGAAACTTATTAACTAATGGTAAGATAATCTACAAACAAAAAGGAACTGCAAGAGACTGAAAAGATGTGGGCAGCAATAGCTCAAATCACATTGCCAAACTTTCCTGGTATCAACACATTGTATGGATAAATGTTAGATACTGAATATCAGAATAAAGACAGCAAATGATAATTTAGTTTACTCTATCGTAAGTAGGTTAATAAGAATGTGAACAGAAACTAAGGCAAATCATTGAAGAGATGTTCATGTAAATTTAAACCTTTGTGGGTGTGCTCGTTCCCAGCTTGGGTTTGTATTTGTTGAAAATCTGCTGTGAACCAATGCAAAATGTGTCCTGAAAAATTGTGAAGAAAAGAATTGCTTCGTTGTTTATGTCCTTCTAAAAGGAGGTAGATATGATAAAAATTCATTGATGAAGGCAAAGGATCAAAGGACTTATAGTACATACTCATAGCTTTCTTCAACAAGGTCCGGATAAAACTGGGCCAGTTGTTTTGGTGTTAATAATCCCTAGCAGAAGAAAATCTACTGTTAACGACAAAAGAGAAACTTTATTCAAACAGAACTTCAGGATTTTGGGATAAATGTAGCTTTTGAACATCTGGCAATACTGTGAGATACTATTTAAGTAAAACTTACTGCTATTTGCATTGAAGAAATAGTAATTTTACATCTTACATCAGGTCTTCATATCAATTCCTAAAACCCCTGATACTGCATCGACTAAGCACTCTCGAGAAAAGCTAGGATTTCCGAAGTTTATAAAGCTTTACATATAATACCATATATTCTTAATACAAGCCAAAAAGCAGAAGCGATTAAGTTATTTTTTTCGAAGAACTTCAAATGGTATCGTTATTGTATTTGATATTATTGTAACTAATATTGTTAATTATTTTTATTAATTGTTGTATGTAGCAGTATTCATTTTGCGTTTGTTAGATAATTAAATAAACTAAACTGAAACTGAAAAGAATGCTATTGATGTGACTTGCTTAGACCATTCATGAGTTGAATTATCAGCTGTAGTACATTCTCTGTTCTTTGGCTTGTATAAAGACTGTATGGCATTAAGGGACATAACTCATTAGAATCCAGGCCCCACCTTGTAAGTGATGATGTCGGTTGACAAACTGCACAAATAGAACTTTCTATCTTGACGAGGTACTTGATGTGTTGCAATTTTTCGGCAAAGATAAACCTGCAAATATTACGCAAAAATTAATGGAATTCTGGACATGGGGTACATTTAGCTACACGGGTATATTTAAGTGCATGGGGTACATTTAAGTACATTCAGTAAATTTAACTATGAAAAACATAATATAATTTGAAATTTCTAAATTATTTATATTATTAAAGTTAGGATTGATAGGATCTACTCTGGGGAATTACCTTAGTAGATGTGGGGATATGGGGACATGCCATTATTTAGGGGTAAATTTCCTGAAAATAGCGAAATTTTCGGTATAACTTTTTTGACTATGTGCGAAATTGTGGGTACCAGTTGAAGAAACATATAGAATCATGGGTACTGTTTTGGAAGAATGTGGAAAAAATTGCCAAATAAGGAAAAGACATGCAAAAGCTGTTTGATGACTTTTTTGCATTTCGTGAAAAAATTCTTTGCATTGCGGAAATATGGATATAATTTTCATTATTTTTGCAGAACTGTGTGTAGCATTTTTCAGGTACATGCAGAACATGGGTAAAAAATTTGAATCACAATGGCACGTCCCCATCCAACATGAAGCTTAGTTAAACCCCCGAGAGGATCCAGCATATCTTCGTACATAGGGGAAATGCATGTTATTGAGGGCACGAGCTAGAGTGAGGAAATATGGGCAGTTCTTTTCGTCGTTGCCTCTATTACTTATCACTTCTAATAAGTCCTCAATCCTTGCTGAGTGGACAGTGAGAGAACATAAGCTCCGGCTCAGCCTCGAGCTACTGACCTTCTACTTATGCATACGAGTGTTTCTAACCACCACTATTAGCACATAACTAATTTGGCACTAAAATGAACCTCAAGCTATTTTAAACAACGCATTGATGAATCAAACAAGAAAAACCTGTTTTCTGAAATCATCTTTGGAGAGCTGGCTTGTCAGAAATAGCTAGAAAATCAATGAAAAATATCATGAAAGATTGAGGTAACACAAAAATTGACTTTCGTTGCATATAGGTATTATGTGGTTGGTTGGTTGGTTGGTTGGTTGGTTGGTTGGTTGGTTGGTTGGTTGGTTGGTTGGTTGGTTGGTTGGTTGGCTGGTTGGTTGGTTGGTTGGTTGGTTGGTTAGTTGGTTGACTGGTTAGTTAGTTCACTGGTTAGTTAGTTGATTGGTTAGTTGGTTGGATGCCTTGTTGGTTGGTTGGCTGGTTAGCTGGTTGGCTGGTTGTAGACAAGTTGAAAATCGATAGATGGAAGAATTGGAGAGAAAAAGTCAAGTAACAAAGTGCAAAAAATGCACCTACTTGTTTTATATTTGGCTGTAAGCTTTTAGCCCAATTTCCAATGCAGGAGTCATCGTAAGGCACGTCTCTCCATATCATCACCTTGTACAGATCAAAACGATGTTTAGAATTTTCGACATCATGTTAGATGCAAAGCATGTTATGGAATATTAGATGAAATGATGAAGAGCATGAAAATATAACAAAGACAAACAAACCTCGAGAGAACATTCAACTGCAATACGCTCCATTTCCAACATACACTCATTTGCCTGGAAGTCAAAAATACCAAAGATTGAGAACAGAATACTGGGACAACGTACACCCGTTTTATTATGCGAAAGATGTCTATAATAAATATGAGGCTCAATCCTCGCTAAAATTAGTTGGACCGCTAGCAAAAAGTTATCTTTTAGACAAGCTACATAGCTATTTTAGTGACTCTGGCAAACCTTCGAGTTTTCGCCTCCCTCTCCCCCTCCCCCCAAAAACAATGTTGATTTTTGGGTAGGAAGGAAAGATCTAAAGTTCCATAGTTCAAGGTACTCAAAAAGTGGTAAAAATTCTTTATAATTCAACATTGTAACGGGGAAGGGGTGGATCAGGAAAGAAAATGTGTGGAAGCCTTCACAATATTCCAACTATTTTGGCCGGGATTGTAGGTAAGAATTAAGAAACATTTAAGAAACGTTCAAGAAGCATAGAAAGGTTGACTTTCAAATGGTAATTTGAAAAAACTGCTTTTACAAGAAGATGCTTGATCAAACAAGAAACAAAATAATAGCAACATCTACTACATTCTTCACAAAATCTGAAAATTCTATTTCCTATTTCATGGTTGCCTAATCTTGGTATTGTTATTTGAACGTTCAAAAATTTAAGAAACAGTTAAGAAACATTTGGAACTGGGCTTGACAAAATAATACGAAAAATCTAGGCAGAAGGCCGAAAGTTTGTTTCTTGCATAGAAATTGTGTATTGATCTTGGAGAAATTGCATAGGATTGAGCGACAGACCTTGTACGATAGCGTTCTTGTTATTACTTTCAATGTTCATGTGATTTTTATGCTTACAAGCGTTCTTTCAAAATGTTCAATGCACAATGGTAAAGTCAGTGACTTATGTAACAAGCCCAAGTCTTTGTACATTGCATTATTACCCATTTCCTTCATGTTATGAAACAAATTTTAAAATAAGAATAACAAAAGTTGGACTGCAAGACTTTTTCGTCAACTAAGCTTGAAATGAAAAATGAGGGAATACAAGCCAAAGCAATGCCCGAGATTAGGCATCTGAAAAATCACGTGACTGGCAATGCAACAAAAGGTACTGGGAACGAAGCATTCTAGGATACCTTTTCAGTGTCAGTATCGATAAACAGAATGCCAGTTGCGTAGTAGCCTGGTCCAGGAACTCTGTTCTCATTTCCATTGTACCTTGAATATCAGAATAATCGAAAATCAAACATAATATATGTAAAGAGAAAGATCAAATATGTAGGTTAACAGGGTGGTGTAAGGCAAGGTGCATTTCATGCACTTAGGCGAAGATCTTCAGCGTTGTGTTAGTTTTCCTATCGGGATGACGGCGTAGATATAGCCTGAACTATCTCTATTGCAATGACGCACCAAAATGCAAATCTCGGCACACGGTTCTTTCCATCTTTGCACATCAGGTGTAAGCTAACGCTCAACGTTGGCGCACACATGAGGAGCTACTGGCGTACCTTCGGCGTGAGGTTTACGTAGAATGTACCCTGGAGTGTAGCTTGTGTTCATGAATTAAAGAGTTTTTTTGAAAATCAATGAAAATCAAAGGTTCTTGTGAGACTTTGGATTGTCATACGATGTAATATTATGTTTGCTTATCAGTAAACCAGTTTTAAGACAGGATTATGTGCCTTGCTTTACTTCATTAAAAGATTCTCTAAATAGAAGCTTTATAAATATGCTCACATGACTTATTCGCATGACCAGTAAGTCATGAAGATTCCCTAAGTCTGGCTAAATAGATCATGTGATTCAATTAGAGATGGTCCACCAATCAGATGGCATTTGCGTTTGATTCTTGGGAAACGCTTTCAAGACCGGAATAGGAGTCTTAATGACACTATTAGGAAATTTATGTCTTTGCTACATGGAAAAAAGGAAACTCGAAGTTAGTCACGCACTGAAAACTTCAAATACTTATCTTCCTTCGAAATTTCTAAAAACACTATTTTAACATATCGAAAAAATAAAAAGCTCGATATCCTTGAGAGCATCCTATTTGAGTTTACTCGATTCTACACTACGCGCCAAAAGTCCTGGGACACTTTGTATATTTTTAATCTGGACGAAGCATTCACCCCCTTCCTCCCCCTAAACAAGGATGGTTACTGGAAGAAGTACATGAGGTAACGGAAAAATTTTTCATGCACAATAACGCCAAGTGTCTCAGGAACAGACCAACATTGTTTTAGGGGGAAGGGGGGAGGTGCATCAAGGCGCGATGGTTGAGATGCTGAGAAAGCTATAGTTTTTCATAATTTTCTGAAAATGTCCCAGGGACTTTTGGCAAGTATTGTACCCCCGTTTCCCCCAATTCCTAGGGGCTTAGGGGTGCCTCTGAGGGGACTTTAGTTCTGGCGCGAGCATTTAGGAGCAGATGCCCTTCCTGACGTTGCCAATAGCATGCGGTGGTCCTCGAGCCCAGGGGCCATGTTGGTCTTAGTCGAGTGCATTACC
Organism: Cassiopea andromeda; assembly: GCA_018155075.1. Taxonomy (NCBI): domain Eukaryota; kingdom Metazoa; phylum Cnidaria; class Scyphozoa; order Rhizostomeae; family Cassiopeidae; genus Cassiopea; species Cassiopea andromeda. Next base: position 247,613 of record WIPJ01000702.1, read on the forward strand.
GTTAGGCCACGGCTGCTAGCATCCTATCTGAGTTTAGAAATGTGCCAAACAAGAAAGATATTTAAGCGTCCAAAGCTATTTCTCGTAATTTTTAGGGCAAAATTTCGATGTTTTTCATTTGTAGATCACCACCAAACCTTCTTTTAGTAATTATTTATTCTTAAGCTATTTTACTAAGTTACTAATTCACAAGCAAAGGAGATCTAGTGGAATACACTAGCAATGTTGTACAGTTCTTGCTTTTCCTTTTTTCTCTAAAGCATTATCTTGAAAAACTACAGATTTAACGTATTATTTTTTATTTCTAGAAGGACATACACGGTTTTTAAATAAGAAAACCATCATTTTGCCTGAGCCTCAATTTCCTTAACTTTTCCCAAAAATGAGTCTGAGATTTTTTAAGTTTTTCTTAACTTTTACTGAAATAAACTGGCTAAAATGGGTTACACTTTCGTTATCAATCTTGTATCGTCGTCGTCGTCGTATAGTGCCTTGTCAGATTCTAACATTGGATGTCACAGCATGATATAAAGTCCTGTTTTCTGCCAAATGAATTATGTTCACTCCTCTCCTGTCTAAACATTTGCCTAACCACCCAAGAAATGTCTGTCTTTGCCGTCCTCTATCTCTCTTTCCTTCTACTTTCCCTGTTACCACTTGAGTGGTAACTCAAGTGTACTCGAATCTTGTATACGACAATCTTGTATACGACAATCTTGTATACGACAATCTTGTATACGACAATCTTGTATACTCGAATCTAAATTCCATCTTTAACATTGTGAATGCAATAATGACGAAATATTGATTTTTGGCCAATAAAAACACTTAATTTTGGAAACTGAGCCTCGCAATTTGGCCATTTGAGCCTCATTTGGTTATAAACTTTTTTCTTATAAAACAAACGTGTATCATCAGTTTTACATTCATTTTGCGTGCTCCAATCTTATGTTGCTGTGCAGTTCTGTGGTGTAGTAGACACCTTTCCCTGACAATGTGTTCTGTCTGACAGTATTCTTGTAGTCTGTTGAGCTATCGCTAAGATACCTAGTTCTACCTAGTAATTTATGAATTTTTTTAAAAATTAAAAAAGAAAGACACAACTAACATACAGGTACATTTAACTGTGCCTCTCACAGCAAGAATATTCTCGAAGTCGTCATGTTCCTGCTATGAGAGGCACTTACAATAATATAGAATTTTCAAAGACAATAACTTTATATAAAATACGTTTAATAGATCCTTGGCCACACCAACCAAGCACCCACCCTTCATTAAGCGAGTTCAAAATTTCAGTACAAGGGATAGAAAAAGTGTTCGGAAAACTATAACGAAAGAGTTCGATCAGTTCTAACAGTTTATAATTTCATTTATATTTCAATTCTGACACTATCTATTTCACTTGTGAAATTACATGAACTGTGGCATTAAAAGAAATGCATATGCTATGCATCTGCATCAAAACTCTGAAATTGCCGTTACTTCTGGTTAGAATTCAATCCAAAAAGCATAAACAAGATACGAAAGAAGGTTGTGAAATATATCTGTCTAGTTTTGGCTGCAAATGAATGGAACCGGCTTCCTAATTCTTGATTGTTTGCAGTTATAAACGATTTTTAAATTGAGGATTTCCTTGTGGATTTTCTAATAGTAGCATAAGTCCTTTAACTTATTTCTAAATTTAGGTTCTTTATAAAGTGGTTTCTTATATAAAAAGTGTGTAATTGGAAAGAAGATGCAGATATCATAAACTGTCATATACAAATGTGGTTGAAAGGCTTTGGAGCTGTATGAAGTAAGACTGTTTGATATGGTCTTACCAATCTCAACTTTTAAGTTCAACTTACAGATAATGTACAAATCCCCTAGGAGACTTTTTTTCTTGCACTGAAGACATCTAAAATCACCTATCTTTTCTTAGCACATGATTTTATATGATAATTTTCTGATTAATGATGGCCCAAGATTGAGTTGATACGTTTCATGGAATTGTCGAATAAGGGCAGAGTCAAGTATGTAATGCACTGTATCAATGGAATTGTCGAGTAATATGGAATTGCCAATCTAGAGGAGAGAATCTGCAATGTTATCTAAGCGTTTCGTCGTACTTACTTCCAATTTCTATCGAAGCTGCGCTTCCTTTCATCTACTTTACTCGATTTCAATAATTCAGTCATTACTTCATACATTATGTAACAGGGGTGGACTGGCTAAATTTTTTGGTCCGGACACAATGTCAATCAACCGGCCCATATATCCTAGAAAGCGTAAATCTGTGGACAAAAATATTGACAACACCTGCAAACGTCTCATAAATCCACAGTTTAAATGTGAGTTCTTTCATGCATACATAGCGAATTTCTCCATGTTCAAAATGTAACGTTTTCTCCACTTCATCCATCCCGGCATTCGCCCAATTGGCCTGACCGGCCAGTTTGTCCTAGTTATGTAATGTTTTCCATCCTTTAGAAGGTCGGTCTACGCATGAAAGCTCTTTTTTAAACATTTCTGTGGTGCAACGGAAACAATATTACATGGCAAATGAGATCTCTGACTCTCCCTAGAAGGATTTCCTCGCACAATTAACGAGTAACCTACGCAGGCATCTAGTCCTTTAATTCCTGCATTTACTGGCAACGAGCGAGATAGAAACAACTTTCAATTCATCCTGCAGAAGATCTATGTTACTTAATTTCAGTGCTTTAGTTCCATGGTTATATAACTGCTTAAACATTAAACTTTGAACGTAGCGTTCTTATGCCTTGCAGCCATTTCTATGTATGATAATGCCCCAGAATGTCCCATAAATTATTCAACGCAAATTCTTTCATAAAAACAATGGAAGCCGTAAGTCGTCACAGATGATCAATTTCTCAACTACGTATTGTAATCACATGCTTTCAAAATCCCTTATGCTGTTAATGATGCCATTGATAGATGCAAGTAGTACTCAATTGGCATGCCGGCTTTTCCTGTTCTACTGGATTCTATAAATGTGAGAGCTTCGTGAATGGCTACGGAGAAGTTTTTGTCCTTTTGAGGAGGCTGCGAGAACAATACTATTTCGAGCAACTGGGACCTAAAACAGCATCCTAGAGAAATATGTCAAAATTTAAATCACGCTGTTGTCTATAACTGTCAAGTGTTCTTCAGGATAATAAAATGCAAAATATTGCAAAGTTTTACATCACAATAAGACAAAGCATTTATATTTGGGGAATGAGGAATCAAGGTAAGATAACAAGAAAAAGCTAAACCACATGAATGACTTTCGAGTTAAAGAGCTGGTTGGGAAGAGCCAAAAATATCAATTCTCTAGTTCAACTAAAGTCCCATAAACATGGTAGATACTGATACCATAATTTTGTACTAGTCTTTCATATTCAGCAGCTTTCCCAACATTGTGTGCTTGCATCTATTATGACTATCTACCCCCAAGCAACTGTATAAGCCTTGAAACAATCCTGGAAATCAAAATTTTCTCCCCATTTGCATAGTAAGCGTGCTATATACATGCTAAGTTCCTTTTTCATACATTCATACAAAAGTGAAATTGATGAGGGATATGCTAGGGAACCCTGAATCAGCCCCAAAAATATGAAAATACTGATGATAACCCTATGGACAGTGTATATTACGTATACTAATACACACTGACCTCCAAAATAGAGATAGCAAAATGAGAAGAAAAACTGCAGTTAATAGTAGGAAATGGGACTTGTCTGTGGTCATTTTATATCTAATAGGCCTATTGACTTATGAACATCCTCTGAGCCTTATACAATATTGAAGTACCTTTTCCTCAGCAGTTTGCCTCCCATTACTTAGCTATCTATCATTGGCAATACTTTTCATATCTATCAATTACTTACAGATTATCTGCAAGGTACTCCCTGTACAAAGTATGGGGTATACCAGTCATCACCCCTGCACCATCACCAGTGTCGTCACATTGGCACCCTCCTCTGTGATGCATATGAACTAACATTCTTTGCGATTCTTGCAAAATCTAGAGTATTTAAGCACAAAGAACCGATAAAATACAAAGAGTCACTAGGATAAAGGTATTTGAGAAATCGCAATTGAGAAATAGCGGGGAAGTTTTGTTTTTCACACTACAAAGCCCACGAGTGTCGCCATGCTAGTTCAAAAAAGACGAGACTCGTTGCGAAAATAAAACAATGGGACACTCAATGGGGCTTTTGCCATACTTGCATAAGCATACCTCCGTAAGCCAAGCTGATCTGTGACTACTTCAAGTTAGAGCAACATTTTAAATGTATAATAGGAGGCGTGATAAACTCATTCTCATAAGCACTATCAATGACAAAACCACAGAAACTGCTAACCAATCAAACAGATAATAAAGATCCAGAAGGTATTATATATACAGATTAGTTACGTATAATTTTGAAATCGTGCATTATGCATTATATAGCAGCGTCCACATTCAAACTTTTGGGATTAACGCTCTATTTCAACAGAGGCAGCGAGGACTAGGCCATAGAATGATTCTCTATGCTTTCTAAAAATAAATAGCAAGTGACTATATATAACTATTTGCAAACGGCTTAAATTGCTTTAGGACAATGAGGCAAACATGTAACAAGCCGGTTGGTCATTTGGCTCTTCAAACCATAGCCATTTTCAAACTAACCTTGTGGGAAGCTCTCCCTTCGATATCGACAACAAAGCCAACTCCGCATGCATCGCGCTCTTGAAGTAATGGAGAAACAATTTTGTTGGATTGTTCTTCCATCTTAAAAAGTAATTGTAGACAACCTTTCCTGAGAGTTAGCTTAAAACATAACGCTAGTCCGTAAAGATTCTGGAGGTAGTGATCCTCAAAGGCAGAACAACAAAGGGAATCACCATTGTAGTTCTCCCGCCATTGGTCAAACTTGATAAGAACTTTTACCCAAGTTTAGATTGTTAGGGTCCATTTTGTAATTGGACAATCACTCAGAACACTGCGTAATGATTGGCTATTCATAACGTAAATAAAAACAAACGTTGTGTGAGCATTTTAGCAATCACGTGTAAAAGTTAAGGACATGTGCAGGTCAAAGAGCATTCCCTTAAACCTGTCGAAATTAACCAATCAGTGGTGTCATAATCACGTTGCCTCATTAGAAGACCAAATTGTCGCTTTCATTCATATGGAATGTTATATAACTGATCACGTTTTGAATGGACTTTGTTTCTACTTTTAATATATTATAGACAGTACCGGATAATCAACAGATTTCAAACTGCTGAGCAAAAGAAGGAGGTAGTGTCAGTAGAGGTTGTATCGAAATGGAAGCTGAAACACCGTTTGTCTACTCACACACAGAACTTTTGCTTCAGAATGTCAGGCTGTCTATTCCATTTCGAAAAGACTCGCCACTTTCCTTTCAGTTTCCTCAAAAGTCAGTTCCCTTTGGCCAGCTAAGTTTGAATAACAAACGAGAACTACCAGCTCCAAAAAAACATGAATTATTGGCTATGAATGGCTATATAGACAAAAACATTGTGCCGGGGTTTCGCTACAGAGTTAGAGAAATCGAGACACAGAAGAAATTGTTCGATGGACAAGCTAAGTACTTAGAGAGCATTGGGCAAGGGTATGGCAAGCGACTGACGTTTGAAACCGATGATATCCTTGAAAACGACAACTTTTTTTGGACAGACAGTAATGAACATGGATATGCTTTTTCCATAGAAGCAATTTCAGTTGGTGATATCTTTGTTGCCAAACTTGGAAATAGAGAACTTGGATTTGTAATGATTACAAGCGCTCAGGAGGACCAGAAAATTGTCAGTTCTGAAGTTGAAGATAGGAGTGTTGTGAAGAAAGTAAAAGTTGACTTTCAATGTAAAATGGCTGAGAAATGGAATGAGTCGACTTTTGGTGGCAAATTCAGCTTGAATCTTCAAGGAGTTGCTACACTGGTAAAAGGAAGGCAAGAGCAGCGATCCAAGATTCAGGATATAAAAATCAGCAACCAGGGAGGTGCAATTGTATTGCAACCTGTTTCGTGAAGCTGATGTTTAATTAATGACCAGAACATTACTATCTGCTGAACTTTGTGATGCTTAATGAATAATTCACTGTTTGTAGTGATTATTTTTGGCTTAAGACGGGGCTCTATAGACTTTTTGCCACGTTGGCACTATCTTTGCATCCTTGTAAATAAGTTCACGTTGTTCACGCACCGTTTTGTGTAAAATAGGTACATAGGATTATTGTTCATTTTCATTGAGCTTAGTCTATTTCAAACACAGTTTCTTTGCACATTTTATATCATACATATTAGAAATTCAATGCTTGTGAATATCATTGAAGATATGTGGAATGATTAGTTTTTCTGCTTTCCTACAACTATTTTGGGAATTTCAATGAGGTAATCATCCAGTAGCATGGACGTAGGAAGGGCACATGCACCCCACTTTTCACAAATTTGCATATAAAGTGCTCCTTTTAGGTTACATAGTTGCCCCTTTTTGAATGTGAGGGTGTCCCCTGTTTGCATGTGTTCCCCACTTTTTTAATGCTTCCGACGTCCCTGCCCAGTAGTAAACAAATTTGAAGCTTGTACGAATTCTGCAATGTTGACGTCTGTAGTTCAAAGCAGTTGCTGTTGATTTTAGAAAATGTCGTGTCCAAAACTTACACAGATTGGCCTAAGCTGCTAGAGGGTCCTCCTCATTTTACTCTTTTTGGTGAAATTCTATTGGACGGAAAACTGCGAGTGGCCTATGATAAAGTTATATGAAAGAAGCCGTATTATTGATGGAACTGTATGATAATGGAGCAGATTCCCTCATCCTTTGATCTGCAATACTCTCAGGTGCCAAATAATTCATACCCCCCTCCCCCGCTTCTTAATTTGTTGACTTTTTCCAACCCCCGGACCTTACTTGGACCCCCGTTTAAGGACGTTGACTCTTTAAGTATCCTTCATTTAATTTCCTTTCACTATTTACGCCCAACATGCATGGGTAAATAGCATGCTTCTGTATATATTTTAGTTTCATGCTTTCTGACAAACTATTTTTGTTCTTTCTATCGCTATTTAGAGTCACTTCTCAAATTCCGACCCCTCCTTTTATTAAATTTTGTTCAGCCCCCTGATATTCTGCATCCCTAGGGAAAACAACCTCTCCCATTGGACTATTCTTGATATCTCAAATGGTACTGTCAGCTTGACTTGAGGGAGCTTGTGTTGGTGGCTGTGAGTCAGTGCTTAATTCAACATGATTTTCCAACACCTCTGCTTTTCCAAACCCCAATGTGCATTCCAAGGTTTTTGAAGAAGTTAGAATTGCACATAAAATCCAGCGCTGTTGTGTTGAAGAATTAAATTCTGGTTGCAGATGGGGTTGAACTCCCTATTTTTAGCGAAAAGGAGTGAACGACTTGTGAACAAGAAGTTTATTGAAGTGTCACATTTCTTCCGACGAATTTTTCTTTCCAAGACCACTAATTTAACTTCCAAGACCACTATTAGTGCCGAAGACCACTCTATATTTAGCGACTAGAGAGTTCCTTTTTAGACAAATACTTAATATTTGTTAATTGAATAATTTATTTGAATTTGCTGTCATCATCTTCTCTATTAGGTACTGTTGTGAGTGGGGGTGCCAGCCTGGTGCTTTAGTTACTTTGTGCGAGGCGATGTTTTCTGCAAAGCACTGTTGGCGCCAATGGTGTAGAAGCTAATGGATAGCCAGGGAGGCGCTTTTCCTTTGATCATTTTTTATAAGAAACTAAAGGACTGTTTAAACGATCCAACATTTATCCAACATTGATGTTGGGTGAAATTTTGGATCGCTTGAACATCATGTTGGGTCACCCAACATTGACTTTTTCTATGTTGGATGAAGTTTGATTCTAGTCAAAAATGTTGGGTGACGGTAGCCAATAATTCCATTGTTTTGAAATGTTGGATGAAGTGTTGGGTCGTTTGAACACCTCTCCCAACATTTATAAAATGTGTTGGCTGAACTGTTGGGTGAAATGTTGGATCGTTTAAACAGGCCTTAAGAACTTGGTCCACCTAGTTATATAAGAAACTCAGGCAGTGGTCCACTATTTATTCCAATGTGTTGAAATGTTCTTCTGTAGGGATAGGAGGGTAAGCATGGCTATCGAAAGCTTTCAATGTGCTGACATTCTCTAGCATCTGTTATAGGGCCCACAATGGTTGGGCTCGGAGAAAAAATTTCAAAGTAATGGTTTTCAGGTTGTTGGAAAACGCTATTTTGAGATTGATTTTTGCAAATACAGTAGTTCATAACAGAGCCAATTTACTAATCTTTCAAGCAGAAATTACAGAAAGCTTGATAGATATTCTTTCCTATCTAGAGCCTACTAAGAGGCCCACCGTGGTTGGGCCCGGAGAAGAACTTTCAAAATAAAGGTTCTTAGAAATACTTCCTGTAACTATACATTCTTTCGACTTTTGTAAAAGCATTCTGTAGCATTCAAATCTTCAAAAATTACTTTATTTTAAAAATACAATGACCCAATTCTACCTAAAGTCTCTCAAGTTCTGAAAGTTGGCAGGGTGTTACACCCATATCCTTCGTTCACTACGTCATTCCTCACAAATATTTAATAAAGTATTTTGTTTTCAAAAGAAGTATTTCCTCTACAATAGCCTTGTACTTCGAAGAAATTTGCCGATCATGAGGGTGGCTGCGACCCGTTCGCGCTCCCCTCTTCTACATCACTGATTTGCACTCATCTATTGCTTTTTACGATTTTGTCCAAAATCTATTGGTGCACTTGTGTCATTAGGGAGTGTCCTAAAGGACTGCTACTTAAGAAGGCGGGGACGAATATTTCTCCTCAGACTAAAAACTATCATGACTGTCTGCCCTCCGTTTGGAAAACGTGCTCCTATGTCACCTTGTCCTGACAGCCGCTTGATAAGCTTTTATGTAACATAAGATCCGAAGTCAAGCAGTAGACAAAGAATTGAATTTGAATTGAATTTGAATTTGAAAGAAGCCTGCATAGTTGCGTATGAATCGACCATAACATAAACCACTGGTTTAGTCGTGGGGCCGTCGGCTATGTTAACCACATTAAGTTTATTAGATAGCAGCCAATGGAAGTCCTGGAATTGAAATGAAAGGGAAAATTCTAAGCAAGAGGAACATGAAAAGTGGAAAAACAAAAAATTGTGAAAGATGATTCGCCTCGTAGTCATTCGTTATTCAATCGAAGTCGGCTGCATTAGCCTCGCTCGGAAATTGTGCATAGTTGAAGGAAAACTGCGCGTAGTATTTACACCTGAACTAAGTAAAAGACTTACATTTCTAGATGGATGTTAAGATTGAAGAAGAGGAAGACATTTACGAAGTAGAGAAAATCTTAGATGCGAATTACCTGGAAGAGGTAATAATAGATATCTAGATCCTTCTACACCAGTCTCAGTCTGAGATAGTAATGTTGTGGAATCTGTAAGTGGAAAACATTCCCTGAGCAAAGCTGATTTGGCCAAACTCTTTTCGTGAACGACTGGGTAAATTTCGCGCATGGAAATTCCCCACTGTGGCTTAGCAAAATAAAAGTTTGGAAGTGATATGGGGGCATTAGTGCCAAAGTTAATTGGGGTCCCGTAGAATTTGCCAAAACACTCTGCCATGTGCATACTAATTCATAGAGTTTTAAACCTTAAGGTGATATGGGCCCAGTGATCTTTGCGTCTATCAAGTATTATGTTCTACAGAGTGAAAACTGTGATGTAGGCCTGCAAATAGATGCTGGGTTGCAGAGTTTGGCAAGTGCATGGTTGAAATTTGTTCTCAAACGATACTACCAAGACTATTATAAGGGTACAACCTGTGGAGGGGGTTGGGGGTTGCAAGTGAAAATTCTCCAAAAGAATAGCATACCAGTTAAGATATTTGCAAAGGGGCCATATAACTTTCCAAAGCATTGTGTTGTTTTTTGATTTTAAGACAGAAATTTTTCCAAGGGGTCGACTCTCGTCATGCCCCTCTCAAATGGCCTTGAATATTGGGTGGTGAGAGTTGGGCATTACAGGTTGTTGAAGATGTTGTCCAAAGCTAAACTAGTTCTAATGTGTAGGCGAAAAATTCAAGTGCACTTTTGAAATGCTTCTGCATTATCTTGCTGCTGACTGGCATACTTGCGTGTCTATATTCTTTCTCATAAAAAAATGAACTTGGCCATGAATTTGACAAACTTGCTAGCTGGATTTGACACTACCTGTAATTCAATCCTACAGCCTGCCATGTTCTGTGTCTTTGTGTACATGCTTTTTATATAAGAAAATCATCATTTTGCTTTAGCCTTGATTTTCTTACCTTTTCCTGAAATTGAGCCTGAGATTTTGTTAAAATGTTCTTTACCTTTATTGAAATTAACTAGCTAAAATAGGTTACCATTTCTTTGTTAGTCATGAATACTCTAATTTAAATTCTATCTTTAGCATCTTGAATGTAATAATGGCATAATATCAATGTTTTTGTCAATTAGACCACGAAATTTTGGAAATTGAACCTTGTGATTTTTCTTAACATTTTAGACATATGAGCCTCATTTTCTTATAAAATTTTTTCTTATAAAAACCATGTAACTTCTATTCCACTGTTTTTTCTCATTCATGATATTTGCTATTTTGGCTTAGAAACTTTTATAGCTGTACTTAAGGAAAATTGGGAGGATGAGAAGGACAGAAATATCATGAGCTCTTTAAGATACCTATCATTAGAATTTACTCCCTGATACTTATAGTAAGTATTCTTGTGTTAAGGATAAAGCAATGTATTATCTGGTGCGGTGGAAAGGCTATGGGCCAGAAGAAGATACTTGGGAGCCCAATGAAAATTTGATAACTTGCCAAAAGCTTCTAGATAATTTCTGGAAAGAGGAGGAACACAAGGTGTTGCATGAGAAAGAAAAGGAAAGGAAGCAAATGGTATTATTTTAGTTAAATATACTTGTCTTAACCTTTAAATATATGAGTTATGATGTGCTAAGAGATATTTTGCAGGCATTGCTTTTTCATTTGGTTTCCATTCTGTCATTGTTTTCTTTAAAGTATATAATTAAGTATATAACTTCACACTGCTCTCTTTTTCCCAAATATATTCCTGTTATACTGCATCATTACTCTTTTATTTCAGAGTGAAAATAGAGAGCTTTCTGGTGAGAAGAAGGATACCAAACTGACTCCAGCTGAGAAAAAGAGTCAGATTAACCAAAATTCAAATCAAAATAGTCAACCACTTTTGATGGAAGTGAATTTTGAAGAACAGATCAATTTGCTTGCTGAAAAGTATGTGTCTCCAAATAGGTCTAAAATGGAATCATTGGCAAAAGGCTCTTCAAGTCAAAGTAAGGCATCATATATTGACGTAGATTTGGAACTGCAAAGTGATAATTGTGCTTTAGATCTCAGTATGGCATCCACAATTTCAGATGATAGCAGTGACAATGATGAAAGGACAAAGGAGCTTCTTGCAAAATGGGGGGATAAGAAATACCAAGCAAATTTGAAGAATTATTCTGATTCAAGCAATACAAAATTAAAATTGTCATTGTCATTAGATTCTTCAGAGCAATCATCTTCAGAAAGTGAGCCAGAAAATAATTCATCAAGCAAGCCAAGCATTGTTAGACCCAGTGGTGTTGTCATGCAATCTGCTAAGGAACCTATGCCAGTTGCAGAAAACAGTAAGTTTAATGCCCCAAATGTGTCAAGAAAAAACCCAGACAAGAGTCTTTTATCATCTGAATCCATAAGAGAAATAATTCAGCAAGATATAATAGAAAAAGAAAGAACAAGGAATGCTAGCACAGATAAGTCCAAGAGTGGTGAGGCATATGGGCAAAAAGGAATTGGTGTTTCTCATGCAGCATATGAAAAGCAAGCATCTTCAACAGGCAAAGGAGGTGAAAATGTGAATTCCTCCTCAATGCAAAGTACATACCCAAAGCCTGATTATGCAGGAAAGATAAATGCAGGGCAGAAAACAAAGTTGCAGCTTGGAGTCAAAGAGGAGTCAAAAGCATTTTCAAAAGTATCAAGTAGGGTAGAATTTGTTATAGCATCAGAGAATGAGGATGGAGAAGTAAAGGAAATACAGTCAAAACAGCATATTGCAGGGGAATCTGAGCTTTTGAAGAAAATTAGAGGCCTAGGGGCCAGTATTAGAGAAGTAAAGAGGGAAAAGCTCACAGAGGGAAGTACAAGATTGGCCAGTGAAAAGGGTAGTACTACTTCTACTGACAAACAACAAGTGGAGTCAAATACTTCAAAATCAGCCACATCTGTGCTATTAGATACTGAGCAATCAACATATATTAATGAAAATAGTAAATCCTATGAGAAGGAAGGCCATGGGAATGAAGAAGAAACTTTGCAGAGAAGTGGTAAGCCTGAAGCTGAAAAGCAACTGTCACCTCAAGGCAAATCACAGCACCCAACTCCAAGTGAATTCAAGGCAGTACATCCCAGAAAGGATGTACTTCAACAAGAGAAAAGAAAAACTGTTATTGACAAATCAAATCTTAATCGATTGAAAGGAATCATCAAAGGTGTAATGAAAGAGAAAGGGAAAGAAGGTGAGCATGGAAATGTTGGAAGAGATGTTGTTGGGGTAGAACCAAATGAACTGGGAACTATTGATGTTACTAAGGGAAGAGAGAGTGCTGGTAAAGGAATTGGCATAAATCAAGATTCTCCTAGTGTTGATAATTTTGATGTAAATGAGAAGAAAATAGAAGTCACCCCAAAGGAGGGTTTTGGAACTGAAGGAATGCAAAAGGATAACCTGCAAAAGAAGTCAGTTGGGAATAGCAGTAGAGTTGAAGGTGGACTACCACAAGAATCGAGGAGAGAATTTGAGTGTGAAGAGAGGCTTGTTCGTACAACTACTTTACAGAAGAAAACAAGAAAATCATTGAAAAGAGGGAGCAGTGCAGACAATGAAAACAGGGCTGAAGGAATCACGCGTGTAGAAGATCCATCTGAAAATCAATCATTGGAAGCAAGTGCTTTAAAACAGAGGACATCTGTGGGAATAGCAGACACTACAGAAACTAAGGCTGTGGAAACAAGGAAGAAAGCAAAGATGCAACGAAATGAGAATGAAAAGCGACAGAATAATGAGACGTCTTCCTCAGCAAAAGGTGACGTCATTGGTGGGATTCTCAGAAGGAGTTCAATGACGAAATCAATTGATGAAAGAGTAAGTATAGGAAACGAAAACAGATTATTTTATCAGGTAACTTTTTATGAAGCATTTGCATCTAGAGACGTCACCAAGGGGAATCACTTAGCCATAGCTTCCGTCTGGGAATGGCATTCTAAATTAAGAAAAAAGTCAAGCCTGTTGACATGCGTGTATGTGCATGTATTCACCAACTAAACTTGACCCCCTCAACGGGGAAACCGTGATGGTACCCCCCTCTTCATAGGAATTCGGTCTGTGAAATTTCAATAGCTCATTTCATTTCTGAGATATTGCATGCCAAAAATAGCTGCAAAATTCACTAACTTTCTAAGAAATGACTACATCTAGAATTTTGGAAACTTTAAAAGGCCATAAAATCTGAACGGCAAATAGTAAGAAGTTGAAATTTTCAAAAATTCATAGTTTTATTGAATACTTTTGATCAGCAAAAGATGAAGAAATTCTGAGACTTTGACTTTCAGCAGTGGACCATATTTAGCTGGAATGCCCCATTTCTATCGTACACGTTAACAGTTCTGTGCCATTGTGAAAGTTCGATGTGTGCTTCATTCCATGCTTATAATTGCTGTGCACACTAGCAGATTTGATACTGTACACTTGATATTCAATATGTACACAGATATCGTGCGACCGAACACTGTTGATTGTGGCACATATGCTCAAAATGACTTAACTTTTGTGACTTAACCTAACTTTTTTGGGTAAAAACCTGTGCATGTATACCTCCATGGTTTATGTAGGCTTTTGTAGATATTTTACTGGATTTCTTTAAGTTTCACTTCTGGAGCCCCCCTCCAAGTCCTACACTTATGCCATTTTCTGATACTTTTTGTGATCATTGTCCGAAACTATCCTGTCGTCAATCTTCAGATGAACGAGTCTGCTGAAAAGCAACCAAATGTTTCCGCCGATTTGCTGTTTGATCTAGATGATTTTCATATTGGCGACGATGGCCTTGTAAGTTCAATTTCACTGTACTAGTCAATTTATTTCCACCTTACTTCTAATTGATTCAAAACCGTTTTTATATTCAAATTCTCAAATGACGAAGGCTATAACAGTGAAGGGGAAGTTGTATCAATGCCATTTGGCCGTATTTTGTTGCAACTGTTTGTAGAAGTAGGTATTGAGAATGCATATTCAATACATGTATATGTAAATATTTCCTTCGAATGCAGATCAAGTCAAGCAGAAATTGGCGAAAGAGTGTCAATGTACACGTGCGCCCTTGTATGCATGAACGATTGCTCTTAACTATTTGCAACTGCACATGCGATCCAAGATTTGTGTATCTGAAATACAGAGTTTCTTGTTTGTTTAAGCATGTCATATGTCTCATTTAGGATAAAACAGGATAAAGGAGAGTTATGAAAGCAAATGCTGACAGTCAATAGTGCTGCAGCTGCGACAACGAAGGTCCTATTTGGCTTGTGCGATTGCACAGTTGACAGTAATGTTGGCAGGAGCAATTTTTCGCTCTTGCCAGAGGTTTTGCACGTGTGTGGACACGCGCACGTGCGATCTTACGTGTCTCCGGACTGACTGGACTATGGAAGCAAGGATATCTTTTAACTTTGAAATGTTAACTTTAAATCATGTTAGCTTTCTATCTTCTAATTTATTCAGAAACTTTTATTTTAAAGTTTCCAAATGATGAAGGCTATGACAGTGAAGCACTATCCTACCTTAATTACATTGACATATCAGGAATCAAGCCACTACGAATGGCTGAAGGTGAGCCGGCTTTAAATAGTTTCTTGTTTTGTCTGTGCCAGAGATGTCCTGAGACACTTTCCGTTTGGGGGGGGGGCCACATTTTGACCATTTGAGCAACTACTGTTACTAAAAACCAGGTCACAGAAAGCACTGAGGTCAGCTCTCTTTGGCCAACTCTCTTGCAGTATGGCCGAATTTTTGACCAACTTGCTTGCAACCTCAAACATATTGTCCACGATTACAAATTGTCCAAAATGGTAGCATGCAATGAAAACAAAAGAGGTCATCCATAAAGTTGTCCGCACGTTTTTGCCAGTTTTCAACCCTCTTCCCACCTTCCCTTTCCCTGTCCACGCCTACCCGCGTTTGGCTTCAGAACACCCCTCCCCTATCCATGCGGACACTGAGTTGGAAGACAAATAAAGAGCTGCAATGTTATTGAAAAATAAAAACTCCTGGACAAAGACATGCATACTGTACTTATTTCTTATTCGCCTCTCTATGTTTCGATCTTTATCAAAGGAAAATGATAATAAAATGACCTTTAAATGCCCTCTTCTCTCTTGAAGAGACCACACTGAAAAAAGGATGTCCCCTTACAGCTAAACCCTCTCCCTCCCCCGGTCCACCTTTGTCCGCATTGTCGCTAACTCCTTCCCTCCCTCAAGGTGCGGAAATCCTTTATGGATACCCTAAGAATTATTTAGCTTTCGGACCTTCTTACTCTTCCCATAATTTGGAGTACAGGAAAGAAGCTTGTTACTTTTGTTTTTCTCTATTTTTCAACAAAGAACCTGCAGCATGGAGCTTGTACATGGTTCCCACAGAACCTAGAAAACCTTGAAAAATCCTAATTTTTTAAAGAATATAAAAAATAATATCTTTTGAAAGTCTTGAAGGAAAGTCGATGCAAGTCTGGAAAATTCAGCGAAAAATGTGGAAAAGACATAAGTAAGAGTATTATTTTTGCGTTGCTTTAGATGGTCAACAGCCTTGCAATATAATGGGTATTACCACAATACAACAGCCCACTAAAGTTCTCCCGCCTGACAATACCCCTTTGGTCAAGGAAGATTCAGGGAAAGTCATGGAAGATTGCTCTTCATTTTCAGTGGCAAGCATGTTGTAAGTAAGAAACATAAAGCTTTGACAAATGACGTGATGTTGCCAGTGTTGTTCTGGTAAAAGCATTTTTACTTCTTTTCAGATGATTTCGCAAAGTCTGCACATACTATGGATTGGGACACAATACTAGCAGCGGTAGCTGGTGGAGTGAGCCCAGATCGCTGGTACAGCATGGCTGGGGGAACATTGCTATGGAGAGCAATTCGAGAAAACAGCTATGACGCTGCTCAGAAGCTTATCAAACTTGGTGCAGACACTGAGGTCAAAGCTGAAAATGGAAAGACAGCTTTAATGTTTGCTGTTGAAATGGTATGCTTTTACACATAGAACGCCAGTGTGTTTTTTGTATATTTTAGTATTAATTAATTTGTAAGCTATATACATCCCTGTATATTTGTATTGCCAAGATTAATCAAATTTTAAATACATACATAAATGAATAATTTTTGCGTGCGTACGTGCTGCGTTCGCCTATACGCTAATATGTTAACCATTTTCTCTTTCTCTTTTTCTCTCGCTTTTTTCCAGCGCTCCTCCTCTCTTTTACCTCTTCTTGTTTACGTTTTCTCTCTGTTTGTTGTCTGTTCTTTTGTTTCTTACAACCAGTATCTCTGCATCTCCTCTCTATTATTTTATATTTTGCTGGCTTATAGCTTCCTGTCTAATGACTTTGTTCTTCTCAGTACTTACCCTTCTTCCATGTAACATTACTTTTGTATTCCTTTTTCACAATTTTTTTAATAGACTATTTCATGTACTGTAGAGATCAGTTACTGATATTTTTATGTTATCTTGTTTGCGCTTTTGTATTAGCTTCTGTCATTCGATTCTTTTGTATTCTTTTATAAATTATATGTGTTGACGTTTCTTCTTTTCTTAGATGTTGAATTCGGTGCTTTGTTTGTAGTTTACTTTACGTCCCCCTTGAGATAGCCAGCTCGCTTATTTATCCCTTCCCCCTGAGTGTACTTGGCAGTATTAGCGTTTTATGTCAGTAGTCCTATTTTGATCAGCAGTTTTGATCGTGTTAATCCATTCCTTCAAGCTATTTCGATATATTTTGTGTTCTTTTGTGATTGAAATGAATTTCTTATTAAGGGATTAGTGAAGAACTTGTTTTCTTTAAAAATCTTTGTATTGTCAAAAAAGCATGTGCACGGGATGTTGTAGAACATAAATAGATCTATGTTTGTGTTAATTAATCCGATATAACTGGTCAGAACAATACAATAAATAGCAAAGTTAATTAGCTTAATTACTTAATTGCTCAGTCTGACAAAGAGATAGAGCACAAAAGAAATGAAAAGCGTGCTCAACATCCCAACGGAGAGGTAGATTGAAGTGCAAAAAATTGCCCAAAAAGCAGCCGATATTAGGTAGAAAACCAACCTATAAATTATCTTGTACGGAGTAAATAAGAGCAGAATAAAACCGCAAGAAAATTAGACAATTGCACGCTGTGGCAGTTTTAGGGGGACAAGAGGGCATGGCCCCAGGCCCAGCGCTCTTGATAACGCAATAGGGGCCCCGCGTCTGAGAAAAATTGAAAAGAAATCACAGGAAAACATGTAAATACTTCAAACAATGGCCCTGCAGATGATTTCGGCCCCGGGACCCGCGATCCCTAAAACCGCCACTGATTGCACGCAATACATCACAGAAAAAAATTGTGCTTTTCTGTCCGCCGTCTTTTTCTTGCCTGTCTTCCTGTCTTCCTTCTGTCTTTCTGCCTCCCGTTCTCTCTGTCTTTCTATCTGTCTTTCATTCTGCCTCTCTATCTGTCGCTCTCTGTCTTTCTGTCCCACTATCTGTCTCTCTTTCTGTCTACCTGTCTTTCTCTCTGTGTCTGTTTGTCATGGTCTCTCTTCCTCCCTGTATTTCTCTCCCTCTGCCTTTCTCTCTGTCTGTCTGTATTTCTGTTTCTCTTTCCCTCTGTCTGTCTTTCTCTCTGTCTGCCGTTGTCTCTCTCTCTCTCTCTGTCTTTCTCTGTTTCTCTCTGTCTGTCCACGTCTGTTGTTATGTCTTTATGCCTATCTGTCTGTCTATCAGTCTGCCTATCTGGGGAGTGAGCGTAGAAAGTTTGTTGCACCAGGTTAACTTGACGGTGTGTATGCTTTCACTGTGATGCTACCTTCTGTCACAGTGATTGAAGTAGCAAATAAGAATGATATCCTTTTTGTCCCCCTTTAGCAATTGATCTACGGACCAACACTGGCCCGCCGCCCGGTGGTTAGGGACCACTGCTTTAAAGTAAGTCGTCGGGTTCTCACTTTTTGACAATAGTAAATTCCATTGTAGGGAAGATTTGGATTTGTGAATATGCTTCTCAAAGGAGGGGCACACATTAATGCTCAACAGTATAACGAAGAGACTGCTTTGATATTAGTAAGCATCAGTTCCACAACATTTTCTCATTCGTCCTTGTGTGATTCTTGTGGCTTTTTGCAAATACATGCAATTTGCAACTTTCTGTAGAAGAATGCGTAGCTCTGATTTTCTTACATTTTTCATTTATTAAGCAAGTGCTGCACGGTTTAGTAGTAGAATTTTCTTAATGTTTGGCCATGTTTAATTCTAAGAGTTTCTTAGAAGTTTATTAGTCCAATCAACTAAATTGAAATGAAAACGTAAACAAAACGTGAATTTTCCCCGTTAGTATTTCCGTGCAATGCCATGTTCCCAATGTTTTAGTTCAGCTTTAAGTTGAACCAAGTAGTAGGGCTGTCCAACAAAGACCGATTGTTTGATATTCGGTTATCAGTTTTAGTATCCGGTCCGCGGATTCTCTGACCAGTTAATCGGGAGGAGCCAAATTAGTCGACTAATCGGGAGGAGTCATTCTTCGATTATCCGATTAGTCGATACGTCGGCTCTTTATGGTGCTACTTCACAGCGGCCGAGCAGACAGTTTTCTCGCATTGGTTGTTCAAGGAGTTCGCTCATAAGAAACTCTGCCCGAGAAACGCCGTCTGTCTGACCTCGCCTATGGTGGAATCAACCTAAACTATGACCACACCCATATTACCGAATAATCGATTATTCGATAAATATCAGACCGAATAACCGAATATTGAAATCAAAAGGCATGGACAACCCTACCAGGTAGCGATTTCAATGCACTATTTTTCTAAAGTTTCGTAGCTCTTTCCTGTTAGCTCTAAAAGTTTCTTAAATTCTAGGGTGTCTGGTACTAGATTACATTCAAGCTGGCTTTTTGTAGAAACAAAACGTATACAGAGTCAGACTCCCTGCAAATTTTCAAGAAGCTTGTTAAAGCCAAGCTGTTAAATGTTAATCTTCCAAGTGTAGATTGTGTAAAATGTTCTCCTTAATTGATCGAACTTTTTCTAATGATTTTTAGGCCTGCCGTAAAGGTGATGAAGATGTCATCAATTTGTTGCTATGTTTCGGGGCTGATACGAAATTGACTCCAAAATCAAATCCTAGAGACGTTCACGAGTATGCCCCTGAGTTCCAGCTTCCAGTTATAAAGAAAGTGATTGAGATGTACAATACGAAGCTTGTGAGCATCGCAGATGAGGTTTTGAAAAGCTGCTTGTTTGGAACTGAGTCTAGTATAAGCCAGCCTCATTTGTGCCGGTGCATTGCTCCAGGAGAGAAATCCGTTTACGAGTTTTACTTTAATTGCCAACGCAATGCAGCAGAAAAAGGTATCATAAATTCCAACAGAAAATCTATTTAATTTGAAATTCTTGTAAGACTAGAAAGAAATATTATTCTTTACCGTTGATAAAAGTAGGGCATTAGGACAGTTCCTCAGTAATGGACGTACATTTTGGACTGAATGTTATTATCTATCTTCAGTTCCTGGAAAGCCTGCATAAGGCCAGTAGGGGTCGCAATTGCTCTATCGATATTTATTAGATATGGCTGTACACACAGCGAGAAAATTTTGTTCAGTGGCTTGTAGTTCCTAGGAAAGCCATGGAAAAGCTGGTAACGGACGTCTACTTGGTTTACTTTGATGTGGAATCTCCCATCTGATAAATATACCTTATTTTAGGAAATTAACGAAGCCCTACATTAACTATACTTGAATTAGTGCGAATTAAATTAACGCGGTTAGCCAAAGACACATTGAAATGGCAATTGAATCTACGCGGTTCAGTCAAACTGGGATACATGATACATATAGTGACCACAGAAATAAAAAAGTTTAATTCCGGATTTTATCTCCTCACGACGACAGCAACTTAGTCTGTCATAGTAGGGTTAGTTGATACCAACCCAGATTGTCTTGGTTCCTCTAAAAGCGTCAAAAATTCATTCCTCACGGCAACCAGCTATGATGATTTGTTAGGCGGAGCAACAATGACGGGAAGCGCATAGGGCCTCGCCTATCTCTGTTTCTATAGCCCTACGCGTCTGCGAATGCAGTGAAAGCTACAGCGGGGCTGGTCCACTGGTCGCTCCGCGAGTTTAGCTTTCCCACTCCATTCTCATATTTCGAGCGCCAGACGAGAGGGCATTGAGTACAATTTTTAATGTCTTTGGTATGACTCGGCCGGGGCTGGAACCCACAACCTACCGGTTGTGAGGCAGACGCTCTACCACTGGACCATCACTCCGGTTAACTTTCCTGTAGGAGAGGCATATAAGTGCAACACATCAAAAATGCTGAATATAACAAGCAAAGCGAGGCTGCAGTTATGCTCTCTCCCGAATGTAAGCCCACCAAAAAATGCTTGCAAACCCCTAATAAGTCCAGGGCTTATCTTTGAGATTTTACGGTATTCTAGCCACATCATTTTTTCTACAGGTAAATAGACTAAGCCTGCTTGCGAATCAACCCCTTTCATGGATGCCCCAAAAATGCTACATCCATTTTGTGTTAGGCAGGTTCAAACCTTTGCCAGTCTTTCAATGCTGAACTGTCAGTTATCATTTTCCCTTACATTTTCGGACCCTTTATTAAGAACCAGCACCCTGATAACTGGAATTACCTCATTGCATAGGGGCGTGAACAGGCTCAAGTCAAAATTGCAGTTTCTTATACGCGGGTTCTTACTGCATGCTATACAAAGCTACGAGAGAAGAAAAGAGAGGGTGCCAGAACGGTAGAACTGGCGTTTAGTAACGAGTGACTGATCCCGAATTAGAGCACTTGTCTAATGTTCAGAGGGTTGGCTGCTTGAAGCACACTTCGAGTTGTGGCCTATCGTCCATCTAGCAGTGACCAGTTTGGAGCACTGGAGAGATGGGTGACGAGGAAAAGGCCTAGCAACCTTACCTCATCTGCCGATACTCTAGAATGAGGTCCTCTTTAATAAACAGAATGCAAATGTCTACGAGGCTCTGCATTTTATTTCATGTGTACTGCTCTTACGGGTATTTTGTTTTGTCCGCAATCATTAGTTGTTGTTTTTAAATACTAGTTTCTTTCTTTTCCCAAATCAGTGGCATATTTGCCATGTACTTAGTTAGCGTTTTTAATGGCTTTTTATCGCTACAATTAACTTGAGTGCATGAAAGCTCCTATAGCAACGAAAAGCATAGTTTTTTCTAGCTTTATCAAGTTTTTTGTTAGGGGTATCACCAGGTATTTCTAAGAGGAACTAAGCTATGTTTAGCAGAGTATCATGTCTACTCTATCTCTAGGACAAAGTATCATAATCGTCCTACGGGGATTGGAATGCTCCGATGAGGGGATATAATCCCCTAGGCATCCCATGGTGCAAACCCTAAATTTTATTCTCATTTCTTAATAAGGGTTGCCCTTCATCAGAGCTGATTTTTGAGTGCTCTTAAAAAATTGAAGAATATTTCCTATTGCTAAACAGTTAATGCTAGAATAAGCCATACCATCAAAACATTTATGCTTTATTCTGTTTATTGCTCATCTTCTACCAGGTGTAGCAATGCTGCTATTATGTGCCCCAATAAAGTTTGCATCTTGTGGAGACATCAAGCTACATCTGGTTCGCCCGATGGATAATGGGATTGAAGTTGTACTGCTGAACAATGAGCACCAAATACCAGTTGTTAAAGTAAGTCTGTGATAGCAAAAGACTACACGTGTTTTTTATAAGAATCACGTTTATAAGTTGGTGGTGATACTATCCCACTCTACTCAGAAACATTTTGTCAGTCAATGAGGACTTCAAGGATCAATAAATGGGCAATGTGTTCTCTTCTGACCGCTTCTAAATCATCCCAGCTGTTGGGGTTATAGTCATCATATTGTGCCACATTGCTTGTGAATGAGAAGATTCTTTTGTGAAAATAATAAGTGAAAATTGTTTTGTAGAATATGAGTTGGAGGCTCAAAATTTAGCACATATTTCTACCACAGGCCTTTTTATTTCTCATTCTAGTCTTGTATCTTGGTTTCAACGTCATTTGATCTTATGGTATTCTGTTTCATCGGGTATGCTTTTATTGGAAAACTGGGATACTATAGCGGTTACATTCATTTTACTTTGCAAAAGATTGATGGTTTGAGCTTAACTTGAACCTTGGCTCAATGCCCGATATCTGACCATCTAGCAGCAGAGTTCGTCCAGGATTTTGATGAGCAAATTCAGGGGGTTTTTCAAGGACTATTCAAGATCCATTTAAGGACTTGAAAAAGAATTTTCAAAGAGCTATAAATTAATAGAGAATTGTGGGTATTTAAGTTCTTCTAGAGCAGTTCAAAACTTCTTTCAGCTTCTTTTGGATATTTCTTTCAATTATATTTTGCATTGTTCATTGACATTCACATATATGAAGGATTGTAGTCAAGTGTCAAGGAAAAAGTTTGATTTTCAAGGAGTTTCAAGTGCCTTTCAAAAAGCGTTTCCAATTCCAGCACTTTTCAAGGAGTTAAGTGACCTACGCGAGCCCTGCAGCAATGAATCAGTACCTGGTGACAACATTTGGGAGGGAAATAGATGCTGTGAGGAAAGGAGCTGGTCACCCTAACTAACATGACGATGGCTCAGGATAAGTGATAATATCTAATATTCTAGGCACCTTCTTGTCACTTACTATTGTAAGGGATATGACAATATGCAAGAATCTTAATAGTCTTATAGCTTAATAATATCAAATACTTATCTAACTCCCTATGATAATATCCACTATTGCAACGATCTTGATAGCCTTATTCCTTGATAATATCAAATATTTATACAAGTCCCTTGATAATGTAGCTAATATCTCGAGTACCTCACTAGGTGGCATAGCGGTTAGAGCGCACGACTCCTGAGAAGGTCTACGGTCCGAGCCCGACTCGAGGGCTTGAGTGAATGCTCGTTCACTGTTCACCCAGCAGCGAATGGGTAACTGGTGGCAACACTGTGGAGATAAAGGTAACGAGGAAAGGAACTGGCCACCCTACTTCACATGACGATGGCTCAGGATAAGTGTTCTCGCTAGCAGGCACTTCCCTACCTACAACACTATACGGGACTTTACATTCACGTTAATTACCCCATTTTCACTTTTCTGTATCAAGCAAGTGCTTTCAAACGATTGAAGCGACTTTGTATCTAATGAATGCAGTCTATTTTGTAGGTTTGATGCGTGGTTTTGTAGGTTAATCTTAAAAGCTCTTGAATTGAGGCTGTTTATTTCATTTTCAGGGGAGCCACATTTTGTATTTTCTCTTTCCGAAAGTTGGACAGCTGAACACACTTACACTGCATTCACACAAATGTGGCTTTAAGCTTCTTGTAGCTGTATATTCAATCGAACATCAAGAATCATGGGTGGACGAGAGCCTTGACTCATTTTATAAAGAGTTTGGCACTACTCATGGCCATTTGGTCACAAATCCTAAAAATTAAGAGCTCTTTAGCTTTCCTGTAAATATAATTGTACACAGTTATTTTTATAAATAGACTGCTGAATTTCTGGCAAAGAAGAAGGTTCATATGTTTTTGTTAAATGTTTTGTTGTTGATAGTTCTTTCTGTTGTGTCTTTAATATCCTTTTCATAGTTTTTATAGGATTGGTCACAAAACCCCCCTCCCCCCAAATAATAGACTATGTAGCTTTTTGTGAATTGTGTTACGTGTATATAGCATTTTAATAAATAAGCTGCTTCAAGGCCCTTGTATATTTGTTAAAAGTTGTTAGAATAATTCTTACCATAGTTTTTATAGGATTCATACGTATATCAAATAAGAGACAACAGCAAACTCTTTATATAGCTAACTTCTGTGTTACAACTAGTTCGTTAAATGGAAAATTGAGAAAATTTGAGAGCTTTTTCGCAAATAGTAAATACTGTCTAAAAAGTTTTCATGTATGCATAATTTGCTCAATTAGTTAGCTAAGCCTCGATACAAGATGCTCTCTTTATTTTTTTAGCTAAAATAGGACCTTTTTCAGTTTGACTTTAAAGAGCTTATTAGACTTTTGAGGTGCGTCTAATTGGCCAAATTTTCAACTGAAAAAGTCAGCATTAAGAGGTTGCTTTTTCTGTGTGGGCGATGAAATTTCGTAGAGTTTCTTCAATAGTAAGTCTTAGTGTTTCCTAAAAATTCAAAAACAAGAGATTGATGCCATGTTCTCGTCTGCTCTGAGTCACCTTGGTAAAGAACGTAAAGCAAATTACCTAAATAATTCCATAGCCACTAAAAACAATTTACACCTTTAATGCTGTAGAAGTTACTATACTCTCAGCTGCCAGATAAACATCCACCACCCCGCTTATTATTTTTTCGATTTTTTCCAACCCCCTGGACCTTATTAGGACCCCCCGTTTCTTAAGGAAATTGACTTTTTTACGAACCCCTCCTTTCCTTTCCTTTCTTTGTTAGTACTTTTCACGTCCACTGTTCAAGGCAAAATAAAATGCTTCTGTATGTATTTTAGCTCTATGCTTTATGACTTGTTTTTGTTCTTTCCATCTTTTATAATCACTTAAAGCCATTTCTCAAATTC
>WIPJ01000702.1:274959-323208 GCA_018155075.1 Cassiopea andromeda
CCCCCCCATTTATTTTGATCCCCCGTTAATTAAAGTTCGGAATTGCTTCCGACCCCTAGTTTACTAGGACCCCCCGTTTATTTGGCACTTTAGAGTAAGTTCAAATTTACTACACTCGAGAATTATTTTGTGGACGATTTGATTTTTGATACTTGAAATTTTTAACTTGTTTTCTGTGGGGTTTAGCGCTGTGAGTTCTTTATGTAGATGTATTGGGGCCACAGGAGAGGAAATTTAGTTCATAACACCGAGAACTCACTATACCAAAGGTTCGTTAGATAGAGAGTATTTACAAGACTCTTGATAGAGTAAAACTTGGGGAAATTGACTTCGTTTCATAAAATCGAGATTTTCGCTATATCGAGATTCTAGTGTAGTAAGTGTTTCATAAACTTTGTTCCACTTGCATAGCTATTTTTAAAATAGAATGCTGCTCTTCAAGCAAAGAAAGTTCTTGTGCCTTCTTTCTTCAGTGTTGTTTAATCAATTCTTTCTTTTGTTTTTATAGGATTCATTCTTATATAAAATTGTTATCACTAACCTTTTCAGTGAACATACAACTAGATAGATATATCTGCTATAAGGCGGGTCCTTAATTCAGGGAAAACCTGCTAAAAATTGACTACTGAGAGATTTCTGATTTATAGAGTTGTAAAAGTAATTCAGACAAGTCGTTTTGAGATGAGTTCCTAATTGTATGAAATCTGGTAATATACATAATTAATGAATCTGCAGGTAGTCCTATTTGTGTACTCAAATAAATCTTTATTCATTCATTATTTTGAATAATTAATTATTTTGGAAAACACTAAATATTTTGCTTGAGGTTTAACAGAGATGTAGTTGTTTTGTAGATTTCGTTTTATGTTATGACTAAAACAGTGGATTCTGAGGAATATTTATTGTACAAACTGCTCTAAATACATAGAAGAAATTGCCTCTCTTTAATTCAAATATTAAAGTAACTCAGTAGCCTTCTTCTCATTATACAAATGTGCGATGCTGACAAGGTTCTCAATATTTTCAGTAATCTCATCTTTTTCTATTCCAAAATTCTCCATTGTAATATGCATTGAGTTGTTTACCCTTCTGGATGATGTAATAATGTCATGTAACAAGTCAAATACCTCCCCTGCTGTTGATAGACTTGACAGCACAGGAACACTATCACAGAAACTTTTCCTCTCTCCTGAAATAGACAGGAATCTGTGTTTTCCACTATTGGATTTTGAATAACTTGAATATTGATGAAAAGTTTGAAGTGGCTCTTCACAGAAAGTTGACCCTGTTTTGTATGATTTATAAGTGTCAAACACATACTTTTCAAATATGTCTTTGTTTGAGATTCTTCTAGGTAGTCTATTTTTATTGAAGCTAACCCCCTCAACTTCTGATGGAATTCCACGAAGCACCATTTCATGGGAGAACAAGGATGACAATTGACCAGCAATGGATGGAGTCAAAGATGTCATTTCCCCATCTTCATATATACTTGAGCTGAAAATGTTCTCAATTGAAGATGAAGTTACATTCAGTGGTAGTGCCATACTTGCTGCTGCAAGATTGTGACCAGTAATTGTCATACTATTGCAGAAATCAGCTAGTGATGCATTTCTGACACGATATCTCAATGAAATGGTGTCTAGATATGATGCAATGATTGCACTTGTGTGGTAGTGAGATTCTGGCTGCAAATGAAAAGTTTAAAATGAATTAAACCAATTTCCACATCCTGGCATAGATGAAGCATGCACAGAATTTAGAGCACAATGCATAGCATGGTGATGGAGATCTTTATCAAAGTTAGGTTACCACCTATTTCTTAAGATCTATACCTGATTGTGATACAAAATAACAAAAAACATTCAAACCTTATGTTTACTTGATCTTCCCTAGGCTAGCAATATGTGGTTAATTCAGGGCATGGAAAATACTCCATAGCATGCCCTGACTCTTAAATGATGCAGTGGCAGTTTTTAAACAAGAGTCAGGGGGCAAAGGTGCTAAGTTAGCTGAGTATTTTAGAAGTAGTCAAGAATTTGTCAACTGCACATGTTTTTTGTAGGAAAAAAGCGTGGTTTTCTAATTAAAAACATGTATCTCATGTATTTAGTCTTTGGTCTACTAACTTTGCTGAGAATTTGCTGACTCTATGGCAGCTTGGGGGGTACTTTGCTCCCCTTAATATCCGCTACTGAACTGGTATTCATCAAGCTGAACAGCCATGGCTCTCCATGCTTTTCTATCTATGCTCTAAGAATTATTGTGTAGTAGGAATGGAGCTACTATACTCTTGTTACTAAACTTCCATACCTTGTAGGAAAGGTGCTTGAAGTGCCTGCTTGACATTTCTTTCCCATAGAATGAGTCTTGCAATGAAGTGGGTGTAAACAAATGATTTTGCTGACTAATGCAACTTATTGCCATGGCAGAATTCATAATTTCAATATCTTTAATAATATATTTGTTTGGCATGCCAGGCCAGCAGCCATAAATAGCAAAGGATTTTGGTCCATAGCAGTCTTTAAGCTCCTCAAGCACTCTAATTGCCAAACCACCAAAACCGTCCTCAAGATCTGTTATAATCTAGAAACATAAGAGAGCACAAATTATTAAACACGAGAGCACAAATTATTAAACACACTGACAGTAGAAATTATTTGACATCAACTTCACTACTCATTAAGTGCTGATAAATAATTAATCCTTTTTATAATATCAGCTCACCTGAAAACCTTGCAATCTGTCACATTCTTCTGCAAAAAAGTGCATTCTGTCTTCCCATGAGTCCCAAAACCTTTGATTTCCAATAGTTGAAAAACCTTGCCCAAATGAGCTGAAAGAACAGGAATCAGAACTGTGCCAGTAATCATCCAACAACAGAACAGAATTTCTATGATACTCGTTCCCAAGGAAATCTGACCAAACGTCAACTGCATCACTAGGAATAAAATTATTTACATCCATGCCATAGCCTTTACCTAGAGGATTATCCATTGCTTCTTCAAGTCTGGTTCCTGCCTCAGAATCAAACATATCAAACATTTTAGGCCTATGACTTGATTCAGTCTGATGAATTGAAACACTACTTGGAGCAATTTCATCAGCCCCTACAGCATTTTGCTCACATGTTTGCTGTACTTTTTCAATTCTCCCTTTCCCACTCCTCCTCTCAAAGCCCCCATCTTCTTTCAACGCTTTCAAGCTTCCTTTTAAGTCGATACAGAGCAATCTCGGAGTATATATTGTTTTACCCGTTCCAGCTTCTACATCTTCGCGCAAAAGTAATCCACTATCAAATTCTGTCACTGTGTTCTCCTTTGCAAAATCTTGAGTTCTTCTTGGTGTTTGTTGTATATTCCACCAATGTGTCCCAACAAAGTTTGAATAATGCCCAACTTGCAAGGTGATTATACCATTGGTATTGCTGAATGATGACTCTGCCATTATTCAAACTCATCCGAAATTATTCTGTGTAGCAGTGCACATGTTTGAAAAGCTTCTCGCCATTATTGTTCCAAGTTGTATTATTAAGGTGGTATATGCATAAAAATGCCTCAACTCCCTGTGGTAGCTTTCTTTGCGTCGTTAGAATTTAATGGCAGACGTTGAAAACAAATAAGGAGTATCACTTTGAAAACAAAGCTAGGATGCGCTGCCCAATGTGTAGTGCAAGGGTAAGAGATCAAGACGCATTGCAGATACATTTCATTGAGAGCTGCAGTGCGTTCGACCAACGTGATAGCTCTGAATACAACGCTGCTTCTGGTAAGAGGTTTCGTTTGGCGCCTCGTAGTTAGGGAACGTCTACATACTCCTATAGAAGTTAGACACATTCTGCCTCTTCTTTAAGGAGGCATACATACGTTCACGATGTATTTAGTTTGATGTTTATTGAAGTAGTTGCTTATTTTATGAAACCAGCAAGCCCCTTCTTTCATACACTTGCATTTGTTATTGCTAACTGTTGAGCCCTCTAACTTATCCGATACATGACATCACCAAGAATACGTTGTACTAATGAATTCAAGCACAATGCATTCAATAGAATTTAAAAAGCATTCATAGGACGAAAACCAATTACTTGGAATATGTAGCCTAGCTGCTTTTTAGCTCTCTCCTATTAGGAGGTGTTTTTGAAATGCAAGATCTTTTCTCAACGCCCTCTTTACTCCAACGAGCACTACCGTTGAGCTAATATGCAAAGCTCCTTTACAAAGGCTACTTCTTGCATCCTATTCTTTCCTCCTTTCTGTGTGTACTGTTATGTATTCTGTAGCTTTAACTAGATTTTCACTTCTTGCACTTACCAGCCATTCTAGTGCTGATCTGAACAGTATTGGTGATAGAATATACAAAATAAGTAAAGGTCCATGAAAATGATGAGTCAACAATGTTTGAAATGCAAAGCAGTTTGAAAGCATAAAGAAGAGACCTTAGAAATGAATAATGATGTATGGTAAACACCTCGGTTCTTGTTTAGGTAATATTCAATTCTCCTTGCAGTTTGATATTTTCTCTTTTGTCAATAGTTAGAAGAAATACTGAGAATGATGAGCCAACTTCAGACTTGGTAGAGGTTGTTTTCAGATGGGAGGACACAAAAGAATCAACAGAGAATTCAATTTACCTCATAAGTTCTCTTGTAAGTGAATTATTGAGTTGCTTTATGGGCTATTGTATGTATCTA
This sequence comes from Cassiopea andromeda, assembly GCA_018155075.1. Lineage (NCBI taxonomy): Eukaryota > Metazoa > Cnidaria > Scyphozoa > Rhizostomeae > Cassiopeidae > Cassiopea > Cassiopea andromeda. Next base: position 279,650 of record WIPJ01000702.1, read on the forward strand.
TGTCATAATCTGTGCATATAGTGCCCTTTGCAGACCCATATGAGAGCTTAAAGTTTGCTTCAAATCATGTGACCCTACTCATTGTATAATATGTTGATAATTATCAGCTATAACCAATGTTGATTGCTATAAAGCATGCTTGAACCAGAGGAAGCAATTGCATTTAATGATATAGTAATTCCTTAGCTATAGTGGATTGTTTTATTGAATGTAACATGGCATTGTTTTATGTGTTGGTCAAACAATATTTCATAGTTATATTGGTGATTGCTGATGAGGGAAAGTAAATTGCTGAAATATTGTGTCTAAGTATTTTTGCCTATTACACATGCATGTGTTTGGATATAGTAAGCATTTTGTTAGCTATTGAATATATGAAAGCTTGAATATGAATTTGCTAATGATTATATGAATAAATGCGTAACTAGTTTAGTGGCCATGGAGTTGATTTAGGTGGAATATGGCACTAATGGAGATGCATACCAACTCCATCTATGCCATTATGAAATTTGCCAAATATGGTTTGGTGATGCATGTATTTGCACCATTTTTGGCAAAATTCATAATGGCAGATGGGGAGGTCATATATATTTGCATTAATACTGAATATTTTTGTAAAAAAGCTGAATTTTTATTGGAAATGTATGTTATTTGAGCAGTCTAGATTCGATTTTTGCTCAATTATTACCTTTAGTAAAACACATGATAGAAACCTTTCAAATTTGTTATGCAATTGCAAATACCCTGTTTTTGACTTGTAATGTCCCTCATGGCTACCAAGAAGGGAACAAATTGCCCCAGGGCCTCAAGCTCCAAGTGGCCTCATTACACCCAATGCTTCAAGGCCTGGGGGCATCATAAAGTAAACCAGCAGTACTTTTCCAAAGTTAACTTCTAGACCAAGAAAATTTTCTGTGTACTTCTTGCAGGAGGCCTCATCTGTCTCTTTTGTCTTGAGGCCTCAGAATTCTCTTGGCAGCCCTGATTGCTCTTTCTATTATTTTCATTGTAATTGATCATTTATTTTGCTAATTCTAGGCTGGACAAATTAAGCTTGATAGAACAGAATCACTAGAAGCATTTGAATCTGCAAAAATCATTGTTCCTTGTGGGATACATGAATGTCAGCTTGTTGTTGATGAAGACTGCTATCCAGTCATTGATATTGAAGTTGATGATATGGCTGATGTTGTGCACATCATTTTACAAGAGGGTAGGTCTGCATGTCTACATTAAATTTGCCAATTTATTCTGTCATCAGATAATCCCCTCAGTGGCCTCATCTGGCCTATTTTTCTGGGGGGGGGTGTAAAACACTAATTTACTGACAGAAGTTGAAAAAAGCTGTGAATTTACCAACATAGGTGTGAATTTACTGTCAGAAGTGGTTTCTTAACAAGAACTCTGTATTCTATGGGGTCCATTGATGCTAGAGAGGGTATTTTAAAAACTTTTTTGGCTGCGTCATGGCAATGCATGCAGTCATTTACTAACAAAAGTCATTGAATCTGAATTTACCCACAAGATTACCAAAGGTTGGGGAGTGTGACACCCCCTACACCCCCTGCTAGCTACACCCCTTGCTAGCTACACCCCTTGCTAGCTACACCCCTGAATCCCCTCTATGATATTACAAGATATCTTGAAATAGGATCCATGGTTTTGGTGCTTTGTAGCCACCAAATATGGAACCTGTTAACTCTTCATCAGAGCATAGAGGCAATCTTGCCTGCTAGAGTCATAATTAAAGTTTGATGTCTATATTTTCCTAAAATCCAGTGGATGTTATGTTTTTTAAGGAAATTTTGACTTATGCCATGCTTTCTCTTGAAACTGGGTTCATTCAAATGTATTTGTTTCAGATCCTAGAATTGATCATGAACCAACAGTTTATAATGGGTATCCAAGTAGAGCAGCAGAGGAACGAGCTCCACTTGAGCTATTTAATCAAAGAGGCAGACATTCTAAGGCCAAGGGAGCAATGGAGCAAGATGAGATTACAATGGAGTATGCAAGAAGGATATTGGATGAGGTTACTAAGTATGAGAATGATGCGGATGAAGTTGCCTCAGTGAGATCTAGTGATTCTAATTATGAAGCTGGAAGAATGACAAGAAGGAAGAAACAGCTAGAAGATTTGAGCATTGGGCAAAAGAATGAAAATGTGGCAAGTTTGGCAAAGAATGGGTTGCACCAGGTACAAGTTCATACTATTGTAGCCAAGAAGATACCAGGAGAAGACAGTCAGTTAGTTCAGCATGAGATGGATAGACCTGCAATAACAGATAGAAGAGATTCTCAAGGATCATTGACTGACAGCAAATATGAGGAAAGACGAGACTCCAGGGGCTCCAATGATGTTAGGAAAGACTCAATGGGGTCTATTAGAAGAGCAAAAATTGTGAACAGGAAAGACTCCAAGGGGTCTTTAGCTGATGCAAGGAGTGAGGCAGGCAGTGATTATGTCATACAACCTCCAAATGGCTTTCAGTCTGAAAATGATCAGAAGCAAAGAACTGAGAAAAAGAGAACAAAGCACTTGACAAAGATTGCCAGATCAAAGGGATATCTTGATTCTCTTGCTGATCAGCAATCACCAGTAGAGAATGAACAAGGCACTTTGGAAAAGAAAAGGGAATCAGAAAGGGCTGATGTGCCAGTGCCACATGATGAGAGGCCATCATGGGGGCCTGATGATGTAAATGTTGACAAAGAGGTTTGTTTTTTTGAGCATTCAAGCCCTGGACTAGACATATTCTATATGAGATTTGCTTTGTTGAATTGAATTTTTGAATTGTTTGTGACTTTTGGCACAATGAATCAGGAAGTTCATAGTGCATGTAACAGGCATTACATGAATTAGCAGTTTGATTGACTTGTTGCCAAGTAGTTTTCTGGCATGCTATGCTTATGGAAATTAGCAAGGGATATTCTAAGCTTAGTTCAAGTTTAGAATTGAATGGAAATAGCTCTGTTGGAATACAGGTTAGATTCTTTGAGCAGTGCTTCCACTTTTATTAAAGTTAAAGTTTCCTTCCATTCTTAACACTGTTTCCCTAAATTTCCTTCCAATGTTTTGAAATTTCCTTCCAATTTTCTTCCACAAACAGATCTTTTATTTGAAGCATTGTGTTTCCTTGTCATTTCCTTTGAAAAGCAGAAAGTCTGCAAAAGTTCAAAAAGTATCCTTAAATGTAACATACTGGTTTTAATATTTGTAATTGCACCTAACAAGTTATAATCAGATTTACTTCATAGTATAATGAGTGAGGTTAGCAAAGGTGGAAATACTTAGATATATTGTGTGAGGATAGAAGGGAGCAGAATAAGAAACACAAACAAGAGAGAGAGAATGATAAAGGGCATAGCTGTAAAAGCAGAAAGCTTTCATTGCCCTTAATTGTAGAAAATTAAGTGCTAGATATCTTTTTAGGAAACAAGTGTAGAATCCATGAGAACAAGGGCATTACAAGAAGAAGCTTCAGAATTGATTGCAAAATGTGAAGCTTATAGAGACCACCTAGAGAAAAGCAAGCAAGATAATGAGTGTCTGATAGAAGAGATCCGTGACCTACAAGAGGTATGTTTTTCTCTGTATTTATATCACCTTCAGTAAATCCTGAGAGGCATCAGCCATTAGATTTGGGTATCAAATGAATGTGCTAGATTTTTCATGAGTTATATTTTGATGGGAAAAGCACAGCTTTAAAGCAAATTTCTGGGAAAAAGTGGCTATAAAAAGTAGATTTATTTGACTCTTTTTCAATAATATGCATTCCAGTTGCAATTGATGACGTGACAGACATTGATTCAAACAATAAGGTTTAGGACATTACACTTTCGATTCTAGTTGATGATAAGTTGTGCACTCTAAGTGTTTGAATTAGTTGAAAACGCTCCAATTGATGACGTGATATATCTCTTTGTTTCAAATGCATTTTACTTTCAAGAAAACAAAAGATTACAGAGATATGCTGATGAGCAAAGATGAAAAAATTGAGGAATACCAAGCAAAATGTGAGTCATATGAAACAGAACTAAAGAGAATGAAGGCAGAAAATCAAAGTATCATGAAAGAATATGTGAACATAAGCAACAGAAATGAAGCAATTGCAGGACAAGTTGCTGATCAAGAGGTACTGATAACTGTTCTACCTTCTGTTTAAATGGCTTTTAGAAAAGCTTTTTCACAATAAGTTAACTGTGAAATTGTGCTGCTGTCTAACTAGGCATTGTATTTTGTTACCCAGGAAACCATAAAGAAAAAGTCTGATGAAGTTGAAACATTGGAAAGACGATTGGATATACTTTTACAGGACAACAAAGTGCTGAAAGAGGAAAACGAAAGTCTTCAAACTGCTCATAAGTTGCAGCAGGAAGACATGGATAGAATTATACAGGATGAGGTTTGACTTTTTTCTAAGTTACAGTCAGAGTGGCTTTATACTTCATTCATATATTTTGTAGAGTTTGATATCTTTGCAGTGATAAATTCGGCTCAGTTGCATCGTTAGTTATAGGACCTTTAACAGCTTGGTGCCTCATTTCGGTACTGTAGGTTGGTGATTGTTCCCACACAGGAGTTCTTGTTTCTGTACGCAGGGTGTCTATCAAATGCAGGGAATTCAGGGAAATGCTTTTTGCTTAAGAAACGTAAGGAAAATTTCAAGGAATTCGACTAATTCTAGAGAAAATCAGGGGATTGTCGGTGAAATCATTTGTCTTTGTGTCTTCCATAGATTGATTTCCTAATATGCTGAGCTATTTTTTTGTAGTGTTACAAGATGTTGATATTATTTTTCATGATGAGCGTAAAGCAGATTTCTTTGCTCAAATTAGCTAACGTTTGTTTAAATAGACTTAAGTGGTGATGTGCGTAGTGTGTGGTATGTGTTCAGGACCTACAAAGAATCAAAGAAAACAGGTTAGAACTATGGGAAAGGTCGGTGAAATATCAGGGAAAATGATTTCCCTAAGTGGGCAGACACCCTAATTACGGTGAATTTATTTGCTACACAGGAATTTTTTCAGAATGGTACTCTATTTTGTGTAAGCGCAGGCTTTGTTTGTCGTAGAGTAATTTTGGGGGTACAGTGAATCTATCTCTCTTGCAATCTTTGTGTACATTTTCTTTAGTAGGCCTTAATATGATCTTCATAACATATCTTCACATTTTGTTTTACTTTGGATTTGTTTTGTGCATACAGGTTAGTGATCTTAAAAGCAAATTGAAAAGTGTTGAAGTCGGAAGTCGGAGCTTTCAGTATGAAGAGATGAAAAAGATGTCGGATCTTGAACGCACGATTAAGCGCCTCAAATCAGAGAACGATCAACTCAAGCACCAATTACAGAAAATAAAACACGAAGCAGATCTCAATGATTATGATGAAGATGATATTGATGGCATTGATCATGCTGATTATCGAGCGAGCGATAAGAGATTTGAGGATAAAAAATCAAAGTATCCTTCTAGAGATTTGTCGCCAACTGAAGGCTCCTATGGTCGCTTGTCAAAACATGAACGCATGTATCAGTCAACAAGAACGAGAAAGCCTTTGGTGGCGTCAGATACAAGAAGCAGGAGCTATGATGATCATGATAGCAGAATTCAATCGATGACATCATACGACAGCAATCAAAATTATCTACGTGATATTGATCCGTTGCGATTCAAAATACCGCAGTCAAGACACTCTGATGGTATTACAACCAAAGGTAGTTCTACTGGCCCACTTCGAGCATCGCATTTCGATTATGTTTCAGAAATAGGCAGTGACTTATCCAAATATCGCCGAAGAGAGGACAGTGATTATCTATCGAGAGAGCGAAAACCAAGAAGGGAGAGACCAAGATCATTTCACGGCGGTAACGTAGCGAACTAGTTCTTTATCTTCCCCTCGAGTACCGAATAATTGGGAGTACGGAATAAGTTTGGGGGGTTGGAAAATTCTCGAAAATTTAATAGTTTGGGGATGGAAATATTTGAAAATTTAATAAATTGTGAGTTGGAATAATTTGAATAATTCTTATATGTATGCCATTGGCCTGACGACTCCAACTAAAGTGGGCACGTTGTCCATTATCAACTGTAATGGATTTTCGTTTTTGGTTCATATTTGGGGAAATTATAAATTCACGTCCTCAAAACTTTAGAAACTTATTGAATGGGGGGTTGGATAAAATCTCAAAAATTAGTAATCGGGGGGGAGGAAAGATTGTTCAGTGCTCGAGGGTACACTCTCTTTAATTTTAGGCTTTTGTGGACATGTTCTTTTCTTTATATGGCAAAAAGAGGCCTCAATTATCAATGCTCCTAGCTAGCTAGCAATTTATATGTTCCCTGATCGCTTTATTTCCAAGTTCTCAAGATATACGCAGGGCCACCGAGAAGGGGAAGGGGGCAAATTGTCCCAGGGCCTTAAGGTCCAAGGGGCCTCGTAAAGCCCAATGCTTCAAGGTCTGGGGGGCCTCATATAGTAAACCAGCAGTAATTTTGCATAGTTTATTTCTAGACCCTGAGAATTTTCTGCCCTCAGGGGGCTTCATCATTCTCTTTTGCCCCGGGGCGTCTGAAGTCTCTCTGCGGCCCTGGATATGTAGTAGCGTATTTTCATAGCTTTTCATTTACATCTAGGTGCACCAAGCGAAAACGACTCAAGAGAGCTGCGTAGAAATCTTGCGTCTCGCGAGCACGAGGATTTATCCACGTATTCCTACGATTTTTCACATGAACAACGTGAGACACGGAATCAAGGTATGTCTGCTACGAAAGTGTTATACTTGTTAAGTAATAGCTAGCACATGCACGTAGGAACCGGGCATGCCACAAGAGGCTCGCCCCCCACATTTCACAACTTTTTACTTAAAGTGCCCCTTTGCAGCTTCCAGAGCTACCCATTGTTTGTTATACCAAACACCCTTTGTTAACATATTTAGAAATCACCACTGCTTGAGAAACCCCAGTTCACATATCTGCACAGGAGAGGAAGAACATCTTGTCGATCATAGCATTTGTATAACTTCTGGCGGAACCCCTGAAATGTACTGGTAGAGCCATAAGGTTTAACGGAAACCCTGGTTAAAACTCAATGCTTTAGATAAAGTCCAGTGTCCACGAGGTAGTTTTTATGGTGCTCGTTGTGAGAATCGTTCAGTGAAGCCGGACCTGTAGACAGTCCACATTATCAAGAAATTGAAGCTCTGGAAAAATACAAAAGTAGCAAAAATATTACTGAAATGTTCAAGGTGTTTAGCCGTGTTAAAGCATTTATACAAAATCACCTTGATAATTGCATTCCCCCACACTTTTTAATCGTCATGGTCGATAATAGTGATAGTGGTGAAAGCATCGCCAAATTCCGCCATGATGTGCTTCTAGTTTCCCATCGCAGATTTTGATTTTGAGGAATCTTTTACACCGGGTGATAAACATCTGTGGCGCAACCGATGTAGGCAAGGGTTAGGACAGCTCCTAAGTTCCTTCGTGCTTTGAAGGGACCCCTCAGAGGTTTGAGGAGACAAGTTTTCTGTATTGTAAAGAAGGAAAACTAAAATAAGTCTGATTTTGACTGAAGTCCTAGGGACCCGAAGCATCTCTGTTACGTCACCGATGAACACGCCTACCGTAAATTCTCGAATAAACACCTACCTCCGAATAAGCTCCTCTTCGAACAAGCCCCTACCTAGAAAATCATTTCTGAAAATAAGCCCCCCATGGGGCCTTATTGGAGGGATACATAGTTGCAGAATAACATCTTATTTCAAGAAGCCCCCACAGGACAATAACTGTACAGTATTAATTCCATTGAATGGAAGCAAAACAGCAGAAAGAAAAGCGACTTTTGTAATGTTAAGGAAGAAATCGTCATTGACTAATAGATTTCGTCTGCGAAATAGCCCTTTTGTAGCTTTTTAGTTTATTTGATTGAGAAAATTATGTCATTTTCTTATGCCAACCTGTGAGGAAAATGACAAACTTTGAAGTAAGCCCCCCTCGAAAAAGCTCTCTCCTCGACTAGGCACCTACTGTTGAAAAGGATGTTACGTGTGTGAGCTAGAGCCAGTCCCTTTTGACTGGCCAATGGCTGCGTGGAGCTCAGTTGGAAGTAATTATGTTAATTGGACACATGCTTTTAATAGTTTTTAATAGAGTAGTTGGTTAGATATGTAAGTAACTGTGTTCTCGTTCAAGTTATGTTATGTTATAGAAAATTGTAGTTCTCACTGCCTCGGAACTGAAACTTCACAAAACCTACTCAACAATTCAATTTTGCAAAGAAGCCCCCGAGAGCTCATTCGAAGATTTTCGGTATTTAATGTAGTAGTACTTACCTTGTTATCTAAAGGAGTAACACGTATTTTTCAGCAGTACTATTTACTTGCGTTTGATTTTCAGATGATATCAAGAAGTTTTCGAAGCCTTTCGCGCCAGACTCAATTGACGATATCTCGGTTGGGATGAGAGTACTTGTTACCCGCAAGTCTGGTGGTACTAGCAAAGGCATTGTTAAATGGAAAGGACATCTTGAGGGACATTCAGGCCCCTATATTGGTATTGAACTTGAAACTCCAAGTAAGTATGGGCTTCCATGTTGATTTGATCTCTTGTTATGTATCACTCTGAAAACATCAGGAGGTTATGTTTCTAAAATACGGAATGTGAAGTTCTTACGTAGATTAGTACTTGAGCATAGTATTGTTATAAATCTTGTGGATTGGACACAATGTTGGTTAGCATTAATCATTGTTTTCACATTATCAATTTTTTTAGCCATTATTAACCATATTCATAAAAATTAGTAAAGTACTACAAATCAATAGAAGAAAATAAAGCAAAAAGTAAAACATATTAATGCTCAATTTGTTTTACTTTTTAGTTTTGTTATGACTCATGTTTTTTACTTCATGTCGTCATCTCTTTACTCATGTCTTTTTACTCATGTTTTTAGATGGAAGGCACGACGGGGTGTATGAGAAACGAAGATATTTCTACTGGTAAGTTCCTTTCCTAATGCTAGTCAATATTTTTGGAACCTTTGTCTGTTTTTTCATGGCCTGTAAATGATGCAATCTCGGAAAACGTGAACTTATCTAGCAGTAAATAAATTCAGTCCTTCCGAGTGATAGGCCATCGTGGATGCTATATCTCACTGAACATAATGCCTTATTTTCCAAATGCAATTATTGCTTCTACAAATGTGCATGTAACTTTTTTACTTTAGGGGGGCTGGTTTCGTCTTGCATCTGTTGATTTGTTCGTGTTGTGAATTTTGCTTAAATTTTGCCACTCAATATCACAAGTTTTTTTGAAAAGATTTTCTTCAACAAAATGCGAAAGTTTCTCTCCCTCGACTGTGAATAAGGCATGTAGAAGACATCCACGACGAAGAACATCCAGGCTCAAAATTTGATGAAAACTAAAAATTATTAGACAATAATATAAAGCGCAAGACTTAAGGCTTACATGTTTGTTTATTTAAGTGTTTTGTGATTTAAATGTGGATTTCATATTTATTGTCCAGTTTTGTTTTTATGATGAAATTAGGAATAAATTTATAAGCGCCCCACCTCATTGAATCACATCTCTCTAGTAACTACTCCGTGAAAATTTTATATAGCTAAATGAACATATTTTGTTAAGTATGTTTAATATGTAATGAAATGCGTGTTTTTTATTTGTTTTCAATCTGTTTCTGTACATATGCTTTTCATTTCATTTAGCATATTTATTGATGATGTTGGTATTTATATCAGTTATATAGAATACTTCATAGTTAAAGCCAAAAAATTAAGCCACAGATTAATATTAAAAGCGTTAGTGAAATTGACTTTATTTCTCTTGTTAATTTTTAAATAACAGCTGCCTGAGTTACGTAGTCTTTGTCAATTCCTCTCTCTGAAATACCTTATCTTGTAACAGCAGTATTTTGAATTCATAGCAAAAAAGACCATGGAATATTCTCAACGTTTGCCAAGATTGTCATGGTCTGGGGAATGATGTAAATTTGGCACTTCCAGTGCGTTGTTGTGCATCTCCGGTGCGTTTGTTGTGCACTTCCGGTGCGTTTGTGGTATTGTTTTATTAGGGATACTGTATGAGGTCACTTTTTGTGATTGTTTGTATTCATTGGCAATATCATCAAGGGAACACTTTGATTGGAGGATGATTTTTAAAGCTATTTTCTTATTTTACCTGAGGTTATATACATGGCTGAATAGTCACTGATTTGTAGATTGCATGCTTCGATGTATATGGTTGTAATGTTATTGTGATTTGTCATATATACAGTAGCCATATGAACAATGAGGTTCGTCCTTTTTCACTCTCCTGTATTTCTCAGCGTACGATGTTTATAAATTATGCCAGGAGCAGAGCAAATTAGTAGAAGCACTATAAGGATATAAAGTATATGTAAAAATCTAAAGTATATGAAAGGAGAAAGAAAACTTGAAGACAGTGAAAAGAAAGGAAAATGAGCGAGAATTAAACTGAAGAGAAGGGAATTAAAGAGTAGAAAACAGGAAGTTTCTTGAGATGGGATCTGTAGATACATATGTTGATAGGAACGGGTTTACTCGAAAGAGTAGTCGACTTTTTAGGAGTGATTTTCTGCTGTACTGAAGTTCATGCAGCGGCTTGCAAATTGCTGTATGCTCGATGGATGTCCATCCACCAGAAATTGATCATCTCATATCAACACTGGAGAAGGATGGGTGGCAAGGTATGAAAAGGTCATCCTACTCTATGCACGGAACTTCAATTTATGAAACTCGGCTATGGAGCTAAACCTTGGGTTTTTCCACTTCGTCAACTTTTGTTTAAAATAGTGTCAGTAATGATTGTTTATTGTTATCTGAGTACACACTTTCTGTTAAAAATATTGTGCATAAGAACATCCAGACTCAAAATTTGATGAAAATTAAAAATTATTAGAAAATAACGAGGCTCAAGACTTACGTTTCTGTTTATTTAAATTTTTTAATTAAATTTTATAATGTGGATATTTTATTTGTTGTTCTGTTTTGTTTTTATGATGAACAGAGCAATAAATATTGAACACTAAACAATATTTAAAATAAATTAACTTTCTCTTGACTTTCTGGCGAATTTGCGTCTATTGTCGCCCAAGAATATAAAAAAGGCGGCAAATTAGAAAGTCTGATCAAAAAGTGAGTATACTGGCATGGCAGGGTTGGTATGGGTATTGGAATGTTTTTGAAAGTTATGGAAATTGATAATGCCATTTTCCAGGACCTGGAAAGTTTTGGAAAAGAGGTTTTTCAACTATGGAAAAGTTGTGGAATTTTGTTTGGAAATATTCTACAATATCCTAAACTGGATATAGCTTTGCATCATAGTAAGCACCGTATATGTTATGTTCGTTCATTTTGCTATTTATGATATAAAACATAATCCACAAAAAATCAGAATATAGCATTGGAAATAGTATTTTTTTTTCTATTTCTATGGGGCTTCAAAATGCGAACGAAAATGTGTTTCATGGCTTTGGAATTTTGGTAAATTGGATTTAAAAATTTTTGAAAATATTTTTAACGGAGTTTGTACAAACCCTGAGAGAAGTTTATTTAATTCAATATATCTTTACTTGTTACCTGCAATCAGAAATTGATGTATTAAACAGTAAATATATTTTGTTTCTTTATTTTGCTATTTATAATATAAAGCATAATCCACCGAATAAATCATAAAACATAACATTAGAAACAGTATTTGTCTATTTTTATGGGGTTTCAAAATGCAAAGGAAAATGTGTTTCATGGTTTTGGAAATGTGGTTAACTTTGTTTCAAAAGCATAAAGCATACTTAAGCTAACATGCTTAACAAAATTATCGTATACTAAGCATATTTCCAGTTTCGGAATTTTTTCCCTCACTTCCATCTCTTCCCAAATCAAGTGTAAAAGATAGATCACGCAAAGGACGAGGTAGAATGATAGAAAACAGCATTTTAGCATGAAATAATCTTTTGGTAATGATAGCTCCGACGAGCAAGGTTTTGAAATTACGCTTACATTATGCATAATTTTAGGCTCAAATTGGAAAAATCTGTACCATATTGAGATTGAACCCAATTAATATTCATGATATATTCATGGTCTAAGCAAATACTTCTTTATATGGACTAAAATCGATTAGATATCTTGGTGCTAAGTCCTGGAATGAACTACCAATGGAGATCCGTAGATTGTCTTCCAAAATTTTATTTTAAAAAAGGCTTAAAGTATACTTAATTCACTCGATGAAATAGGTTAGTGTAGATAGCTTGGCACGTCAAACAATCAAAATGTATAGTATTTCCTATTCATTTTTATCAATCTTCATTTTATTAATATATCTTGGTAGGGGATGTTCCCTTCCCGTTAGTTTACCTACTTGAAGAACTCCTTAAAAATTTATGACTCCTAATTTAATAGTTGACCTTGCTTTAATAAAGATCGATACTTCAATACATTATGCCCCCTTGATGATCCCTCAATTCTAGCTCTGACATTTATTGAAATGTTACCCCTTAATGGCAAGGTATGGACCAATATGCTCTTAGTTGCATTGTTTTCTTTTGCTTGCTATATTTGATGCTGTTGTTGTTGTTAATGTTATGAATTTAAATTATTTCCAATCAATCAATCAAATGAATCAATTACCTGCATACTTCCAAAAATATGAGAGTAATTTGGCTTTGGAAAAGTTTTAGAAATATTTTCAACGGAGTGTTTACGAACCCTGGAATTGATGTCAAATGTCATTTTATCGAGACCTGTCAAATAAAGGATAGTTGCTTCACGTATCATATTAGCTGATTGACTTCTACAGATAGATATTCTCCCTATCCATGCAAGAAAGGCCATGGAAATTACGCAGATAAGTCTCTTGTGAGCGGTCAAACAGTAGCAGAAATCAAAGCAAAACCACCAGCCACAGATTTCACAAAACTCTATCATTCTTTATTTAAGTATCATGATTCATAATTTAAGAAATTGCTAAATTTTTAATTCTACAATAGATATCATGCATTGTTAAATTTAATCCTTTTTACAAACGTGTAGAACAAACACATTTTGAATTTAATTCAAAGCACAGATTCCAGATATAGCGTGAATTCAGACTGGGCTTAGTTACTAACAGAAAAGCCAGAACTGTTCGTTTCACACGGGCAATCGCGCCCTCGCACGCCCCTGCAGACCTATTTACACGGGCGACTGACCGCCCTCGCAATAACCTGATTTAGCCCCCAGCAATTGTGACTCGATTTATTGTCAGACCGGGGTTCCCACGCTTTTTCTACCTCAAAAATTAAGGACTTTTAAGGAGAAAACAGGAGATTTTCTAGTAATTTCTAAGGAGAATTTTGCTCCATTCCAACTAAAACCCATAATAATTAAGACAATTTAAGGAGGTTTTCATGTTAATGTCCTCTTCCATACCGAGAAGATCGATCTTATCAATCTATTCCATAAAGGAAAATTGAAAACCAAATAAAGTAGACTTCCTACAAGAACTTTTTCAATACACTTATCAAGTACTGGGATCTGGAAGTACCGTGATCTGGGACCTAATGAATCATATTTATTGTCTTACGTTAGCTGTGAACATTCTTCTTGCTGAAACTCACGTACGATGACATCTCTAATCACGACCTATGAAGTTGTCTTTTGTATATATTTATCATAAGTTTGTATATATTTCACAACATTGTCTTCTCCTATTCACAGTGTGAAAGTAGAATACACCTCTTGAGAATGCCTAGAACGGTAATCAGCAGCTGGTATCAAGAGAGAGCGAAGTGCCCCCCCCAGGTGCCATAGAGTCTGAAAACTCGCGGCAAAAGTAGTGGAACAAAGGCTAAATACAAGCTTTTTTAATTTTTGCTTGATACTCAATTCCGTATATACCGTTTTCTCATGAAAAACACGTGTATACAATAAAAACTCTGAAGTATTTTTCGAGTACACGTGTTTCTTCTATAAGACTCGGTTAATTCAGCACCTTTGCCCCCCCCCGGTTTTTCTTGAAAAACCACCACTGATGGTAATTACGGAAATTTTGTGGCATATCTCTCGTTCATTTTTAGGCAACTCAGCCTCAGCTCTTAAGCGTTGATACAAGTTTCTCCTAGAAAAATTGAGGTTTTGATAAGCGGGGATCGGGGGCGGATCCAGAGCTGGATTATGGGGGCGGGGCGTCTGATTTTTTTGGTTGTCTTTTTCATGCAAGAAGTTTCTTCATACAATTGTTTGCTATATGAAATGCTACCGTTTGGGGGCCATGGCCCCCTGTCCCCACTGGATCCACCCCTGAGAAGTATGTTGCGGATTAGCCTCTTCCTTTTTGAAATAGAAAGAGAAGCCCGGCGTGTCTTCATGCTGCCAATAGAAATTCATGTATTTCTATGAGGCTGCCTGATCTTATGTGTATCTGCATTAGCGCTTTTCTTCACGGCGTTAAACATCTGCAACTACAGTGTAAATGCAACGGGAATTGACCATGGTGTGCCCAACAATACTGATCCGTTGTAGTGTATCCCTTTGATGATATACCTTCCCTTTGGTATAGAAGGCAAAGTATTCTTTTTGAATATTTTTCCAACCCCTTCCACACATGCAACTGCATTGAATTAAACGACTTAGATCTGCAAAGCTTGTTTATTTCGATGCTTTTGTTTCCTCGATCCTTATCTATATTTACTTACTATCCTTTCTTTCAACGATTGTTCTCTTAACTCCACTGTCGTTCAATTTGATAATTCATTTATACATATTTGCATATTGTGCACTTTGATAACTGTTGAGTGGTTGAGACACGCCTAATAATCAGAAGTGCTTGCAAAGCAAAATATATCCACACTGTTTTCTAATGCTTTCTTCTACTATCAAGGGTACATTTGTACAACTTCACGCAATCCTCTCATTGTTTTTGACTCGAGCTTTTCCCTTTTGTTTGACTGTACTTTTTATCCAAGCTCCTTTTTGATATATCCATAGACTTTGATGCATTAACAACCCTAATCCTTCGTTCATCATTTCTTTTGTCCTCTCCAGCTTTACGGAACCTTTCTTCAACTGCGTACCCTTCACCCTTCGGGTTTGCGTAGATCCGGAAGGACTTAATATCACAATCCGCCTCGCTGATTACATCAGTTTCACATTGTAATTTATTACTAAATTTCGGTTTTCTTGCATCTCTTCCAGCTTTTTTATCCTTACCTTTAGGCCCCTCCATTAACTGTTGAATTGGTCCCGTTCAGAAAAACTCGTTTCGATGCATCGCCATCTTGTGAGCTTCCTCTTTCATTCCATAAACATTAACATTTTCAAGCAGCATGTTACTACAAAACTTGAAAATGGCATAAAGGACAGATTCCAAGCGTAGTTTGATCAGTGAGCAAAACGATGATCACCGAAGGCCGTGCATAGAGATTCATTAGTCTCTTCCATTCTCGTACTCTATCATGTTGATCTCAACAGCAGAAAATGAAAACTGCACAGTTTTGTTTACTCTTCAACCCTGGATTTTCTCCTATTCCTACCAACCACAAAATCAAGTTCTGTTATCATGAACTGAGTGAAGTCTCTCTACCTGTTGCAAAGCATTAGCTATAAATCGCCTTTAGACACTTGGTACTGCTGTTGTCATAAAACCACATGTACTCTAATGATATTAACAGTACTATTGACAAACGAAAGGCAGTGTGAATTCTTGGCTCGTTTGCGTCGAGAAAGGTCTTGATTATTGCCTTAACATGTCAGAAGAAACTCATAAAAGAAGCCCCAACTATCTTCTGCAAGATCCGTACATTTTCGCTCACGTTCTCTAAACTTTAAACGAGTTTAAGGCATTGAGCATTTCTATCAACAGGTGAATAATTCTTGAACCAACAATGCTCCAATCAAGATAATCCTTTACCACACAAAATCTTTTCTTAGGAACCGACATTTCTCTATTCATTTTATGTATCGTACCCTATTACATGCCGGACACCTTCTCTCAAGGAATCATCCGCCTTCTCTGTAAAGAAACGTACTCCCATAGGCAAGGAGATATAATTCAATAATGAATTCTATAGGTGCAAGTTCTCTGTTGTCTGTTTTCCTTCTTCAACAGCGCAGGCTTCTCTAGTAACATTCAGCAAGGAACTGAAAGTTTATTTTGTCTTTCATACATTCTTTTTTATAAGAATATTGAGGCTCAAAATCGCTGAAATTTAGGAATAATTTGAGAAGGTTGCGAGGATTCATCAAGACTTAAGAATTCTTTTGTATGCTAGTTACAATTCTGACTTCAACTGTACTTTTGCATTATCGATACAAAAGATAAACTCTTGCTTAGTTTTATGATGTGGTAAAATATCTACAAAGATTGGTTTATAGTCCTTAAAGTTTTAGGCGAAGTTACACCTTTGGTATTTAAGAATAATTCAAGAATAATTCCAGGCTCAAAATCAGAAAAATTTAGGAATATTGAAGCTTGACAACAAATTATGTGTTCTTATAAAAGAGAAAGAGTATTCGCTTTCTGTTAGGTGTGTGCTGGCCCACTAGGGCAGCTGGACAATTATCTCCAGACCACTCCAAATAATTTGAAGAGAGATTCTCTTTGCGCGAATAGCACTTACTAATCTTATATTTATCAAATCTTTTGCAGTTGGCTCTAATTAGTTGGGTGCTATACCTTGGGTTTCCTTTTGCCATAAGCACACCTTTGGTCATTGCAGTACACTTTTTTATGCATGGCGTCTACAAACATACTGAGTCCGAAAATCCTCAAAGTTCTAGGCATACATGAAGGATATCAGGAGCTTGGAAAATACTTCAGCATATCATGCCAGGCTTGTTTTTTCAAGATTTCTTGCTTATAACGTCAGATCTGGATTGCTGAAAGGACCACAATAAATTCAGATGAATTCATAACATGCCATATTTGTCATACAAGGATAATTTAACCTACGATTAGCAATTATGCCACATCAGTATAGGCACTAAAATTAGCATATTTTGAGCTTTTATTTAGGCTCGATCGTAAAAATTTTAGCATATTCGAAGCTGAGCTACGTTTACCTAATACTAGAAAGAGGTGCAGTACAAGGTTCAGCTTTGTACAAAATTTTTGCTAACAATCACGTGCAAAATTCACCTGTATGAAATAGATGAACGCAGCTCTGATAAGGAAGAGAAGGCGACAATCAGACAAGAGAGAGAGACGACATTATTCTGCTTCAGTTCATCTTTTTGATAACTCAAAGCATTGAAGAAAACGAGTGTCAAATCTTTGTTGATCTCTTTCTTCATTTTAGTATGCAACAACTATTTCACTTGACTACTTCAGCCAGATGTGGTAGAAGAAATCCAAGTTAACTTATTTGCTTACACTCGAGTTATCAATAGTGCAGGTATAACTAGATGCGTAGATAAGGAGATTCGTAGGAAAGACAAGAAATGTTAATTTTACGACAAAAATGTAACATTTAGTCGTTTTGTCATAATTGTTTTCCAGTGAGATAAAAATTAGAGTGGTGCTTTCCCTTCTCACCCATTCTATCTACGTGTTGTGTACAGTCACGGCACTTTTTATACCGCAACCTTGGCCTATTATGTATACAAATACTGATGGTGTATAAGATTCATGACCCCTTTGATGCTCAAACTTTACCAACCTTTGTGCATTAAAGGGTACTTATTCACTTTCTAGAAATTTCACAATCCTAAAGGAGGTAATGTGTTTCATTTAAATCTCAATGTTACTTTTGGTAGAAATTGCCCTATCTAGGAATGCGCCATCCTGTGTGAATGCTAGATTTGGATTGGATGACATCTTGGCATATAACACAAATTTCTTCGGTCGTGACTTCTATCTTCATCATAAGAGAAAAACATTTTAGTCATGATTTCATCAAAAACAACGTCGGAGAATCGCTACTTGAAAACTTGAACCTAAGGTACAATTAAATTAACTCTCCATAAGCATGATTCTAATGGAACAAAGCAAATTTGTCTAGAGTTTCAATGGGCCTTAGAACACGAGGACCATCGTGTTTACAACTGAGAGATATATGGTCCTGTATTTCAAGTGTTTTCGCTATTTCCAGTTTCTCTGCTTTACAGAGAATTTAAGCCAGGGGTGGCGCCAGGAATTTCCGATGGGGGGTGACTCTTCGGACAGGGGGCTAAAATACGGTTTTCAGGGTAATATAATGCCAAAAATCTCCGAAAAATAGCTTTTTTTACCTTCCGACGGGAGGCTAGCATGTTCCGACGGGGGCTATAGCCTTCCCCTGGCGCCACCCATGCCTTGAGCGTTAGGTGTTCTACAAAAACTTCTTGGTGTAAGCAGTCAGGCTCAGAATCATTCTCTTATAGACCAGTATTTCTACTTTTGCAGCTTTGCAACAAAGCCCAAATACTCTTCAAATTCGAGACCATTGAACTAACTTGTGACCTTGATTGTAACTACCATCTCGTGAAATCACAAGTCAATTTTTCGCTCCTTTTTTCATGAATGTAAACTGTATACACTGCTTGTCTTTCTTTCCTCTTTCTATCGTGTCTTGCTTCAAATCCTTTGTACATTCTTGCCTCAATCAGAAATCCTTCACCATTAGGATTCCCATATATTCTGTATGAAATTGTCTCACAGCTTCTGTCCATTGCAGGGCAGCTTTCCGTTCTTTTTTCTTCTTTCTTTGTGCCATATTTTTGCTTTATCTTTCTTTTGCCTCGTGAATTGGTGCTGCTGCCGGACAATTCTGTGCTTTTCACAGGCGATCTTGCATCA
Source organism: Cassiopea andromeda (assembly GCA_018155075.1). Lineage (NCBI taxonomy): Eukaryota > Metazoa > Cnidaria > Scyphozoa > Rhizostomeae > Cassiopeidae > Cassiopea > Cassiopea andromeda. Next base: position 298,437 of record WIPJ01000702.1, read on the forward strand.
TTTATTGATATCATTGGTAATCGTATTGCCAGAAATCTGTCACTGTCACAAGTGTGTTCTATTGACTTGAAATGCAAATAACTCACTACGAATTGTCTAAATTATGTAGAGTGTTAGTAGCTAGTAATAGAAGTCATGTAAACAAACGAAATATACTGTGTAGGAATAATTTTAGTTTAGATGTAATTGAGGAAAGAACAACAAGACCTCCAAGTTCCTTCTAGCTTGTTTGATTATTGCAGCATTTTTCTAACTTCATCTAGAAGACACCACACCGTGTCTGGATGTTTACCTGCACCTCTCGTAGCGAAAACAGCTGTGTTGCAAAATGTCTTCCTTTCATGCAGAACACTCCTAGAATTGGGCAATTTTAGCAGGTGCAAAACCATAGTCCATTATCTCAATTCACACAATATGCCTTATTTTGCTATATTCGCCACTGTCAGCAAACAATATGCCAACTGGCTATCTCTGAATAATTTTACTGATTTCAAGGGATAATCAACGGCTTGATGTGAATTATCCGTTGTCGAAGAATCAGCTGCCCAAAACTGTTGCGTTGGCAATACCTTTTGCACGCCATCTGTTTCATGTGCTAGTGACTTGCTAGTCTGGGATCGGGGCGAGGGAACGCTAAGAGACTGTTTTGCAAATTAGTCCAATCAGTTCGTTTTGCTCTTCCTGACTTTTAAGAAGAACAAGAGTAAGGTATATCGCAAGTTTTCCTCCAACTTTGTCACGATCAATGTAAGTAAAGTAAAAGTATACGAAATAATTTGAAAGGTCTACAAAACTTTTCACCTCTACGTTCAAATAGGGCATATTTTCACACAAAAATGGGAAAAATTCCCCCACCAAACTCGTGAACTCCCGTATTAGTTGGCAATTGCAATAGCATGTGCTCCATTGAGAATGCAATTGGAATTGTTCTAAGTTTGCTTGAAATTTGCTATCAAAGTACTTTTTAGCGTGTGACGCACCATACACTTTCCCGGTTGTGATGCCCCAGGGCAGCGATTCCCACCAGCAGTGATGAGCTCCTTGGGGCGTGAGGTCCCCTATATATACGAAACTGCAAGTTTGTCATGGTGTGGGAGATTTAGCATCCCATTGATCATAGTGTGCATCCTTTTTTTATAGGAATAAAGTTTATAAGAATAATGTTAGGCGTAAGCTTCATTAAGACATATGAAATTTTTGTATCCTAGTCATAATTCTACTTTCAGATGTACTTTTGCATTATCGACACAAAATATAAAATCTTGCCTAGTCTTAAAATGAACGAAAGCATCAATAAAGATTGCACTACTTTCCTTAAATTTTTGGTGAAGTTACCTCTTTGGTATTTAAGAAAAAATTTAAGAACATTAAGGCTCGAAAAAAATTTAGATATTCTCATAAGAGTGTTTTCTGTGACCTTTTCTAGTCATTACAGAACGCATCCTCCAAAGAAAATGTCATGGCACATCCCTGCCCATCAGTGACAATTCTTCAAACGATCTTCTGCATCGCCTTGGCGTTTCGTATTCATCTTCAGCATCCAGCATTTACAGGCCTAATTCAATTTAGTATAATCTAGTGCATGTGGAACTAGCTAGTTGCTGTGTATACACGGTTTGTTTTTAAGTGCATTATCCGTAGGAAAAGCCGGATAATAATTATTCATAAAATCAGAATTCCGCAAGAAATTAATTATTTACAATCTTCAAGACTTTATCACATTATTGAGTCCTGATCTAGCTACTCTCTGGTCGAATTAAAATTGATTGAAAATACAGAAAAAGTAGGTATATAAAATCATCAGCTTATTCTGTCCTGACTTTAAACTACAAGAGACACCGATCTTTCACAACGAGGCAGGGCATCAAATTGAGATTGCTGAGTTTCAAATAAGGTAAGAATATATGAGGACAGAAAGCAATGAATTATAGCCTATACGTAGTTCCCATGTATTGGGATTACATCAGATTTTTATATTTCAATTTCGAAAAAGCGCTACTACTGCAATGATGATATCACATATTGGTAAAACACAAAATTCTAGACATTTTAGGAAAACAATAAGAATCATTGCCTTTTATTATAAAAAGCTGTAAAAATCAAGCAAATACCAATTTGAAATACTACATCTTCTATCTTTTAATGGTAGTCAGGTCTAGAAAACCTAAGAAGTAGAAGTCACCCTAACTGTTTCGAGCATCGACTGACACTGGTACTTTCAAAACTAGGCCATCCATTTCTTCTGTTACTTCTATCTGACACCCAAGTCTTGAACTAAACAAGAAAATATAACAGTAAAAACATTGAGCAATTCAATTTTGCATTTTCAACTGACACTGGGATTGTCAACAAACCCATTCCATTCTGCCATAAATACAAAGATAGAGGATTGTGTTAGAGCTCCTACAGTGGATGTAATGAGGGGCAGAGCTAAGGAAAATTGTTGGTGGGGTGTACAACCCCAATTCGCCACCAAATAGGACTTTCCTTTAGCTTTGTTTGCAACATAACATTGACAAAAACAGGGGGTGTCCCCTCCTCGACTAGTTTGCCTATCGAGAGGATCCCTCCTTAAAAATTCCCTGTGTACAAACTTATTATAAAAAATCTATTTATGTGTTTAAATTTGAGTTATTCTTAGATTGTCTGTATGTTGTCATATATTTCATTTCATTTCTAATTTGTCTTTATGTAGTGGAATTCAAACTCTGAACTGAACTGACAAGCACTATTGATATACAGTGAATGTGCCAACAAGCAAAAATATTGGGGGTTGTGCTACCCACAACACCTCCTATAGCTACACCCCTGGATGTAACCAAAGCATATAAACAACTTCACATAGACAGCATGATCACAACAAAAAAATCACTTTCTCAACAGATTACACATAGATTGATAGCAGACATCAACTTCAGCAACACTCTCTCTTTCACTATCATAACATAACTACAACCTTAGAGAAGCCCATTAAGCCATAGCCATACATAAATAACCTTATATATGGACAGTAGATGAAATATTGCTTTTACAACTTTACATTGAAAGAAGTCACTAAAATACTGGCAAGTTTTTCTAGCACAAAACATAGATGTCAGGGGGTTTGAATATTTCTCGATAAGATTTGTAAGGCTCTTCTCCCAATATGTATAAAGTACACATTGAATACCATTAAAAAAGAATGCATATTTGGATACTTGGGACAAAAAAAGGAAATATAGCAAATGAAAACAAAAAGAGGAGGAATTCAAACAATGTTCTCAGGTGCACGTGAACAAATGGAAAATCAAAACAGAAGAAATGTGATGAAAAACAAAGTGAAAAGAAGGGCCAAGGAATCAAATAAAAATGAAATGGATGGAAGGAGAAAATGGTTCATGCAAATATCTTTGAGAGAAAAAGTTTTAACTGATACAGAAGGAAAGTATATCATGCCACTATTTTCTTTGGACATTGGTGAAAATTATGAAACAGTTCAAAAGAAAAAATAATAAATTGAAAAGCATTAAAATGAATAGAAATGATGTGCTTAAGATCAATTAAAAGAAGACATTGAAGAGAATCCACTGAAGGATATGTAGAGAACCTCATGCAAAAACAGTATCAATATTCACTTACGTATCAGTCAATCCATAAGCTAAGTCAAGCATGTCAAGCTCCTCCTCAGAAGGTGGTTCTAACTTGATTTTTTTGTACTGTTCAGGATCAAATACCAAATGACATGTTGAGCATGCCAGTGTTCCTTCACATGCACCTATTGATCATAATCTTATTCATCACATGCTAAATCAGGTTAGTACTTGCACAAATGCTTTTAGGCTATCTGGACTATAACTGTGAAACTGAGTACCAGAGGATCCAAAATTGGTAGACAATTCCACTATTTTCAAAGTTTGATATGCAACAGTGGAACATGTTGTGTTACTGTAAACATTCCATGATTGGCATAAAATTGAAAATTTATTTGATTTATTTTGATCAATCAGATTAAAACTGATTTTGATAAATTTTCCTGTACTGGCACAAATTGTTTTAGGCTTACAGGACCACAAACTTGAAACTAAGTTCCAGAAGAGCCGCAATCTGTGAAAACCTTATTGTTTTCAAAAATCTGGCATGGATACCATAAGTTCTAGCACTACTGAAATTATCAATCTTATCATCATCAACACTAGGGCTGTAGACTGCTGAAATGGATTTTGGGAGGGGGCATAATGTATAATTCAACAATACTATGAGTAAGATTGACTATCTAGAACACCTCTACATATAATATCAGCAAAAAAGGGGTGTGAACCCTCTATACCCCCATACTGCCTATAGGGCTGTCAACACCTTCCTAATTTCACTTCAATCATTACCAATGTCCATTCCAATTGACTAGGTCCTTTGTCATTACTTATACATATAACTATAAATGAACTGAAAATCTCCAATATAAGATACAGATGAGTTTGTGCTCAGATATAATGAGAAGCTGCTACATCATTCACATACTATATAGTAATGGAAAGAAAAGATGCCTAACAAGGGAAGACAGAGTGGGCTGAATGTATTTACTAGAAACTGAAGATGTAATTTTATTGTCATACTATGGATAGATTCTTGTGATTACATGAACTCATTTACTCAAAATGGCACAATTCACCCTTTCTGGCTCCTCTGGCAGAGGGCAGGGCCCATTGTGGCAGGTGTCCTTGACAGAGAGATATCACCACAAAAATGCTAACTTCTAAAAAAAAATAATGAAGTATCTCTAATACCTTCTAAATCAATGTCATTATCCTTTGCTACATCTAATAATGTATCTCCAACCTTTGCCTGCACTGTTGTTTTGTCGTCATCTCTGTCAACAAATGTAATAGCCACCCTGGGAAAAAAGCAGAAGAGATCCTGCTAAAGTAGAAAAGGGAAACACCACTTAATCAAGGTACCTCTCTTTCTTCCATGCTAATAACCATAATTCATCATCTATAGGAAAATTTAAACTGCTAACGAGAATAAATTCTTTACACTTCCTGTACACAACAACATCAACACACCTTCCAAGCCTGCAAAGGCAAAACTGATGTGAAATGAACATCAAATTTGTAAATGAAACACGAATTTTACTGACCGCTTTGAGGAAATACCTTGCATTGAGATTTCGTGCGGTGATGATATATGCAATGTAAATATATTAAACATGTTTTTCCATTCTATAAAACTAGGTAAAGACATACGTTTTCGATGCTTTTGCAGAAGTGCTAAATGGTTGTCGCGATGTCCTCGATAGATCAAAAATTCCCCTTGATGCAATTGAGCTTGAATTTCTTACAGAACATCTTGATATTCTAGAGTAGAATTTCGACTGCGTTGTGCCTTTTGCACAGATTCTACAAAGTTGCCTCATCGAGAACGCCATATTGTCCACAGCCCCGTTCTCATGTCGAAGAATAAAGAGATTGCGTACTTCTATGTTGCGCCATCACAAGTAATGTTTTCCTGTTCGTGAAACTGCACGCTTCTGTTTACAAGGAACCACTCTTTAAGGAGCCTAAATGTAGACGGCCGAAATATTTAAGAAACTTATGCTACTAGAGGACAAATATTTATAGCTGTAAATAATCAAGAAATAGGAGGCCGGTTCCATGCATTTATCTCCTGTCTTATTTGTGCTTTTTGGTCTTGAGTTCTAGGCAGGGATCACTGGAGGGCGCGTGGGGGTGGGTCGCGCCCCCCCCAATATTTTCACGTTCGCAAGAGAGTTGGTCAATAGTCAGCCATGCTGCAAGAGAGTTGGCCACAGTATTTTCTGAGATCTTTTTTTGTAATAATAGTTGGTCAATTGGTCAAAAAGCCCCCCTCCCAAACAGAAGGTGCCTCGGCACATTGCTGGCTCTAGGCAACATTAAGGGTAAAATTCAAAATTTTGATGGTTTCTTGTGCATTTTCACTTTCATGGCACTAGATATGAGAGTAGATTAAAGAACTATTAAGGAACGTTTAGAACTAGAATTTGATAACAATAGGTCAATAAGAAACCTTTAGAAATAGGATCCTCTCCTATGTTTCTCAGATGATAATTGTACATACAAGATATAATGTACCCTTCATATTGTTTTGAATCTGAGCCTAATGTTGAAAATTCGATTGAAAACTAGCAACATCAATTTGTGTCTTTGTCCCTCATTCCAAAAGTGGAATGTGATTGTGTCACACTCCCAAGCAAAATCCTTGTCGATAAACCAATAAATTTACAATCTCAATGAACCGAAAAAGAAAAATTTGGTGCTGCATTGCAAAGGAAACCTTTTCTTACTGTTGCAAAGTGTATCTATCAGAGGATTAATAGTTTTTGTTTTTCTAGCAAATAGATGTGTATCGGCAATTTTTCTTAAAATTTTTTTTCAATAATGATGATGTGATGATGATTGATGCATATTGACTTATTTAAGACGATTTCCCTAGCGTTTGTTATGCTTATTTCTTCGTTGTTTTGTTGTAATTCGTTATGTTGAGTTAGCCTCGTTTAGGCATTTTGGGGCAGATAGGAATAATGGCAGCCATAGAAACACGTTTTTAGGAGAGATCGTATACTGTTATAATGATAAAACCTGTGAGTCACATCCATAGGCGTAGGGAGGCATCAAATTTTAGGGAGGCTGAAACATTTTTGTCCGAATGAGAAAATCGATCTGGAGGGCTATCAGAAAAGTTGCCCGATTTTCCTATTGTTCTTTCAGGACAATTGCCCGAATATAGCGGATTCTTATGGTCACACCTCTTTTTATAGAATCCTCAAGAAGAACTTCAAGCAATGCCTTGATGGGATGTTGTGATACTTATGAGCCAAAATCCTTGTGCTTAAAACAGCCTTGCTTGACATGGACAGAGAAGGAAAATGATACGAGGCTATTTGATCGCTCAAGAACATTTAAAGTACTATCCTGGGGCTCATAATCAACTATAAGCGCTAATAGTAGCTAAAGTTAACACTTGATTGATGCTGTAAGGGTGCAAATTGGCCATCTAAAGCACCTAGGGCATTTCTAGAGGTGTTTTGGGGGTAATTGTCCCGGTAGGGCCCTCTTCATGGTTAATTAGTAGAGAGAAAAGCATCATATTTGCCCAAAAATAGGTCCTTATGTAATTGAAAGAGTGGATGTTTATTCGAAGGGGGTGTGGGGAATCCAAGATCCCAGGCACCTCGAACCTTCCCATGACACTGAATATTCGCTATGCCGTTCGTCGTTTATTTTGACTTAGGCCCACATTGAGAAGTCAGTACAAAAAAAGCCAGTATAACTTTTATAAATTATTCTAACCCTTTATGATGTACTGTAACTAAATTCCCACTGAAGTTGTACGATGATGCTCCATTTATATGCTTTCCTATCAATGTTCTAGAGCATTACGCATTTTCTAAAAATAGTAGTTACATTACTTTCAAGCTAGAACGTTCCGGATTACTAATAATGATGTAATGTTTCCAAGATAGTTCATTTTGAAACAAATTTTCTAGAATGTTCTTCACCACAGGGGGCTTATTATAATTCTAGGCCCCGTTCAGACGGGAACACAATTGTTCCATTCCATCTTCATTCTGGAACAGACAAACATGCTGTTCAGACGGGAACAGAACTGATCAGAACGATTGCGTACCAATTTTATTTTGTATGCAGACAGGAACGCAATCTTTTCGTTCCGAATTTTGCGTGCCAAAATGAGAAATGTAAAGGGTAATACGCAAGTCTATAATGAGGTCGGATTGTCATGATGGAATCTTTCAAATTGACTGACGACGAAATACAGTTGCTTTTTAAGGTGGTGAAAGACTACTAGTCCATGCAAGCCCAAAAGAACTTGGACTGGATGAAATACGAAGCAGATGTGACCAGATTGCTGTAAACATGAGAGTGGATTATCTGATGACTTCTTCACAGGAATGTTCCCATACAGTAGAGGAAATAATCAAGGAAAGGGTGATGTTTGAATGGTTTAGCCACCCTGTGAAATTAAGGGGGAAAAGAAGAAGGGATGACGCTTAGAATGTCATCGTCATCATATTCGTGGTTGAATTCCTTGATTCTTAGGTGGGCAACTTTAAACTCGGTCAGGATTCCTTGATGCAGGAGCAGTCTTTAGAATTGTAGTGGAGAGAGTAGACATTTTGATAGCTATTAACTCTTATCTTCATTCCACCTTAAAGTGCTTATGCATCGAAAATATCGAATATCCTTTTTAGCTGAAATCGAAACTTCGGTCCTTCCAATGTATGAATATCATATTATTTTTGTTCTTACTGGCGAGAAAGGTGTAGAAATTAGCGCTTGTTTTGAGGCACTAGGTGCGAATGTTGATAGCCATTGCGTGACGTCATAACGAGGATCAAACCGAGTGCATTCTTTGGGCCTTATCAGTTGACAAACGAAGCGTCAGAATGCTTCTCATCTTGGCGTGTTGCGGCTCATTAAAATGGCAAACAGTGACAGTGAATCGTTATTTTATGATGAAGCTACCGATTATCAATTAGAAGATGATGGCAATGATGACCGTGTGCTTGCACAGCCAGGCCTACTACTACTTGTACAACGTGTAGGGTAATAGGTGCATGCCACGGAGAGCCACTAGCTGGCGACTCGGATGCCCAAGATGAAGAAAATGTCGAGGCCAATGACCCCGATGGACTGCTACCACAAACACTTGAGGCTAGATTTGAGAGGCAAATCCAAGTTCAGGAATGGTGAGTACCAGTATCTATTACGCATTGCAGCTCATAGCTTGTCAAATGTTGTAAACAGTCACCTAGGACCTAGAAGCAAAAGTGTTAAAGCTACAGCTTTAATGACTAGGGTAATGGCTTCCGCGCTATATGAAGTAGATTTTGCACTGATTAGAGTCTTCTAATTTACCCTTTGATCTTCTGAGCCAACCGATCTTTTTCTGATAGAATACAATGTTCTTTTCCAAAACTAGATATCTGATACAAACAGTATTAAGGCTTGCCACATGACTAGGGCTTGCCAACATATCTTCCTTCTCCATTGTGTCATCCATTATTGAACACATATCACAGATAGTCTATGAAAGGAATTGAAAAACATTGCTATGGCATTACAATTTCCTTTTCTAGTAGGTCATTTCCAATCAACCAACTCAATATACCTCCCTGTCCTGTTTTCCTCAACGTTGTTAATTGTTACTACCTGATCAGGGTCTAAAAAACAAACACATAGATAAATCTCACCTGTCTTTTAGCTCTATCTGTCAGTGACTGATCAATGGTATCTGCTGTGTCTGCCAATGATAAATCAGTGGTAGGAACAGCATCTGGCTTTAGCTTCCTTTTTATTCCAAGTTTGGCAGTGATTTCCAGATTCTTTGTAAAGCAACCCTCGTCGAAATGGTCAGAGCAAAGCAAAGACGAGTTGGTGCTGCTTCACTTTGGCCCATATCTTCGCACAAACCTAACCAAAGCTTGGTATCTTCTCCTGTCTTTTTCCTTGAGTGGTAACTTATGAACGGATTTCCCCTCTGTATGCTAACCATTTGTGCAGCATATTCCGTTCGGGAGGCCAACCACAAAATACCGTCCTCCACGACGTTTGCAGGACTTGCTAGTGGAATCCATGCTAATAAGCGTTCAAAATTTGTTTGCGTACTCGTTATGACGTCATGCGCAGTAGCTAGAATTCGCACTTGAAATACCAAAATAGCGAAGTTTGAGGGCTCATAGTTTTTTCCATATGAGTTATGATAATTTAGTTTGTAACATGATAATCAGAGCACAAAGTTGCGTTATAAAATGCAAAAAGGTAAATTTCAAAATTTTCGATACATAAGCACTTTAGCTGTACAAGTGGCTCGGCTAGGTGACTCGAGCCTACGAACTCTAACTCTTGATACACATAGTTCTAGCTCTAATTCTCATCTTAACCGTTATCCTAGTTCTCTACGAGGGGTGCACTTAAATAGGGTAGAAATATTGATTTAGGATGCATCACCATTTTTGCCGACATAGAGTAATCGTTACTAGCATAAAATACAATACAAGAGTAATGCAAGTTTATTCTATTATACCTAGTCTAGTCGTGTATGACACAAGGCTAGATAATCCTTAATCCCTAAACAATAGAATAGAATGCTGTGTAATGTACAGTCATTATTACGGGGTTTCCTATGGTGTGCCTAGCTTCACGGAATTGCTATGTTTGTATTACTTATATCTAACCTAACTTATTTCTTAACGACTAATATAAAAATTACTTTTAGACATATACGTGCGTCTTACAATTTAATGAATAGAAACTAACGATATACACATACACTTACACTTCCTGGAAACTATAATGATTGTATTGGCTCATTTCTAGTCGAGCCCTCGAGGTATCTCACGGGCAACTAATATGAGACGGCCCTCTCAACCTTTCGCAAGCCTTGAGAGTCCAAATACCTTCTACAAGCACTGTGTGCCTAAATACCCAATGAAGGAATGCGAGATGTCCTGATACAAGATACAAGTACTTTCGCAAGCTACTTTATCTGTCCTAATCTTCCACTGTATAGCTCCATTCTAACAGATATAAATTAGCAGTATGACAACCCTACCCAACAAAATCACGTTGGCGCAAACACAATGGTAAAAGCCTGTCATATTTTAAGTTTATTTGCTTGGGTCGAGGGAAGCTTCGGGTGCGATTTGCGAAAGGCGGAAACCAAACATCAAAAGAAAGCTATTAAAATGTTATCAAACAGCCCCATTTCATTTCACTTCTTTGTCTATGTTCTGGCTTTTTCCGAGGCTATCTTCCATTTCATTGTCTTTTTCGCTATCACTCGAAACTTCAATTATTTTCTTTTCATTTCAGTTAATAATAACATAGAGGCAGCCGTTCAGCCGTAGCTGATTTTCAAGGGGTCTCTCGCTCACAAGTAATTAAACTAAAAAAATAGAATATTCGACCTAAACACGCTGTTCCCGTCGCTCTTTGGAATCGGCATGGAAAGCTTCAGTTCGAATGAATGACGTCAGAGTCTGTGATTATATTTGTCATTGACATCTACAAATGTCGGGAACTAATCTTGTGCTGGCTTAGCCACCTCTACACCCAACAATGTCCAACAATGCCCAAAAGAGGAAAAGCAATGTTGGGATTTGTTAGGAGAAATATTGCGCTGGTTTGGCCAGTGCATTAGAATAGGTAAAATTGTTATCTAATAGCAAAGAATACATACCTAGGAATAGATCTTTTAGATCACTGTAATAAACATCAGTTTAGTTCAATTTTTTGTTCTCATGCATTTTTTCTGTGTCTTGCATATCCAATTTCTTTTTCCAGCATTGTATTCTATTTTCTCTTCAATAAACAAAAAGCTTTTGAATTGCTCTTTCTTTGGCCTGTAACACAGCTGGATTTTCGTTTCCATTTAGCTTCAGTTTTTTGCAGATAATTAACGTTTTATGGCATTGCACGCTGCATAATTAAGTTTTTAGTTCATGTCTTGTTTATTCGGATGTTCTGCTAGTTAATGTGTAGGTTTATTCAAGTCCCTATTACCGCTCTATTTGTTTCAATTCGTCTATTGTATGTATCTTTACTATAGTTTGTCGGTTTAGTGAAGTATAATTGAGGAAGCTAGGAGCTCTTATAGGAATACTTTTGTTATATGGTATTAATGAAGGTTCATTAGTTTAGAAACATATATTGAATAGGGATCCTCATTGCTAAGTAACGCTAGTTCTGTTGTAGTAACTGTGATCCTGCTTATGCAAGAACTTTAGGTAATGATATCCTTCATTTTATACTTCTTGTTCTTGCTTATATATTTAGTCGTGCATTAGTTTTCTGGGATGCGTCCCAACGTGACGCTTGCGAAAGGTCATAGTCGTGTTTTTGTGAGAAAATAATATTTTGCAAAGAATATGTCGTGTTTGTCGTGCTCGTCTACTCAAACCAGTAGCCCCGTTGCAGGACTTGTACAACTTTTTAGAACTGCACATTTTGTGTGGAACTGCACTTTTAAAAAACACTGCTTTGCCCTCACTGCCTGCGGTCCTGCATCCAATATCGAGTTTAATATATTAACTCTTTGTTTTAATTTTTAAAGGCAGTTCCAGAGATCTGGTCGCTGACGTCTAGAGCTGCGTCAAAGCTGCAGGCAGCAGAAATAAGGGTTTTGAGATTGATGAAACGAGTCACCAGGAGAGATAGAATCCGAACTGCTCAAATTAGAGAAGGGCTACACATTGTACCATTGTTGGACGATACAAATAGAAAGAAGCTACGCTGGTATGGTCATGTCAAGAGAACGAGCGAAGAGAGTAAGCCAAAACATTTCTTGAATTGTTTCCTTCTGGTGAGGGGCCACTGGGTCGTTCAAGAATGAGTTGGATTCTAGATATTAATAAAGCGTTGGAGAAAAGAAGAACATCGAATAAAGAAGTAGAAGAGAGTAAAATATATGAGAGAAGAGGGGAGTGGAGAAACCTTGTAAAGGATTCACCAGCTGACAGATTATAATCTAACAGGCGAATTAATGAGAAAGTTCTCCTACGCTCTTATGAACGCACAATATGTACCAAAACCTTCTATGACATCATCCATGCAACATTCGGGTTACACCCACTTGCCTCATAAACAAAGGCAAATGGCATTGAATGATGCTGCTAAGCCCACGCACGCAATTCAACTGCAAAGGCAATCTCACGAGTATTAAACTGATATTCTTATATTTGACATAGGTGCCAATGTTTTGCCAAATCTTTGAACCAAGGGACAAATTTATCCGAATGAATAGGCTATCCTCACATTAACCGAAAGTAAACAACAGTGTAGAGTATAGGACAGGGGTGATTTCTAAACATTTTAGCAAGGGGGGCTCTAGGTACAATGTCAGAAAATGGGTGTGGCCCATTTGTAGTCACACCCATATTTTTGAAGATGGAGGCATGATAACTTAGTCCAAATTGTGACTTAATATAGCCAACATCTACCAAGATCTCAATAGCCATATAGTAGTGAGGAAATTCATCAAAGCAGTATCATACAAACCATTGGAAGCAAGGTCAATGCGTTTTGAAAAGTGAGATTGATACAAAAATTTGGGGGGTTGAGCCCTCCAAAATGAACAAAAATTTTAACAAGGGGGCTCCGCCCCCTGTGCCCCCTAAGAATCACTACTGGTATAGGACTCACTATCCTGCATTGAACACTAGCTCTTGGCAAAATGAAAAGGCGATCATCCCTATTTCATGCTGGTTTATCCAGATTATCAGGCAAGGGAGAGCTTTGAGGCACTACGACCGTATTGGACCCTTACCCTTTGTGCATTGGCGAAATTTGGACGATCTGGTGAAATCTGGGTGGTTCTGTTGACTGCTTATCAAGTGACCCTTTTCCTCTAACTCTGACGTGTACCTTTATGTTTCTCATATGCGAACATGGCCGAAATTTCACGCATGTGCACACAACTACTCGTAAGTAGCTTCTTCAAATTTTGGAGCATGTAAACAACATACAGTATAAGGGGATTGAATAATGACTAAATATCTAGCTACCAATCGTTTCTCTCGACAAATCGTACTTTATAATTGCAGCTCATGGCTACTAAGTGATAAGCCTGATAACATATTACTGGAATTATTTGTCTTTTAGGTTGAGGGGTTGAGCTAGCCAAGCAACAGGCCATATGATGTGAAAAACATTTTCTTCTACATGAAGAGCGACTTTTAGTTATTGCAAAATTCTCCCTATGAGATAAATTAGCTCCCTCGGATACCCCCCAAACAAGTTTGTATTATTCAAGAAATATAGGGAATAAGATAGGATGCTTATTACAAGTGCAGCTGACATTGCTCACATTTTATTGCATCTAGACGGGGGCCCCTTCTGACATTCTCTGGCAGCCATTATCCAACAAGACAAGGTTGGGTGATGCTTCAAACAGTGCAGAACGTATACAAGTTTCCCCTTCATGGCTGATGTTTTTCTCTGATTGCAGTATTTACATAGCGGATGCTTTCTCATGTAATGTCGAAACTGAACGTTTCCAATGTTTCCGTATACATTTTAACTGTAATTTCCCAGACGTTGGCTATAGCAGAACAAAGGGGTTTTGTCCATCCAACTACCTTTTCATACCGTTCACAACGCGAGTAGCTCTTAAGTCCAAAACAAAGATGTTTTACATCGTAATTACAAAGAGTCGAAGCAAAGCATTGTTGATTCGCCAAAGCGTTCATTTATAGCCCTGTTTGTACTACAAAAACTAACCCAGGTTCGCCCGAGGTTAAAACTAGCCCAGGTTCGCCCGAGGTTAAAACTAGCCCAGGTTCGCCCGAGGTTAAAACTAACCCAGGTTCGCCCGAGGTTAAAACTAGCCCAGGTTAGTTGTAGTCACATTTACACTTGTGCATTCCAAATATATAGTGTAAACAAAATCATGGGCGAACCCAGGTTAGTTTAGTATCAACGCGTGTGCAGTAGGGAAAAACATAATAAGAAAATTCTTTTACTAACTGAAATGTTCTTCTCAAGCCATTCTCAGCCTTCAATCCCTTTGCAAACTTCCCAAAGATTCGCCTCTTACTTCTCAACAAGGAAAGTTGAAGCTAAATTGCTTCTTCGGCCCGAATCCTAATATGACCTGTAAAAACTAAGTATCTTTCAAGAAGTGGTTCTAACAATGTTTAACTGCATCGCACATATCTATTCATTGGTCGAAAGCAGGAATTCCCTACATATTGAGAGCTTTCTCATGTTCTGTTGAAATGTACACAGCACTTTGTTAATTGAGCATGCGTAGAGGAAAAACTAACCCAGGTTTGCCCCAGGTTTGCGTTTACACAACATTTTCACAAAACTAACGTAGGTTCGACCTAGGGTTTGCCCACCTCCAGAAGTGGGTTGAGTCAACCTGGGGTGAAGCTGGGTTAGTTCGCGTTTACAGCACGAAAAACTAACCTAGGCTAGTTTTACTCTGGGGCGAACCTAGGTTAGTTTGTGCACTGCAAACAGGGCTTATGCTTTGAATACAAGGAAGTTCTTCTAATGAAGTCTTTACTTGTTACTGAATATGCATTTGATCACTGATTGTTGATTTGAAAAGCACTGAACACTTCTACTTAGTTTACTTTGTGGTATGTTGTGTTTATTTTGGGCACTAACTTCATTTCCATGACAACAGTTTGAGAGGTATGCAACGAAAGTTATAAACAATTAAGAAATGAGGTGTCCAAATAGAGACCCCCGGTCGCAGATAATATGGAGATAAGAGTCATTGTAAAAGTAACTACAGTAAAAAGACATAAAGACACGATAAACTGCTATCGTCGTCTCTGTTTACTGATGAATAGTTGTGAATGATCATCTTCGGACATGGAGCAAGCACATGAAGCTCAAAATGGAACAAAGTCAGTAAGTGAATATTTCGCACTCTAGTGTTTATTTTTATCTCTATGGATATAGTACATGCCTCTCTGGAAGTCACAATGACTGATCACGTCGTAAGCAAAAGGGAAGAAAAACAAACAAACTAAATAGGGTAGCAGAAGAGGAAGTTGAGCACTCATTTCTATTTGCATTGAAAGCAGTATCACCGATCGACGGTTAGTTTATGGTTAGTTTGCTGTAAAGGCCTAAGTTTTCCCTTGCTTATTTACACCTGCTCTGTGGAACAGAAGCTCAATAAAGCCATAAAAACTGCGTTCCCTAAAACAAAAACACTCATTCTACAAGCCAATCTACTTTTTTCATCTATTACCTGTGATTTTTATTCAAAGCTAGTGCTTTCAAAAACTCTACCCTCTGTGAGCACCTTTTAGTCTCTGATCAAAAAAGGCGACTTTCCATCAGGCAAATCTCAAAGTACAGTTGACAAAATTCAATTCTGATTTTATTTCTTTAGAGAACACCAATGTGTAAGTGTGGCAAAAACTCTTGACAACAATTCGGTGTCATTTTCTCTGAAAATTGAACAGGTGAAAACGGCACAAAATTAAGGGCTGGGGGTACAGAACAGCGACTTTCCGTCAAGCAAATCTCAACTTCACATTGATAGATTCCGAAAACTTTATCATGTCTTTAGAGAAAACCTATGTGTAACCGTGACTTGAAATTTTGGAGGCAATTGGTGGCGTTTTTATATGGAAAATCAACAGCTGAAAGTAGCGCATCTCGACAGGTACACGACAAGTTAATGAGAAGGTGATGAAGAATAATAACGTTTGAGCAAGCAAATTGTGACGTACAACTTATAAAGTTAAATTCATACATCGCGTGAGTGTTGTGTCTAACTGCCCCAAATGTTTATTTTCACTTAAAACAAAAAGATGTTTTCTAGTATATATAGCTACTGATATGCCAAATGAGGGGCGTGGGGGAGTGCCTAATATTTTTAAAAAAAAAGAAAGTTGGTCAAAAGTTGGCCATACTGTGAGAGAAATGGTCACAGTATTTCTGTGACATTTTTTACTAACATTTGTTGATCAAACAGTCAAGACGCCCCCTCTCCTACAATGTCAAGTGTTTCGACACATGTCTGTATAAAACCATGGTTAAAATGAGGAAAAGTACGGACATTTTGCGTTTACAATTAGAATTGGTATACACTACTAATTATTTTACATAGCTCATCTGACATATAAACTTCCATGCTACAACTCATGTACTTTACTCTATTTACATATCTCCTCCCAATAAACTGTTTTTGATTTGCTTGACTTTCCATATAACCTACCTGTCGCTTGCTCATAGGTTTCCTGATATTTTCCTTTCAAGAAATGAGTTAACAGTTCTGGGAATATTGCCCGCTCAATGAATTGGCTCCTAGCCATACCCCATGTTCTGGTAATTCGAAATTCCACTTTATTCAATGTGGAGAAAAGCTTCTCGTCTTCACTTGCTACTGTTATGCAGATCTTTTGCACTATGCGTAGTAACTTATACACAGCACTATGCAGTGAAATTCTTATTAAAGAAAATTCTTCGTTCTGTGGTTACTGCCAACAGTTCTTTCAAAGGCCTCCGCCGAAGATCATTAATATGGGCACTCAGCTTACCTGCCTCTATCGCACAAAAAGCTTTGAACTCTTTCCAAATCATATCATAATTGTTGTTAGAGGATTCATCTGAAGAGCTGCTATCCATGGAGGCATCTGAATTGCTACTTACTCTCATCCTATCTTTGTCCCTCAGAAAGGTGGAAAGTGATGTAAACGGCCCCTCGTTGTGTGTAGGTATATTCTCTAAAATTGCAATTCCTGCGGGTTTGCATTTCACATCATCCCACAGGGTCGTGCTGTCCTTCGTAGGTCTTTGTATGTTACACATGGCACCCTTCATTGCATGGTGTGCAATCCAATAGTAAAATTTTGGGTATAGCTCTTCCTTTATTGCGAAATCCATTGACAGTAGTAGTGAATAAGAAAAAATACATGTGTACAGTCCACAACTAATGTTATCTGTTTGAATTGGTATGCTACAACATTTATGCAAAAGCAAAAAGTACCATTTTCTTTCATTACCTCTCCCGGAGTATTTTGTCAACTTCGCATGTAGTAATGACATGGAATGCATTAGAGCATTGTCTGCGGCAGCATTTGGTAAAGAGTCGCAATGTATAATGATGCTAGTGTTGGGGTGTAGAGCGAGGACAGTATGTTTAGATCTTCATTTCATAACACGTTGGCTTGATTCTCATTGTAGCCCAAACTAAACTTTCTCAATACTGCACACACCTTCCTGCGATAACTCGTTAAAGAAGGGTGTTTTCAATGCTTGCTGTGTCATTGTTGGTTATGTGGAATAAAAGCCTTGTACTTTTTTGCAGGCGCTCTGATTTTAACAATCTATCACTAGAGCCCTGAATTAGCTTTTTATTTCACAGCCTCATTTTTGCTGTTGAATACGCAGCAATCATAATGCCCACTAGTTGTAGTTGGCCCATGGTGACTGATGGTCTTCTTTGTCTCTTGCTTCTTCTTCTACTTGGTGTGCTTTCTTTTTCCTTCATGCTTGTGTTTTTTGTGGAATTTTGCTTGTCAACTCTGGTGTTTCTGTGTCTGAGTTTGGTTTGCTATTTCCGAGGTTGTCCTTCATTTTCTCCTTATAGCTGGGTTTTTCATCTTCTGTGACCGAGCTTTTCAACAACTCCTCTCTCCAATTACCGTCTTTGTGTTGTTTTGCATTGTCGAATTGGCAAGTCTAAAATGGCTGGCATCTCTTGTCAGTTTGCTTCCATCTTTTATACGTCTAGCGGTAATAGTTGATCCTTGGATATTTATTACCGTGTAGAATGCTGGTTCAAGTAGTGTTGTCCTTGTGTTGACCTTTTCTGCCTTACGAGTACATAGTCACCTTGAATAAAGCTATGTTCTCTTATTGGGAATCTGTTACTCATTTTTGCTTTGTATTGATTATCCCTGGGGCGGATCCTGGGAAAATTCTGACATTCCTACGACCACATCCACCTTACCACATCCTAAAATGTATGACTACGTATATACATACAAACGCACATGTACAAAAGAAACGTAACAAAAAGGAAGCACACCATTCCACAGATTACTTTATAGTGAGATAATTATTGGGTAGTTTAATTTTGACAAGACACAATTGTCCATTTATGTATATGTATGTAAATCTATTTGTGTATTAAAGTAATGACAAATCGATATGGAATATCAAAATAACAATGAACAACAACAACAACAACGCACATTAATGACAACTAAGGGTAAATCTATATATATATATATATATATATATATATATATATATATATATATATATATATATATATATATATATATATATATATATATATATATATATATATATATATATATATATATATATATATATATAACTGTTCCAGTTCGACATGTTAAAATCCATCCAATGACATGGTAACCACAACGGCAAACAACTTCAGGTCACTGGCGTCCACAAGACAACTCACAAAACTCTACTCAAATTCACGGCGAACGGTAACGAGAAACTCACGGCGACTTACACGACTACTTTGCACGGCAACTGGAACACGACTGACTCAACAAACAGGAACAGATACTGATATCACATAAACAACACACTCACAATAGAAATTACCTTAAACACAGAGGTGATGACAACAACGTGGTGATGGAACAACATGAACTGTGGATGACTATAAAGAACACGAGTGAACAGAAATGAATGACACACTACACAGCATTACATAAGTAAGAAACAAAAGACAAAACTAGTGCTCTAACATGTATGTACCAGCACAGAGGTAGATTTTGGTCTTCAAACTTAACAATGTTTAGTATATTGTTCTCATAGCTATATTATGGCACGTTGGGGGTCTGGGGAAGAGAAATTTCGAAGACGAAGAAAAATTCCTTCAACCAAACTGTTTATAACGCCGGAAAATGCCCCTTTACAAGATAGGAGAGACGAAAAGAGTTCAGCATGAGGGCAATTCTTGCCCCCTGCCCCCCATGGAAGAGGGCAGAGGGGGGAAGCTACTACTTCTGCCCCCAATGCAAGCGTCCCTGTTTGACATAATAACACAATCAGTAATGGCATTACTGATTTTGTTAATATGCATGTATGCATGTATAGCATACCAATAGGAATACTGTGACCAGATCAAATGTTGTCTGTCCACGGCCGCGGAAGTCTACCCCGGAAGTTCGCTAAGGCACATTTTGCATTGGCGCCGGAAAACAAACTCTATCACTATCCCCTTTGCATGTCGGTGTTCCTAACCCCTACTATAATCCTTAACTCAACACAAGTACCCAAAGTTTCAGATTCCACAGTGATTGTGGAAATTAAACCTGCCTTATATCGCATTGGCTGGAATGCCATGTGCAAATAGGCGGTTGCAAAACACGCAGGTTGTGTTTGAATCTACCTTTTCCGTCTGATAGAAGAAATTACTCATACCTTGCAGGAATCGCCGTATAACCTTTACCCACATCTACTCGATGGAGTGGTAAGAATCTCCTTGCAACTTCATTGGCCACAACGGGCCGATTTCCAGCCCAGGTCACACCATCTCCCAAAAGAAAATCCTCTAAAAACGCTTACGCCATGATCTGTAAAGCTCGAAGATCCGTTCTTTTCCCCTCAATCAAATACTGCTTACACTAGAGCAAAAGCTCCATTATGCCAAATTTTGCATGTGACACGTTCAATTCAAATGCGAAGGGGTAGCTTGAATCTACCGACATATGACATACCAACCCCCTGACTCTCTGACATTCTAACAGGAAGATTTACTCCCGACGTGCTAATTACAGTAGTTGCCTCTATTCAGGTCTACCTTTTATGTAAATAAAGGGAATTAAGAGGGACTATAAAGGAGCTGTCACTTGATGGATACAATATCCCATCCGCTCAGGTCTACCTTCTTACTGACCAAAATCGTGTATGTTTTCTATGCGTGCGCATTGAAGAAACTGTGGCTCACTTTCTAAAATGCGAAACAAATTCTCACCCTCATAGCAACTGGCATGCGGACATTCTCACCAGCATAGTTACAAAGCGGAAATGTCAAGTAAAACCAGAGAGAATTTACTATTTAATCATAGCAAACTTCTTAATCCTTCGCAGAGGCGAGAATAGTTCATCATAAAAACACTGCTAGATCGGGGGTCGGTATTGTTTAGAATTTTGTGAGAAGTCTGAGAGAGCAAGTTAAACATGCAATTCACTGTATGTTCTACCTATGCAATTCCAAATGCAATTCAATAGGCAGTCTAGTACTGTAGTTCTAGTAGATGAGAAATAATGATCATAGCTGAACATCTGACATTATAATGTGAGAATGATGAGAATTTCTGAATCTGCCCTTGGATTTATCCTGTTTGTTGATTAGTTGGTCCAGTTGGCTTTGGTCTTCTTTTTGTGGTGGAGTGTAATCTAATTTTGTGCGTATCACTCTGCTGTTCATCGCTTGGTATGGTGATATGCCTGTAGCCGGATGTGGTGTGTCACGATAGGCCATGAGCATTTTTTGTATTTCTATATTTCTTTCCAGCTTGTCTTTGTTTTGAAGATGGGCAATCTGTTCTATTTTGTTCAGAAGTTTCATAAATCTCTCAGCTTCTCCATTGGCTCTTGGGTGTAGCGGTGTTATTCAGTGATA
Source organism: Cassiopea andromeda (assembly GCA_018155075.1). Classification (NCBI taxonomy): domain Eukaryota; kingdom Metazoa; phylum Cnidaria; class Scyphozoa; order Rhizostomeae; family Cassiopeidae; genus Cassiopea; species Cassiopea andromeda. The sequence continues at coordinate 319,557 of WIPJ01000702.1, forward strand.
TGTGAATCCTTTGTTTTTTTGCGAATTGTTCAAAATCCTTTGAATTAAATGGTGGCCCATTATCTGTCTCTAATCTTTCTGGGATTCCATGATTTGCAAAGATTTTCTTGAGCCTTTCTTTTTTTGTTTTGCTTTCAGTAGTTTAGGTTGGCTCGACTTCTGGATATCTTGTTCTTTTGTTGATAACAACAAGGTTATAGTGACAATCTGGGTATGGTCCACCAAAATCTACAGTGATAGTCTCCCATGGCTTTGATGGAATTACTGATGGCTTAATAAGCTCCTCTTTTACCTTTGTTCCTGTTGCTTTACATTCAAAGCATTGTTCAACTGCATGCTCTATCATTGAATTCATATTTGGGAACCAGTACTTGGTTCTCAACATTTGTTTGGTTTTGGTTGATCCAAGATGTCCTCAGTTGTGAGCAATGTTGATAACTTGTTGTTGCAGTGTCTCTGGTAACACTATCTTGCTTAATCTAAAACTAAGCCTTACACGATGTAAAGTTCATCTTTAATGGAACAAAATGGTGCGATTTCTGGATCTCACTTGTGGTTTTCCCAGTTCCCTTTGTAATGACTGTCCTGAGCTTTTGGAATACTTTATCTTTTCTGGATTCTTCCCTAATTATCTAGTTCACTATATACTCTGCGTCATCATTTCCATTGTTTGCTGGTAATGGGTACTCTGATAAACAATCAAGGGGGTCTTGTTCATCTTTTCCAGGCTGATATTTCATTTCAAAATCAACGTCTTGCATTGCCATTATCTATTTTTCAATACGTGGTGGTAGGCTTACTGTGGCATTGCTGAACAAAGTTAATAGTAGTTTGTGTGCAGTCACTATGGTGAACCTTGGTGCTCCAAGTAAGTAAATGCCGAACCTCTCTTTCGTCCATTTTATACAACGTGCATCTTTCTCTGTCTGGCTATATCTTTTCTCTATTTCCGTTAAGATTCGGCTAATAAATTGGACTGGTTGCCATCCTGTAACTGTCCTTTGAAATAATCCTGCTGACAGTCCCATATTATAACTGGCCTCAGTTCTGACCATCATTGCCAGCTTTGGATTGCAAAATAGAGTCACATCTTGACTAGATATACTGTCTTTAAGTTTCTGGAATGCTTTTTCTTCCTCTTCATTCCAGTGGAACTGTGTCTCCTTCAATGTTAAATCTCTCAGAGGCTTTGCTAATGATTCATATCGAGGAATGAGTTTAGATAGGTACCCTTTCTTCATACCAAGGAAACTTCTAACATCTGTCTTTGACTCTGGTCTAGAACACTCTTTTAGAGCTTTGACCTTCTCCTCCGTTGGTTGCAACCCTTGCGCATTGAACTTGTATCCATAAAAATTAACCTCCTTTCTGCCAAATTTACATTTTTCCTCGTTAAGAGTAACGCCGACATCTTCTACTCTTTGAAGTACCTGCTTTAGTGTCTGATTGTGCTCTGTCCAATCTCTTGCACCGATGAGAATGTCGTTTCCTTGATTCAGGCAGTGTGGGAATATCCCCAAATATTATCTGCTTATCATCATCAAATAGATCTTGGGATACTTTAGCTCCAAATATCAATCTTTTGGGTCTGTAGTTGCCTCATGGTATGCTAAATGTTGCTATTGATCTTGATTCTGGGTGTAGTACGAGCTGATGATAACCCTGACCCTTGACGTAGGTCTAATTTTGCCCAGTTCTTGCAGCCATGGAACTTGACTATGAAGTCTTCAACTATGGGTGGTTGGGTTATCCTACTACGCTCCAAGTACATACTAGGTACACACAGGTGTACACTGGCTCTTATCATCTGTGGTTTCAGCAGTTCCTTTCCAGAGTCAGCAAAGCTTGGTTTTCGTTGTACGACAACAGGGGAGCACCATGTGATGGGTTCATGCTCTGGTCCTTTCTCAAATATGTCTCCTTTTATTCCCTAACTCCCACTTTTTGAATGATTCTTGTAAGTAGTACGATATTTGGCGTGGTGTCTGTGCTATGAGTGCGGCATCTGGTCTCCTGTTGAACTTTCCATATATCTCTTTTTCATTACTCCTGTCATATATTTGCCGAATGTCATCAAAGACAGTACTATATTCTCTGACGATTGTCATCATTTCCTGTTCCTCTGTACTGTGTTTTACTGTCTTAATGGGAATATTATCATTTTGCATCCTCATGTCGCTTGGTTGTGCTAGTCCTCCATCTTCCTGAATTTCATCATTCCCAGTTCAACCAATGAAACCTTGCTGATCAAAGGAGGAGATTTGTGAATGACCAGCCATTTCAGAGAATCTTTTTGTATACTTCAGCCTTGTATGGTATTATATTGACGATATTATAAGCTTAAAATTATGCCATAACCAGTGGTACTTCTAAGTCATATATGTTACTGCATTGCCACCAATATCGTGAAAAAGCCTACATGCACAAGACTAGTTAGGGACAAGAAACTGGTTAAGCCAATCGTACTGAATTCACCAGCTCTAACCAGATTTAACAGTGGCTGGAAAGCTAAACTTTTGACGTCAAACTTTATGGATAATATCACGCCTTTCATGCAAACTCAACTTGTCAACTTTTTTGTAGAAAGAACTAGTATAGTGCATTTATTTTATTATTTGTCATATCAACTGCTCTTGAATATAGTGCTTTCTGATTACATGAATCTAAAATTGAAGGAATTTCTTTTTCTTCCCTACTGCAATCAGAAATAAGTCTCATAACTTGACAAAGAAGATAGAAATGAATGCTATACTTTGACCTTGGGACATGCAAATTTTAGTTGAAACATTTTGAGGACATTTACATGTACACTTCAATTATGCATTAAAACAACAGGCACAGTGAAGTTCGCTCTAAAAGTACTACAACCCTTGTGATTTGTAGATACAGACCAAATAGATTTAAAGTCGTTGAGATTTGACAAGCTTTTTCTCTAGGATACAATGTTGAATTGCTTAACAAGGCTGCAAATTTATCGCCAGAGTCAGGAAAAATTGAGAGAATTGGCAATGATTTTCCGATAAAATTCGAAACCTTTGTCTTTACCAACAGCAAAAGTCCGAAAATTTTCCAACGAAGCTTTCAAATTTCCGAAAATCCAACGCCTTCGAAAAATTTGGGGCCATGCCCCCCTCTGCCCCCAGGCCATGACGCCCCTGCACTTGCTCTACAGGCTACTGACTTAGAAAGCACTTTCCAACCTGCCTAAAACGTTATGGTTCTACAAAAGTCCCTGACCTTGAAGCAGGGATGTGCTAATATGGGGTGTAACCCCCTAATTTTTTCAAAATTGCAAGAAAGTTGGTCACGTCTGGCATGCTGGAAGAGAATTGGTCACAGTATTTTCTGTGACCTTCTGTTTTAGCAACAGTAGTCGATCAAATGTTCAAAACGCTCCCACACCGCCAACAGAAAGTCATCTCTGCCTTCAAGGCTCAATATTCACATTAGGGAGGTTTAGATCCAGTACGAGTACGAGTACGAGTTCACCCCCCGCGTAACTTGACACTCGTACTCGTACTCGTACTGCAAATTTGTGTGTTTAGATATCTCCGCCTTCAAAACGACCCCTGGATTTATTGAAATCAATAGATCTGCGTCTATATTCAAATTGTTTAGTGAATTGTAGGATACTATAGGACCCTATCGTACT
>WIPJ01000702.1:332189-359475 GCA_018155075.1 Cassiopea andromeda
TATATATTTATATATATATATATATATATTTATTTGTATAATTATGTCTATGCATGTATGTATGTATAAAACTTTGAAAAGAGAGAGGGAGAAATGTTAAGTGGATAGAGAGATAAGATCAAGTTTGTTGATGTTGGACTTGAAGGATGATAAGTTGTAGGATTCGGAGAAAGCAGTGGACGGCAATTTGTTCCATAGTTGAGAACTATAAATATACATACATACACATATTTTATCTATTCATTTATTCAGCATTTTCTTTGTTTTTTATAGACATCTGTGATATCTATTGAGAGAGACCCATATTCTTCGGTTTGGAAGGTGCATTTCAAACGTTTAATCAACCATAAACAGCTTTCTAAGCAAGTTCAGACTATACGAGCAACAAATGTCGTTTTGGGAGGAGGTTCTATTGGGTCTACAGAGATTCTTTTGAAATCAAAAGAGCGAGGCCTGGAATTATCAGACACCCTTGGAAGTCGTTTCACTGGAAATGGAGATGCACTTGGCTTCAGCTATCATGGCGAGGATATTGTTAATTCTGTTGGTATGAGTACTGGTATGTACGAAACGGTGAAAGAGGACTCTCCTGGCCCAACTATAGCTTCGTACCTTGATTTTCGCTTCCTACCAGGTATACCGGTTAGCGAAGGTATAATAGTTGAGGATGGTACTGCTCCTGGGTCAACGGAATTTATCCTAAAACTTATTTTGGCATTTGCAAGCAAGACACTTGGAGTCAAGACTTTTCCATCGTCAAAGAAGTTTGAAAAATTCAAAGAGGTTTGTTCTTTCCACCTTCCTTCTTATGAGACTGAAACGGCCATTCAAACAATTTGTAGTGTAGTTATGAAATGTTAGGAAGTATAGCGCAAAAGTTTAAAGCAAATACAGCGCTTCATAGCTTACTTTCGGTTCAAAATTATAAGAAATTCCTCAACATGTGCGGCAATAGGTAGCTTAGCTCTGAAGACCACACATTTTAGGAAGTATAGCAGCTTTATACATTGTTACTCCTCGATTTCACCTCTGTACATTAAATTGCTATTCATCATTGTAGACATTGAAAGGCGAAGAACTAGAGAGAACTTTATCATTTCTTTGCATGGCTCATGACGATTCAGCAGGAGTAATAAAGTTGGATCCAACATCATCAAGTGCTTTTATTTCATGGAAAGATGTTGGCCACCAAAAGATTTTTGAAGCTGTGAATAAGAGGCTGCGGCAAATCACAGAACAATTAAATGGGACATTTGTCATAAATCCTGTTTTTTCGAAAGCCTTTGACAAGCAACTCGTAACTGTTCATCCTCTTGGTGGTTGTCCTATGGGCGATAGCGGCGCAAATGGTGTTGTTAATCACAAAGGACAAGTCTTTATAGGTAGGAGCTATTGTTACCTTTATTGGTACCAACCACCTATATTTTGTATGTGGTAGTATTCTCTTCAGAATTGAGTTTTGCTATAATTAAAGAAAGATTTCCTGAAAAACAATGATAAATTTTCTAACTTAGGCCCAGATTTTTTATTCTTTCAGCTTGGAAGCTAGAGTCCCCTAGATTTTAATTCATCTTAGGCCAGTACTTGTATGGCATGTTTTCAAGGACATTAATTTCATCATCAGATAAAAATCAGTATTGTTGCATATGCGTGTTGATATAATATTTCAGTTCTAGTTTTTCTGGCAATACATCTTATGAATAAATGCTCAATTTTATTAGGACCTTGGTCGTTATAGGAGATACAAAGGACGTTCACCCTGGTCTTTATGTGATGGATGGTGCTATTATTCCTACTTCTGTTGGTGTTAACCCAATAATGACGATAGCAATGCTGGCTGAAAGATGCTGTAGACTGATGATTGAAGATAATGGCTGGAAAGTTGATTACAATTCATTTAAAGATCTGAGTATGTTGTGCACATCAGATATTAATGTTGACACTAATTTGCTCTATTTGGGATCAAATATTTATATATTAGGTGGCTGATTGCTGACTGTAAAACTACTTTCCATTTGGAGGTTTTGTCTGATTAGTTACTTGAATGATTGACTGATTGAGCAATTGAAGGATTGAATATTCATTGATTGACTGATTGGGTGATTGACTGATTAAATAATTGTATGATTCACTGATTGACTTTGGTGCTACCTCAGAAATAGATCAGAATAAGTCAGAAATAGATGAACGATTGGTTTATTGATTTATGTTGCTTGAATAGCAGTATCATATACTTTATTTGTAATTGACTGATTGATTGACTGATTGTTTAGTTAGCGGGAATTGTCCAGCCTATGTATAATATTTACTTATGAATTCTGTATTATACATTAAGTACATCTTTCAGTCTTTATCCATTCTATCAATACCTTCTTTGATTCAATTCCTTTGTTGTTCATCTGTCAGCTCTCCTCATGATTTTTGCTTCCTTGCTTTGTCGTTTCGTCTTTAATTCATGTAGTTTTGCTTCGTAGTCATTCATCTATTTCAATATTTTTCAGATAAAATTGCGCTTACCAACCAGAAACCAGGTATTCGTTTTACTGAGCGAATGACAGGACAAATGACACTTGAACAGTCAGGCGAATTATCAGCAATTGAAATGGTTATAACAATTGAATCTCAAGATGTTGAATATATGATTGAAAAGGATCCAAAACATGAGGCAACTGTTCTTGGAACTGTCACATGCAAAGGTCTTTCAACTCAGCCATTAAACATTGAAGAAGGTGCTCTATTTTCGTTATGTTGTTGATCTTATTGTGTTATTTTATTCAATAATCTATATTTATAGGAATAATTTATGCAATTCGACAATAAAATATCTTGTACAAACATTGTTAGGTGCAAGAAGAAACTTGATATTGAAGGTAGTTCAATTTGATTTTTAGAAACATTGGAGAGATAAAGTGAGTAGCTATCTAAGTTTTCAGTAGGCAACTGAAATCTAGTGCTGTTTGGGGAGTCCTCTATTTTAATTGAATGCTATTTGTGCCACAATAGCCAGTAAAACTTAATTTTCGGCTTGAACTGCGTATTGCATTGTCCTTTTTTGCCTACTAGCGGCGTAGACTATTGAATGTTTAGCGTCATCTTTATACATCTGATTCTTTTTAATGCAGTTGCAGACCACGAGATATCGCTCACATATATCTACTTTTAATATTTTGTTTTCAGTATTAAGAAAGAACCCTTGTACACTATTATCTTATTAAACAGGGGAGCGAGGCTCGTTAATGGCTTCCGCTTACGTGTGCGTCTGTCTCCCGTTTTTCGGACAGCAATCCACTGTGCTCCGTTTTTGCATTACATATTTCCCCCTTAACATACTTTAGTATTGTATCAAATGTATTATAAACTAATTGACCCATCCAGTGTAGAATTTTTATTTGGAAAAAGTTAGCTTTTATTTGGAAAAAGCTTGTTCAACAATAAAAATGTTAGCTTTAAGTGAAAAAAATATTAATACTATCACTATAAGTTGTTAAGTTATTCGTGGTCTGTGTTACTATCTTTTTAGTGGTCATTCTATTGCATCAAAAGTTTCATACTCAGATACCTGCTTTGTGTGTTTTTCTTTGTTTTCCTCTACTTTTCTTGTCCCTTTTTTGCCAGTAGCAAACTGGTGCTGCCATTTGCTGCTAATTTACTCCCTTTCACGAATGAGCTTCTGACCTCTTGAACTCGTACCTTTGCCTCTCTACTTCATAGCATTGGAGGAATGAATGGATGAAGGAATGAAGGGTGTTATGAGTATTCATTTTCCGTCATTTGCAGGTGTATTTAACATGTTTATGGAGAGCACCACAGTTGTTGATGCAAAAGAGATGTGTTATACGTTCAAATTGATGTCAGCTGAACATAAACGGTACCGATTTGTTGGAAGAAAGATAATAAAGGCAGACAAGATTGGTGAAACTGGCCTAACTGATACTACTACATTATTTGTTGACATTTTTGATGGGTATGATGATGATGGTCATGTGGTTGCAAGTGGTATCATGAAAGTGGGGCTGAAGGACTTCTCGAATCAGTTAGGCTCGATGGAGATAATCAATATAGATAGCAGCATGGAAAAATTAAAATGGAAAGCGAAATTTGGTAAATTTTTTGCGGATACAATTTGGCATGTGTACAGTGGCGTCGCAGAGTGTAAATACCTTGACCCAGATAGTCCTCCAAGGATTAAACGGCCTCTAAACCTTGGCAATGTCATTCCAGTTCTCTATAAAGTTGTGACAGGAGATAATGTGAGTATGAATTTGTACTTGCAACTCTTAATCAAATGGCATTGAAAAACGTCGATTTATTTTCATGTGCGCAGGTGGTGGCACCAGGGCAGGGATAGGTGCTATAGCCCTCTCATTGGAGCATGCTAGTTCCCCGTCGGAAGTGAAAAGCGATTTTTCGGAGATTTTTGACATTCATAGTACCCTGACAATCGTATAATAGCCCCCTCGTTGGGAGACTCAGCCTCCCCGTCGGGAAATTCCTGGCGTTGTCCCTGCTCGTGCATGAAAGTCAAATGAGATGAAAGTACTTTTAATAGAGGTGACATTTGAACAGGGCCATAGAGAGTGGTGGTAGAGAGGACACTCCCTCCAGTGATTTACTGAAGTTCTATCCAACGTTGTTCTGGAAGATAGTATGGAATTCTCTTCCATCAGAATTGAAAAAGATCAAAACCAAGAATTCATTTGTAAAAATCATGAAAATTTTTCTTGTAACAATTTCACAGAAGTTACTTTTGAAACAAATGTTTATATCTTATAATAGTTCTTTTAAAATGTGATTATTATTCCTTTTATCAGTTATTCCTTTTGCGTTTAGTTTTTTTCTCAAAATTACAGTTCTTACTGTTATGTGACGTGTTGTATCAAAGTCAATTGGAGCATCTCTATGTGCTTTTGTATTAAAGTCCTGACTGAAAGCGCAGTTTACTTACTGGGAACTGCATATTTCTGATAAAAGTTTCCTGCTGATCATTCAAAATAAAACACTCATGAACCTGATCTTTGTGTTTTTTATATAATAGTTCACGCTTTCCATTAATATGGATTCATCATTTTATAATTTTTAATTTTCAAATAGTTACTAATAAAACTTTTTCTGATAACAGCATTCCGGTATTCTCCAATCTTTTTGATGTCCTTGGTACCAAATTAACTTTTTATGAGTTCTACCTTTTCTCCTCTTCTCCTTCCATATATACTATTAACCGTTTTTTGCATATGATGCATCAGTTTTAAGAATTTTGTTTCTCTTGCATTCTATAACAAATGTATATGCATTTTTAGGTTGAACTGCGCATCATTCGTTATAATGGAGGCAACAAAGGACCGCTAATCGCTTGCCATGGCTTGGGTACAAGCTCGATTCTTTTCACGCTAGATACGATACCAGTGAATTTCCTAGAATTTTTCATCAACAAAGAATTCGACGTGTGGCTATTCGAATCAAGATTTTCAACTGCCTGTCCATGGGTTTCAGCATTGCATAATTATTCAGTCGATGATCTAATTAATTATGATTTTCCTGCTGCTGTTGACAAAGTACTTGAAATCACACAAGAAGTAAGTCTATAGTAGGATTTTCCTACCGTTTTTCAAGAAAGGGCATTTTCAGAATTAAATTACAAACAGAGAGCCACTTTTTACATCCCAAAGTACCATAGAAGTAGTAGGACTAGAATGTTGACTTTGTCACATGACTTCACTAATCAATGGGGAATTATTTTGGCTGATAATGACTGGCAAATAGCCACGGGAACTACAACGCAGAACTAGGATTGTATAGAAAGCATTTATTGCCAGTTCGACATTGGCAGCTCTTTATACTTAACTAAATAATATGAATGGTGATGTCATGTGCTACATTTTGGCTTGAGAAAAGGCGGATCTTAAAGCAGAATCCGGTTTTAGGAGAGAGAAAACTGAATTTTCATCCTAAGTTACTCAGTATGTATCTGGCCTAAGTCCTTTGCTGACGAAAGGCCAAGCCTACCTTCTCAAAATATCGTTTTCAAGTGCTTTAAAAACATATTCTGAATTCCTTTTTATTTAGATACTCTATCATGCAATGTGTTCGATAGCATATATCTACTTGATAGCAGAGATTTGTTGATAAAAATGTGTGCAAGCACTGCATCGTTGAAAGTGCAGCCCTAATAAAAACGAAGGAATATGCGATAATAGGATCCTTACGAGCGACTGTTGAATTCCTAGCACCCAAAAAGGTGAAATAGATTAGGGGGGCATGTTGAATTCTGCTTTGGAATGACTTCGTGACAGTGCAGAGCACTTCTAGCTACAACGCCAGCAAATTCTTTGGGGGTAATGCCCCCATAATAAAGTTAGACACAGTTACCTGTTTGATTTCCCATCTTATTTGCATGATCGATGTGTTCACTACATTAGCGGTTATTCGGTGGGCAAGGGGGCAAGATTCTCTCCAGGTGCCATTGGCTAAAGTCTAAATACGCATCTTTTTAAATAAGAGAACTTATTTGGCTGAGTCACAATTGTCTTATCAGGTTTTTTCTTAGAAAAAACTTGTACGCGGCAAATACTCTACTATCTCCAAAATATTCGGAAAATTCAGCACCACTGCTCTCTTGTTTTTCTCGACAAACCGTCACTGGTTTACTATTCCATTTTTATGTGCATGGTCATTGTGCCTACTGTGCTTACTTTTTGCTTTTATCTACTCTTGAACATCTAACAATCGTCACCCGCGGTTGTCAGTTTTCGAAAATCTTAAGCCCCTCACACTTATAACAACCCAAAATGTTTACTTTCAAGGGTTTCGTGCGAGGTATTGGTCTTCTGAGGTATACTAAGTTAAATCCACATCATTTACTACTTTCTTTTTCAAAGTCCTTCTTAGTATTTAAAAGAAAGTGTGAAAGTAGCTAATCGAAATATACATGGCTTTTATTTTGAAGACCCCCAGTGTATTCCAACCTTTTGATTATAAATTTTCAAGAAATTTTCCAACCCCCTCCCCCGATTATTCGGTACTCCAGAGTTGTTACGCAAAGAATATGGTAATAGAAAGCTTAAAACTCTAATGGTGATTGAGACCATAGCTACTTAGTCTTCACAAAAGCAATCTTCTTGAATATTCATTGTTTTTAGAACAACTTTTCACCTTGTTTACTATTATATTGTACCATCAAGCTAGAAAAGTAGCAGAACAACACAGCCTAAGGTTTATTGATATAAATGGCGCGCGTTTCACCGATCTATTGTCATTCTGTCAATTCCTTGTTGCAGAAAATCGACTGCAGTTGGTATAAAATCCAATATCTACTACAAATATTGGGAGAATCTCCTTTACAAAGGCGGTCATCAGTAGCAACAAAAGTCTTTTTGCCAGTCGTTGGCAGCCACATTGCTTCCGCATGCATGTGTCAATCCACAGCGCTTAGAACCATAGAGCACTCATTCTAGTCCTAGTATTTCTATGCAAAGTACCAATACAGTTCATTTGTGATGACGTCATAGAAATATATTGTTAGAATTTTTATTTTGATCGGATGGAGCGAGAGAGCACCACAACCTAGGATGTGTTTGACAATTTGAGGCTAATATTGTCAAAATGGGATTAAATACGACAATTTAACAATTGAAAACTTTCCATACCACCACTGTATTTTCCCCCAGGTTCTAAGCGTTTACAACCAGCCTCAAAATACAGTTAATTGATAGGAACTATGTCAGCATTCATTTACCTATATCTCGGTCATTATTTTTCAGATCGTTCTGAAATTTGTCAATAGTGGCTACTTCTACGTGCTTTTACAGAATTTAAAGCCAAAATTAAAATATTTTTAAAATAGAATTTTCGTGACGTCATGGTAATGAACTCTATATCTGTACACGCTTTTTTTTATAAGGCTTATGAGAAAATGAGGCTCAAATTGCCAAAATTTTAAGAAAGTCACAAGGCTCATTTCCTAAACCTCAGTGTTTTTATTGGCCATAAATCGACCTTACGTCATCATTACATTCAGAATGTTAAAGATGGAATTAAAGTACGAGTATACAAAATTAAGAAAGAAAATATAACCAATTTTAGCCAGTTTATTTCTGTAAAAGTTAAGAAAATTTTACGAAGATCTCAGGCTCAATTTGGGGAAAAGCTATGAAAATCGAAGCTCAGGCAAAATGATGATTTTCGTATAAAAAACGATGTGTATAGGTCTTTGTCAACTTTGATCTCAGAACAGGCCACACCAGGTATCTTGGCGAACCAGACTGGGCACTTCTGGTCTATAGAGGACTGCTTCTTGAGAAGGGTGGGGGCTTTGCGGCAGTGGTGTCGTCCTAAAATTGGTGCAAGGGGATCCGTGTTGTAGGAAATATGTGGACTACGTCTTAAAACACGCCCACTTTTGCATAAGACAATAATTTGCTGGTTCAATCACTGTATGTGAAAGTTTTAAGAGAATAAGAAAGAAAGTATAGGGCTAGGACATTCTTTTTCTATTGATAGAAATGTACGTTTCCTTTCTTCTCCTTTGGCAAATGATTGCAAATGAAGTTATGAACTTATCCAGTCTAAAAGATGTTCGATGAAGGGAGGCCCAGCCCCCCGAAATCTTTCATAATTTTAAAAAGAGGGGTTGAGCCCCCCTCTACGACACTTCTTCTTAGCAGGTACATTGAGTAGAGGTATTTGTTGCTAAATTAGGCTCACATGGAGGCATAGCCTTATAATTTGCTCTTTTAAATAGAGTAAGAAATGACCCGATTTTATATCTGTAACTGTGAATGGTGCACATCCTTCCTTTAATGCCTAAGTGTGAACCTGCTGTTGTGGTGTACTGTTCAAATTAGAATCTTGCTCACAGGAATATCCGTAGCTTTAGGGCCTAGGACTGCGCAGAATTTCAGTAGCTGCTCTTGGGTGTGGTAGTAGCATAATGAGATACTGTTCTTCATGCAAGAATGTTTCTTGCCTACGTCACATCTAATTATGAACCATTAGATTAGCTTTCTTGCTTTCTTTGCTGCGTTGCTCTTGAACGTATTAACACCAATGCCTCCACCTCTTGAATCTATGTTCTTTACCCGCTTGCTCATATATATATATATATATATATATATATATATATATATATATATATATATATATATATATGAGCTGTCATCACTTAGACAACTGGTTTCCAGACTGGAAGCTATAAACATTGCAAAGTGACTTGTAAACACCAGCAGACTTGTGATCATTACTTCAAACTGTTGTCTGTTCTTACAATTTGTACCTCTTGCTTTTTGTAGAAGACAGTTCAAATACTGGCACACTGTGTCGCGTCTGTTGCGCTATGGGGTTCGCTTTTATCCGGAAAACTCAAAGGGAAAATTCGTTGTGCAGTATTCAGTCAAGCCCCTGCACTGCCAGAAGGATCTTTCATGAACCAATTGAAGGCAAAGACTCACTTGAGCAGTTTCCTCGATAAGATGGGAGTGAAGACAGTTACTGCATACACTGATAAAGCTACGAAGAAAGCGACAATGAATTGTTTCGCAAGAAAAATTGCAAAGATATTCACTGATCTTGATGAACATTGCTCAAGCGATGTTTGTCACAGGTAATTTTATTTTGCAATTTTATTTTACATATTCAACTATTTCTTGAGGGAGAAGGTGAAGAAGTACGTGACCCCCCAGATACGGTTGTCCTCCCCAACATATCCTCTCATTGTGACCTCATGCTAAGTTGCATAGTTACAAGACTCAAACAAGATGTTTGCAGACTTCAGTTCACCATTTCAGCAATTCACGCGGCCAAGGACTGGGTTGAAATGTTCTTCATTCACATGGGCGTTGTATTTTAACCAAAATATCTTTTAGGTTTGCTTGTTTTAAGAACAGCATTGATCCTTGGTTGCCATTCAGTGAACAGCTTCTTAAGGACCAAAACAAGCTTTCTAACCTCAAGCTTCGATCCAGTAAATTGTGCACGTTTGTTTCCTAGGATAACGTTCTATTATGGATTGATATACGAACATGGGAATTTTAACGTTGCTACGCATGATATTTTGCACGAGATATTCGGAACTGCAGCTGCTGGGTATTTTCATCATATGGCAAAGTGTTTGAGATGCAAGAAGTTGGTCGATAAAAATGGACGTGATATTTATCTGCCTGGTCTGTCTAATGATGGTGAATGTGATTGCGATCCAAAGGACTTGGAATGGGTTGAGAATATCAACATCCCTATTTACATGTTTTGTGGTGAGATTCCTCATACTTTTCGTCATTTGTTAGTTCAGATTTGTGCGGATGGGGGCGTGGGAGGGCGTCACCCCCAAATATTTTAAAATTCGCAAGAAAGCCAGCCATGCTGCAAGAGAGTTGGCCACAGTATTTTCTGTGACCTTTTTGCATAACAACAATAGTTGGTCAATTGGTCAACACGCCCCCCCCCCCCAACAGAAGGTATCTCGGCACATCGCTGCTTTAGTTCACAAGAAATTCCGCATGGTTTGTTAATAGACCTTTACACTGTAACGTGAACACCTTAGCAACAAAAACCGGTGGTTGAAAACAAACTTGTGCGAAGCCCTAGATACGCAATATCCACATTTGTGTATGTCATGCTCTTACGTGTTTCCTGGCTTAAATACTTCGTGATGTCTTATAACTACCTTGTTAGTTTGAATATTAAAGCAGAGTCACTATTTTTCATAAACTGAATACAATCGACCTGAAAGAGTGCTTATACCGCTTGCCTGCAGATCATGGATAAATGACCCAACACAATGGCCTAATATCGAACATCCAACTGTTGTGAGATTCTCCGACATCTTGATGTGGCCGCCATCTTGAATCGTAAATGCACAGGCGCGCATTGCCGTTTCCCTTGATTGGACAGAAAAGGGAGCTTAAGCAGCACATACGCTAACGTTAACGTTACCTTTTCAGACATGAGATGACAGCACGCCTCCGCGTCACAATCGTATGACCAGACATGAGGGCATGCACGTGTGCAGATGTCTGATACCAAATGCATGCTTTTTCCGTCTATTTCTTTTGCTGAATAAAATGCAGTAGCAATCTAGTTAAGCAAGTTTCAATGGTGCGTTTGGCAAGCAACCTACATTAATCCGTAAAACTTATTGTGCCCTTTTATCTAATATTCACTGCTATTTTATGTCTTAATAAACTCTGAGTATTTCCACCAGTGCGAAGAATGATAGATATCATAAGCTAAAGGCAATGTAAGCCAACGGCATTGCCCAACCGCTTCTCTTCTGCATATCAATGAATGAAAAGAAGCGAAAGCCATTAGGTTTTTAAAACAGGAAACTTAAGCATAAATATTTTGCCTACTTTGCCGCATTTATCATATCTACGTTGGTAATGAATGCAAATATCTTCATGAAAAAAAATGTGTTGAAGAAGCAAAAGTTACACGTTGGAAAATGCTAACGCTTGGCTCAACGTTAGCTTGGTGAAGCTAACGTTTATAAACAATGAGTAGAAACGCTAACTTGGCTGCTCACATGATTCTATAGGTGTTGATATCATTGAGATGCTAGGACAATAGATTATGACGCAATGTAGCTAACGTTAACGTTAGCGTATGTGCTGCTTAAGCTCTCTAAAGACTTTCTCGCTCGGGAAGGCAAGACGTGTTGGTAGGCCTGAGGAATCGCTTGTGCTGGCAAGGCGTGTTTCTAGGCCTGAGGTTTGTTGCAAGGCGTGCTTGTAGGCCTGAGGTTTGTCGCTTGTTTTATCAAGGGCAGCAGCGTTAACGGCAAATGGTTTGTTCGCCTATATGTACGTGACTTGTGTACGCTTAACTAGTGTACTACTGTGTACGTTAACTAGTTGTTGGTAGTTTTAATTCTGTGTTATTACTACTGCTATGGAACTGTCTGATACAGTTTGTAAGGTGGCGTTGGTGGTGACAAGGGGAGGTTGGAGGTCACCTTAGGATTTAATTACGCAAACGAACAAGCACGGTAAATATTTGACTCTCTGGTGGTAGATTCTTTCTAGGTTCTTGAAAGTATGGTGACTCTGACAGCATCTTATAAACCTTCCATTCAATTTCTGTCAAGTATTTTGCAGCATTATTATTCCCTTCCATAATGCTTGGATTGTATTGTGAATGGAGGACACTATTTTTTCATAAGAAAAAAGTTTATAGGAATATTGAGGCTCAGAATCACTGAAATTTAAGAATAACATGAGGCTCAGGCTTCATCATGATATTAGAGTTTTTGTGCATTCGAGTTATATTACTGCTTTCAGATGTAGATTTGCATTATCGATGCAAAATATAAAATGTTGCTTAGTCTTATGATATAGTTAAATATCAACTAAGATTGAAATATATTCCTTAAATTTTTAACGAAGTTACATCTTTGGTATTTACCGTAATAAAACAGAAAATTGGAAAAAAGTTAGTAAGCGCATTGTGCGTTTAATTGAGAATTGACGGTAAGAATAAATTAAGACTGATTCTAGGCTCAAAATCAAAAAATGTTTAGAATATTAAGCTCAGCAAAAAGTTTGATATTCTTGTAAAAAAAGAGTGTAATTGCTGTTCCAGGTAAATGATCTTAGTAAGTAGTCTTTCCTTTTCTGCACGAAGAAAGTTAATTTCTCTTCTTACATCTTCTAACGTTTCCCTGCTTTCACTAGAATGTGCCTTGGATATTTTAGCTACTAGCTGGCTGTCCTCAAAAATCTCTGATAAGGCTACTTCAGCATCAAGACTCCCAGTAGTCTGCTCGCCTATGTTTGCCCGACTCCTAGCAATATCATACTATCTGAGGGAACTTCGTCTCTTTTTCTCAATAGGAGCTTTATGCTTGAATACAGCAGGTATGAAATCTGGATAGCTGTTTAGGAGCCCAATCATATTCATATTCAAGTTTTATACACAAAACCCTTCAGCATAATTACAGAAAAAAAAAGAAAAAACAATCTACGAACTAAGCTATATATAACGAAAAGTAGCTATTAAAATTGAACAATAAAAACAAAACCTATTTAGCGTGGAGCTGCTCTTCCAGGGGGTTGTATTTAGTTATGTCTTGCTCTTCATATACTATTTCAGTTGCTTTTTGAAAGTATTTATTGTTGGCAACTCACATATGTCTCTAGGCGCATTATTCCATTCCTTAAGAGCTGAGTAATGAAAACTTTTTTTATAGCGCTCGGTCCTATGTTTTGGGGATTTGGAGATTTTGGCTATTTCTTGTATTGTAGAATGAGAAACTAGACCTTCCATCTGAGTTCCTTCCAACCATAGAATCACTTCCATCTGAGTTAGATCTCTTTACTGCATTGACCCAATTTGCCATCTTTCTGTATCCTCGCCTCTGCTTGGAAAGGGACGAAAGCTGAGCACTGTTTTCCCCCATCATATTGTGGTTCGTGCGCCCTACAGCAATAACGCTTTGGCATGCTTTCAAACGTTAAGGGCAATAACACCATGATATATAGCGGTAGTTCCGCACTTAGGCCTAAGCGATCTGCAACGAGTGTGCGATTGCTTTCACCCACTACTTATTGCAATGGGCTGTTGCTAAGGCATAGTGAAAAGGTCTATACAGTGAAACCTACCTTAGCAGCCACCTCTATAGAACAGTCACCTGCCAAAGCGGTCATCAATTTACCAGCCTCTGCAATTAATTTACTTTCAACTATAGATGTACAGAACGGCCACTCTCTATAACGGCCAAAATTGGTCAGTCCTTGGGCAGATTTCACTGTATAGTTAACAGTAACTGTTTAGTATTTTCACAATTAGCATTTCCTTCCACGAAATATTAGCATCAAAATATTATGATTCCAGGAACCGAGAATCAATCGTTCAACATTCGAAGTGTAGAGCTAACTTACAATGCTTTGAAAAAGATAAACCCAGAGCAAGATTATCAAATGGTACCTATACCCGGATATGGGCATGTGGATCACTTCATTGGGAAAAATGCACGATTTGATGTGTGGCCAAAGATATTTCAATTTTTAGACAAATATGCAGAAAACAATGTTATGAAAAATGTTAACCTCATCAAAAGACTAAAGAAAGTTATAAGGACGATTCAGCTAGTCGCTCCATCGAGACAAGGTTTGCATAGACTTGAAAATTATTGAAGTGTATAAGCAAAGATTTGTGTTTAGATGCACACACTCAAGGCGTATTTTATCTTTAATGCAGTTGCTGATTCGTTATGAAAGGCTATCCCTCTTATTTAAAGTTTTTGTGGCTAGGCCTTTATTACCACAAGTTCCTTTTCTTGTCGTGCTTGCTTTCAGCTACTTATGTAAGTTTTTCATGGGTTTCATGATGCCTTTTGAAATGATAGTTGTAATTAGTCCTTCAAAAAGCACGTACCCTCAATTTCATCGATTTTTGGACCCCCTCCCCACTTGTACTCTTTTGTACGTTTTCGAGGTACACCCACCCCCTGGGCGTACGTACTTTTAATTCATCACACTCTCCTGCCTAAAAAATGCTACTGTCGTTTATCTCAGTAATTGCAAAGTTTGCAGAATTTAACACATTCCTGAGAACTCTACAAGTTATCAATTATTTGTATAAATATCAATGAGACTGCAATTTGTCTGTGTAATATTCGAAAGACAATTTTATTTATCTAGGATGCTTCGCAAAAAGTTGGCGTTTGTAAGTTACATGTGCGTGCGTACGTCCTTTGAAAAGTCCGCCGCCACCCTTGCATGTTTTTGTACACTTTTCTAGGTACCCCTCCTCTCCCCTTCTCCCTTCAGAGGGTACGTACTTTTTGAATAGCCCTTAAAGTTCCGTGTACTTTCGTGCAGAGAACAAGTGCCCCTTAGAGAGGACACAGATACTAGGCAAGTCGATGATTTAGGGCTGCTTTTTCCTTTCTTAAATTTATTTTATTCATTTATTTTGTTTATTTACAATTTCTTCAATGTTGGCAAACTAATAAAAATATAGCTAAAGAGCTAATTTATGTCAACAGAATAAAGAAAATAGAAACTATTATGCTTCCTTGCACGAGCCCTTCTGCGCAAACACTGCTCTTTAATCTCAAATGAATGGAAATTAAATTCATACATTTCTCGTGCATTTAGCAAGCGAAGACAGGCCAAACTTCCCCATGTTGGCGCCCGAAAATGAGGTTCGTTGTCATGGCATTAAAGAGGATGATTCAGACGCATCAGATGAAGAAGATTCCGGATTTGATATTGAAGATGCCTCGCCGGAGGAGGCCTCTGAACTTAAGAAAGAAATCGACATGTTTCTACGTGATGAAAGAAAACTTTGCTGGGAGAGGAAAAAAATGGTGAAAAGTTCCCTTCACCAGCCTCCAGTGTGAGTAGGATAAATGCGCTTCTTTTTTGCAATCATCTCATCATCTCGTTTTATTCATTTTCATAACAGCCAATTTCAAAGTACACGCTTTTTTTATAAGAAACATGCCTATAAGAAACACGAAGTTGATATCAGGCAAAAATTAAGAAACACAAACAGGCTGTGTCTCAAATGTTACATTGAAAAAACTGCTTTTACAAAATACTGTTGGAGTAACAGCACTAGTTACCTGCTTCATAAATTCTAAACATTCTATTTCATGTATCAAAGTTGCATTATCTGGTTTGTTATTGTTAGAAGAGTGTTAAGAATGAACAGTTAAGAAACATCTGATGCTAGATTTCACAAAATATTGGAAAACATCCAAGCTGAGGACATGAAAGTTGTGTCTTATAAAAAGCATGTAATAGGCAAGCGAAGGTATTGAAATACTTTTGTACTTTCTTCAGGTATGTACCACCCAAGGCTGGTCCCAATGCGAAGGAGAAGATTGTTGTTGACGAAGTCTTCATATCTGATGCAACAAATAAAAGAGAAATTCTCGTATTTAGTGACCTCCATTTAGGAGGGCATTGGAGTAAGTCTACCGTTGATGAAATGAGAATGTTTCTTACAAAATTGGCAAAAATTGCTGAAGAATACATCCACACAATTGTGATGTTAGGAGATGTTTTTGAAATGTGGATGTCTCCAATTACGATCACCCCAACTTCGAAGGAAGAATATGCTGAATCTTGGAAGAGTCATAAGGTTTTTATCCTGAAATACTTTCTGCTTTTTATTCTAGTCTGTACTTTATTCGTTGCAGTCTATTGTGGACCAGTAAAGTTATCATAGATCCATCAGCACTGACGCAATGGGCTTTATTGTAGTCTTGATTTACTATCACTTAGTTGCAGCTTCTCTGTCACGTACTCGTGTCTTTCAGGGTCTTTTAAAAAAATTTTTAACTGCACATAAAGTCCTGCGATGCTGTGTTAAAATCAGACGGGATCAGAGGTGGCGTCAGGAATTTTCCAAGGGGGGCCAACTCTTCCGACGAAGGGGCTGAAATGCGGTCAATAGGACACTATAGTAGGCAAAAATATCCGAAAAATGGTTATTCACCTTCCGACGGTGGCTAGCATGGTTCGACGGGAGGCTATAGCTCCCTGGCTTTCCCCTGGCGCCACCTCTATATGGGGTTGAACTGCCTGCTTGTAACAAAAAGGGGTATTTAAATGCTACCATCTCTTACAACTTCATTTTTAGTTTTGATTTTCTAACCATTTTTAACATGAGTCTACAGATTTTATTTTTAACTACTTCTTTACATGCTTCGGTCGTTAGAATATACATCTTTGAACTGAACAGTTTCTTCTTCAATTAAACTGCATAAATCTTTTTAGAGTAGCACATTTTGTGTAGAACTGCACATTCAAATTCCCTTGACATCTGTCATATGGAGTATCATTCTTAGTATGTAATAGGGATGAGCTGAATTGGGGATGTGGGGAGTCAGATCGCCAACATTTACCCAAAGGCGACGGTTATTTGTTGGTTTTTCAGTAGAAACTGGAAAGTTTTGTAGCATTTCGGTAAACTTATTATGCCATACTACCTTCCCCCCTCCCCTATTCTAAATCCTTGGACATTTCGCTGGTAGTAAGGACTAGAAAGGCAACAACTGATATCTCTGCTGTGGTTTCTTTTTTGCTGTCACTCTTATATCCGGCTACAATACTTTTTTGTCGTTCGCATCATGACTTTATCAACAGCAAGCTTTTGTTTGAAAAGTATGCATTATCTTGAAAAGTTGAAATTTGCGACATTTGTGAATATATACATCGTATGGCGCTAATACTAGCGCATAATAAACGAAAATAATTACTGTTAGTGAGATGGAATCGATATTGTAAATGTCATTGCCAAATTTTGTGCCAATTTATCAATTTTGAATCTCTTTGTTAGGAAATCTCCACAATTCTAAGATGCATTCGGAAAATGGCAGATGAGGATAATGTGCAGGTTTACTACATAAGAGGGAACCACGATTGGGATATGGATGCCGAATTAGCCAAAGAGTTGTTTGGTCCTAAAGTCCACTTCATCCCTGGAAAACTAATGTACTGCATTAGAAATGGTTCTCAGGAATATAGAATTCGCTTTGAGCATGGACATGACTACGATTTATTCAACTGTGTAGAATTAGCACCAGAAGACAGTCCACTGCAAGGAAAGCCTATTGGATACTACGTGTCAAGATGTGCTCAAACTTCAAAAGATAATTATTTTAGTGATACAGAACTGGTATGTAATCCATGCAGTATCTTTGCACATTCAGCTTTTTCACTAGTATTCTTCTTTTCAAGTGTTTCTGAATGTCTTTCTAGCATTTGTTTCAGCAAAACAACGACTATAAGCTGTTTGCATTTTAGCAGATGTGTTCATTGAAATTTACCAATATTCTTTTTACTGAGAAAAACATTTTGTATAGGCTAAGACATTCCTTCATGTATAGCTTAGACACGTTTTAGAGGTCTCTATTGTGCTAAGTGTTGTCAGTCCATGCCCGGAGACACGTGAGATCGCACGTGCGCATGTCCACTTAAGTACAAAATCTCTAGCACAAGCGAAAGATCGTCCTTGTTAATCTCACATGCCAAATAAGAACTTAGTTGTCGCAACTACAATTCTAGTGATTGTCACCATTTGCTTTTTTTTTAATGTGTCATATGCTAAACAA
Organism: Cassiopea andromeda; assembly: GCA_018155075.1. Classification (NCBI taxonomy): domain Eukaryota; kingdom Metazoa; phylum Cnidaria; class Scyphozoa; order Rhizostomeae; family Cassiopeidae; genus Cassiopea; species Cassiopea andromeda. The sequence continues at coordinate 350,242 of WIPJ01000702.1, forward strand.
GACTAGGGACCAATTTCAGCTGCAGAATACTCTATGTTTCATCAGTCTCCTACACGTTTCTTTATTAGAAACAAACTCTCTGGCTTCAGCCTTGATGTTTCGTACGATTTCGTCAAATCCAGAATTAAATGTTTCTTAAATTTAAAGACTTCCAATGAAAATAACAACCCAGATTGGGCAATTGTGATGCAAGAAAGAGCATGCTCAGGTTTCTTGAAGCATGTAATGGATGTTCATTGTATTTTCTTACTAGTTTGATCAAAACTTTACAAATCAAAACAGTTTTTGCAAGTTATTATTTGAAACTTAGCCCGCCTATGCTTTTTAAATATTTTTCAATTTTTGCCTAACTTCAGCCTAATATTTCTTATAGGCATGTTTCTTATATAAAAAGCATGTGTCGAGAATACACAGTTCTTGGGGTGGCACGTGAAGACTTAGGAAATTAAGAGCAATCCCTCGTGCAGAAAAGGGTGCATGTGCAAATCGATGTTCGTGCACGACTTCCTTCCGGGCATGGACTGTATTACGTAGCGTTGGTTATTCTTCACTTCTTGCAGTTTTCTTTTTCATATTTTTAAAATATGGAACTACACGCTTTTTTATAAGAAAATCGTAATATTGCTTGAGCCTCAATTTTCTTACTTTGTCCTGAAATTGAGCCTGAGATTTTCTTAATATTTTCTTAACTTCTACTGAAACAAACTGGCTAAAATGGATTACACTTTCTTTGTTTATCTTGTATACTCAGCTTTGAATCCATCTTTATCATTTTAAATTTTGAATTATGATGTAATATTGATTTTGACAAACAAAAGCAGGTGCTTTTGGAAACTGAGCCTTGTGATTTTCTTAACAATTTCTTAAGATTTTGGCCATTTGAGCCTCATGTTTTACAAACTTTTTTCTTCTATAAAAAGCGTGCATATACCTTGTTAAAGGACAATATTTATGAGTCGTTCATCTCCAGCTAAATAGTAGCTTATTATTGTGATCGATCGTCTTTCTTCTCTTGGATTCTTTCTTACTCTTTGAATGATAAAGAATTCTTGGTTTAGAGTTTCGATATGACTCTTGAGCATGGCAACACGACGCATGTGTATTTGATTATTGTCTATAACTTATGTTTCTGAAATTATTTATGTTGTTTTCTGTTGAAGATTATCAAAGATGCAGTACGTTTGATACTATCGGTTATTCCTAATAAAATCATTGGCTCAGCTATTGCAGAGATTTTAAGCAAGAATTTCTTCCAAAAAAGGTTATTGACGAGAATGTTTGAAGGTGCTTTGGATTTGGAGATAACTGATGATTCTTGTGTTTTACTTGAGAACGATAAATGGGTTCGACTAAAAGAGTTCATAAAATATCCTTTTATTGAGCTTGCTATTGAAAAGGTAAGCATTTCTTGGCCTGGATTTCTAAGTTCACAATTTATTGTCCTTTTGGTATTCAGTTTGTATCGGGCACGTAACTGCAAGGGGCATGGTGGATGTAAATGCTCCCAAAGGAAAACTTTACCAGTAGCATATATTATGGGGGCAAGGGGGCAAAGTGTTCATCCAGCTGCAATCGATTCGGCACATTCTTAGCAAAAGTCCTAGAATAAAGGCTAAATACACACTTTTTTCAATAAGAAAACTAGTTTTTGCCTTGGTCTCAATTTCGTTGGAAGCTTTTTTCTTATGAAAAACACATAAACTCGAACTATACTGGATGAATGCTCGACTACTTCTGAAATACTCGGAAATTTAGCATCTCTGCCCCCCCTGATTTTCGTTGAAAAGCCGCCACTGTCACGAACAGACAGGTTTTTCATCTTCAAGGCATTTCCTCCATGTACGTGCTTAGTTTGTCTGACTTTCACCCGACTTTCGCCATCCAAGATGGCGATCGGACCATTGTCCGACTTTCATTTTTACGTCATATAGCAATATGGAAAAAATATCCTTACACTCATGCAATAAATGTTACATAGATTTGATTTGCAAACTGATGATGTACATTATTTTCTTTGCAGTACGGTCCATCTCGCACATATGGCATGCTGGAAGCAGCGCTTGGCAATTACGAAGATTTTCTACCGGAAATGAGCGAAGATGTTGTTGTTTTGGGCCATACTCACCGTTTCAAGAATGCAAAATTTCTAGGAAAACTTGAGCATATGTACTATGTTAATAGTGGAACATGGATTGATCTTGCTGATCATGTACGTATTTCTTAAATTTTCAGTCGTGCTGTGCCCCTTCAAGCCATTAAATGCACTTATACTACTAACCCAGTGGCGGTTTTAGGACCCTGGGCCAAAATAATTTGCGAGGCCCTTGCTTGAGAATGTTTTGTTAACTAAGATATTCCCTTAAGATCTTTTTCGTTAAAAGTATACGCCTCAAGGTTACGTTGTATTTGCTATTAAAACCTCCCATAGATAAAGGGCACAGGGGGTGTATTCTAATGCTTCCCCGTGATTTCTTTGCTATTTGTTCATAGGTGCAGGGCCCTTTTTAGGTTACCACAAGTGCGGGGCCAGGAGCCATGACCCCCCTGGCTTTTTCATGTTACCCATTTGGCTTAGCGTGCTTCTAGGGATCTGGCAACCCAGATATATTTCTCTTCACTTTTTACTTGAAGGGATTGTAGCAATTTAGAAAACGCAAAGCTATGTTTACATGATATTAAATATTCACGTTGACATTTAGATATCAATTCACATTTTGGTAGCTGATTTGAGGGATAATAGTGTTGCTGTTGATAATACACGAATTGATCAGCGTAAAATAGCGTGAAATTGCAAAAACGTAGCTTAAAATAGCATTGACATCATGAGATCATGTCTCAAAATAGCATGAAATATAAAGTGGCATAATTTCTTAAAAGAATCCATTATTTTCAGCTGGGAAGCCTGTGATACTAGGGGTGTACCGGATTTTACCCACCGGATATCTGGCACCCCCTTATGTGATACGTATCTAGGGTTGTGAAAGGGGAAGAGTTTGTCCTATACTTAGATTGTCAAGGTGTTTTGGCAATGTTCTGCGACGATGAAGAGTAAACGAGAGGAAAGTGTGCTAGAAAGATGTGCTGCAGCAGACAGCTCTGATAGCTAAACGAAGTGAATTCGTATTAGTTTGGTTCACTTCTAACGAATATAGAAAGAATTACATGTCTCTTGTGACAATAACTTGTACATCATCAATCAAGTTCATTTGTTTTCTAAGTTTTACCTATGCCTTTTTGTAATTTCAGCTCTCCTATGTGAAAATATATCCACCGAAGCGAGATGAGGACGGCTACATTGCGATAGATTTCAACGAAAGCAAAGGATATGTAGAGAAGTTCACTGATGAATCATAAAAGATATATTCTTCGTGTTCGCGTTGAGATATATTTTATCAGATTCAGCAACCAACTAAGTAGGTCATTGGTGACTTTTGGAAGGACATCGGATCTGAAGTTCTCGAGCCACAACCAAACCAAATTCTCCTAAATATCCTGAAAAAATGAATGAAAAAGAGTGGGAACCCTGAATGGGGAGCAGTTTGGAGTGAAATTAAAAGTAAACATTTAGAATGTATGACATGCTTGTGTTAACGTACTACTTATTGATAACTGGACCTGCTATAATTGTATTGTTAAGCTAGAGAAAAGATAGCTCTTTTTTAGGTGTCTGGCTTGCTCATTTGCAGCTGTGTTCTTCACAATAGAAACTAAACTTTGTATCTATGATATGCGAACAAATTTTTGTTTCGTTACATATAAGCTATTTGTTGCCGTTATGTTCCTGGTTTCCGTATTTAATCTGTATTTATGACTTACCACGAAATTCATTGCTAAAAAGGCTGATATATGTACCAAGACAATGCAAGCATTGAATACTGCTAGTCATATGGTGACTTACAGGGGCGGTGCCAACCATCACAGACTGGGGGTATCTTGGATGCTACGCACTAGAATTATGACGTAATTTGTTTGCCACACCCATTTCAAGATCTTGCTTGAGATCCCTCACCCCTCCCCAGCATTTTCTCGTCGAAATTGGACGAATTAGAAAATTGATCGTTGTGAGAAGTGGGGGGACAAGTCCCTCTAGTTCCCCCGTGGCATCACCCCTGGTGGCTTATATGTGAAGCTTCAGTTCTTAAATGAAGCTCCGCAATGCAATCCGTATATCACGTATGCATCTAGAAATTTGCTATTTGTTTCACTTAATTACTTGCACTTTAGTTATGGATGATCTGGAGAACCATGAAGCGAAGGCTTGGTAGCTTTGATCGGAAACTTTCTGTTGCCACTTGCAACGGAGATACCAGGAAATATCTTCTATGGGGCCATTCAATAGACACCCACATTTGCCCATTTTAGCTTAATTTAGTGTTCTAATGCGAGAGAATGTGATAACATAGGGCATTTATTTGGCACAAAGATGACATTTTTTGTCTTTTGCGTATGTCTAGAGACAAGAAACGATGTCACGACAATGTTTCAAAAAATTAGAGGACACATACATACATGCGCAAACAACGTTGGATTTTAGAAGCTCAACCTTGACGTAATTGCAAGATAGGATAAATTTCAAAAGAGATCTCTGTTACATAACAGAAGAGCTAATACCTTCATACCCCCTAAATTTTCGTAGCAGCTCCTAGAAAAAATGACCATACCCCCACCCTTTAGGCGTAACTTAATTTTTCATTGGCCCCTATGAACGTGAAATATAGAGGGCGATGGGCATGGCCACATCACCCTTGAACTCGCAAAAGAGAAATAACTGTTTTCCTACATCTTGTACATATGTCGTCTCAATGCCAAATAAATACTCTGTTTTCTCGCACAGGGGCCATGCTTGGCTAGAGTCAGGTGCTAGCATAGGACGAAGAATATAACATAGCTGGGAAAAAGGCAGCCTATGACAAGCTCAACCTCCTTTGAAGCATATGAAAAAATATGATTATGAAGATTCTTTAAGGGTGTAGGTACATGACTTCGTCAATCGGTTGTATGTCAGGCAAAGTCTCGATCTTCACCATCATATCAGAGATTTTCTTTTTTTGAAAATTTCAAGCTTTTGTTATGCGTTCTTTCTATTTAACTGTAGTTTTTATGCACTTCCAATTTTTAGCTACTCATCTAACGTGCATGTTTTTAATTGTAGCATTTATGCATTTGTATGAGAATGTGTACCTAAGTAGATAGTATTCTTACTGGTTAGCCTGTTAAAATTGCAGTGCTAAATTTTAGCAAGGGGGCTCACAGAATTTTGGAGAGCACTCCTTTTCATACTCGTGCAGAATAGCTCCAATTCTTTCCTCAATATTCCACTGAACCTGCAGAAAAAGTATGCGATATACCGAGCATGCGTATTCCCAACAATGGTCCAGTAGTGGAGAGAAAAGCAGCATATTTTTGGATGATTTTGGGCAAAGTTTGACTTCAGTCAAAAATGATGGATATTGTTGGATGTTGTTGGGTGATGTTGGAATGGTTTAGCAACCCTACCCAACAAATTCACGTTGGTTCAAGCACAATGGTAAAAGCCTGTCACATACACGTTTTTTTTTATAAGAAAATCATTATTTTGCCTGAGCCTCAATTTTCTTAACTTTTCCCGAAATTGAGCCTCAGATTTTCTTACATTTTTCTTAACTTTTGCTGAAATAAACTGGCTAGAGTGGTTTACACTTTCGTTAATACTATTGTATACTTAATTTGAATTCCATCTTTAACAGTTTGAATGCAATAGAGACGAAATACCGATTTTTGGCCTATGAAAACACTTAATTTTGGAATTTGGGCATCGTGATTTTCTTACGATTTTCTTAAGATTTTGACGATTTGAGCCTCATTTTCTTATAAACTTTTTTCTTATAAAAAAAACGTGTATTAAGTTCACTTGTTTGGGTCGAGGCAAGCTTCGGTTGCGATTTGCAAAAGGTGGAAACCTAAAATAGCTTCTTTGCTGCATGTCTTGTGTTTGAAAATACGCTGCGTATTCCTCCAATGTAAAACTATGGATAAGATATGCGTTTTCATCTTTAATTCTCTCAAAGGAACGCTCTACACATGCAATGAACCTTCCCGTTCTACTCTCAGAGCTTTGGCACCAGTACATGCTCTTTGTTCATCGGGGATGGTCGCCGATCATCGAATATGATCCCCGATCAACAGGAAGTTCTATATAGGCCAGGGGTGTCCAAACTTTTTGCGACGGGGGCCAGATTTTCTATTGCAAAAGTGGTGGGGGCCAACCTTTTTTACATATAGCAACGATAATTTAAGAAAATTTTTGGAAGCCACTTTGTGTTTCACATTTGCTTTTTTTGTTTCAATTTCAACATCTTAAGAATGTTTTTGGTACATTTGAAACAAGAATATCACATGCACTTGAATATTCACTTAACCTTTTTTCTTAAACAGAAGTAATTGTGCTCTTACGTGAGAATTCTGGTGGAAAACCACTGACCATGAATTCTAGCGGGTTGGGGTTTGTGTTGTGTAAAGTGCTGTTGGTCTCCAGTGGGTAAATGAAGAATGTTTATACTGCTAGCCAAATAACAGTATACGAGAGTTATGTATGTCATGACTAGGTTGCGGGCCGGATAAAATTTGACCGAGGGCCGGATTTAGCCCACGGGCCGGACTTTGGACATGCCTGATATAGGCAATGATCGCCGATGAATTACGATATACGAAAACCAGTCTTCAGCCGTAGCTAATTTTCAAGGGGCCTCTAGCTCATAAGTAGTTATATTAGAAAATGTAATATTTAACCTAAACACGCTGCTCTCGTCACTCTTTGGAATCGGCATGGAAAGTTTCAGTTCGAATGGGTGACGTCAGCGTCTGTGATTATATTTGTCATTGACATCTATAAATGTTGGGAACTAATCTTGTGCTGGCTTAGCTACCTCTACACCCAACAATGCCTAGCATAGGTCCAGCAATTTCCGGATTTGTTAGGAGAAATGTTACGCTGGTTTGGCCATACATACCAAGGAATAGATCTTTTTAAATCACTGTAATAAACATCAGTTTAGTTCAATTTTTTGTTCTCATGCATTTTTTCTGTGTTTTTGCATATCCAATTTCTTTTTCCAGCATTGATTTCTATTTTCTCTTCAATAAACAAAAAGCTTTAGAATTACTCTTTCTTTGCACTGTAACACAGCTGGATTTTCGTTTCCATTTAGCTTCAGTGTATTGCAGATATTTAACGTTTTATGGCATTGCGCGCTGCATAATTAAGTTTTTAGTTCATATCTTGTTTATTCGGATGTTCTGCTAGTTAATGTGTAGGTTTATTCAAGTCTTTATTACCGCTCTATTTGTTTTAGTTCGTCTATTGTTTGTATATTTACCGTAATTTGTCGGTTTAGTGACGTATAATTGAGGAAGTTAGGAGCTCTTATAGGAATACTTTTGTTATATGGTATTAATGAAGGTTCATTAGTTTAGAAACATATATTGAATAGGGATCCTCATTGCTAAGTAACGTTAGTTCTGTTGTAGTAACTGTTATCCTGTTTATGCAAGAACTTTAGGTAATGATATCCTTCATTTTATATTTATTGTAGTTATGGTTTGGCCAAGGCTTAAGTGCATTAGATTAAGCAAAATTGTTATCAAATAGCAAAGAATACATTTATTCTAGTGATTTAAAAAGAGATCTTTTTAAATCACTATAATAAACATAAGTTTAGTTCAATTTTTTGTTCTCATGCATTTTTCTGTGTATTTGCAGATCCAATTTCTTTTTCCAGCATTGTTTTCTATTTTCTCTTCAATAAACAAAACACTTTTTAGAACTGCATATTTTGTGTGGAACTGCACGTTAAAAAACCCTGCTTTGCCCTCACTGCCTGCGGTCTTGAATCCAAAGTCGAATTTAATATATTAACTCTTTGTTTTAATTTGTAGCGGCAGTTCTCCTACGCTCTTATGAACATACAATGTGTACTAAAACGTTCTATGACATCGTCCATGAAACTTTCGGGTTGCACGCCCACCTACCTCATGAACAAAGGCAAATGACATTGAATGATGCTCCGCAGGGCTTGTACGCTGCTAAGCCCACGCACGCAATTCAACTGCAAAGGAAATTGCGCGCATGTTTCAAAACAAACGCTACTTTTAACCGAGCCCTTTCTATTTTAAGATGCATAACTTTTCAGCCCACGACTACTCGTAAGCCGCTCTAGTCAGGGGGTTGAGGAAGAGAATTCAACCGTCTTTCCTTTGTCATGCATTTCCAAGAGAAGCTAATAATCGAGAGCTTTTTACAAATATTTCTTTGCAAATTGATTTGAGATTTATTAGCATAATATAACTGTCATAAACCAGTCAAATTGATGAAAAATGTCTTATCTTTTGATAAGGTTGCTACAGTGACCGCATTTTAACCCTAACCTTGACAGAGATTGAATCCAAGATCTCTTAGAGTAATCAAATATTTTTATTGGCACTCAGCGAAACATTGCAACAATTTTGTCAAAGCAGTTCAGTATACAAATTTCTTTCATGCTCCGTCCAGAAAATACAGTTTGTGGACCGAGAGGAAAGCCTTCACTATGTGCTGAATGTTGAAAATTGTTGTGGCGTTATTCAAGAAAAGTACGTAGCGTTAGAGGGATGGGTGCATGTGAACAGTTGTTGTGACAAACTGTTAAGTACAATATAGAGGGTGATGGTGTCATTTTCTTTCGATATGTAACGCCGAAGACTTAGTTCAATAGCTCTACTTTGTCACTTTCTGATGATTACTTCCAAAAAATAGTCAAACAAACGAAGATTTTAAGCGAAAAGCCATAATGAGCTTTGATTTTGCATTATCCCCAATCGTTCTTTACTTTCAGAGATATTGAAGTATTCTCTTTTGCTATACTCCAACAAGTGATACTATACAAGTAAATAAGGGCTGGTGTCGGGGGTAGAGGCCTCATGCCATAATGCTACGTAACAAAGAGGGGCAGGGTTTTTTAATGTGCCTTTCCACACAAAATTTGCAGTTCTAAAAGAATTTGTGCAGTTCAAGCGAAAAACATTTGCAGTTTACAACTTTATTATCTAGTGACTTAAAGGTGGAAGAAAGTAAATAGCAGTAAAAATGTTAGATTTATGTACAAGCTGATAGGCTAAACGCAGCCGGAAATGGAATCATTATTTCGAATGATTCCTGTGTCCTCTGAACAAGAATATGCCCCAAAAGGTTTGATGGCGTTACCCTCCCCCCCCCCCCAT
>WIPJ01000702.1:367536-385538 GCA_018155075.1 Cassiopea andromeda
ATATATATATATATATATATTTATATATATGTGTGTGTGTATATATGTATATGTATGTACGTATGTATGTATATATAAGAAGCTTACTGGACGAGTCCTTCCTTTAGAGTGCTTAATGCTGTAAGGCAGAGCTTTATCTATATGTATGAAATGCTATAATTATAGAAATGTATATTTACATTTATATAACTACATCTATGTATTTATGTATGTATGTATAAAACTTTGATGATTAGTTGTAAGATTCGGAGAAAGCAGTGGAAGGCAATTTGTTCCATAGTTGAGAACTATAGATAAACATACATACACATATTTTATCTATTCATTTATTCAGCACTTTCTTTGTTTTTTATAGACATCTGTGATATCTATTGAGAGAGACCCATATTCTTCGGTTTGGAAGGTGCATTTCAAACGTTTAATCAACCATAAACAGCTTTCTAAGCAAGTTCAGACTATACGAGCAACAAATGTGGTTTTGGGAGGAGGTTCTATTGGGTCTACTGAGATTCTTTTGAAATCAAAAGAGCGAGGCTTGGAATTATCAGACACCCTTGGAAGTCGTTTCACTGGAAATGGAGATGCACTTGGCTTCAGCTATCATGGCGAGGATGTTGTTAATTCTGTTGGTATGAGTACTGGTATGTACAAAAAGGTGAAAGAGGACTCTCCTGGCCCAACTATAACTTCATACCTTGATTTTCGCTTTCTGCCAGGTATACCGGTTAGCGAAGGTATAGTAGTTGAGGAAGGTACTCCTCCTGGGTCAACGGAATTTGTCCTAAAGCTTATTTTGGCATTTGCAAGCAAGACACTTGGAGTCAAGACTTTTCCGTCTTCAAAGAAGTTTGTAAAATTCAAAGAGGTTTGTTCTTTCCATCTACCTTCTTATGAGGTTGAAACAGCCATTTAAACAATTTGTTTGTGAAGTAAAATGAATATATGATAAAGTGCATCATGCATTAAGTTCGAAATGTTGTTATTTGGTTTCTTGGCTGTTTTATGCTGTTAAGTTGTCTCTTTGGACGTTTGCTGTATTTCAGTTCTTTCATCAGGATGAACGAATTTCTGCGTATCATCCCATGCTTGTTCCACCGAGCACAAGGCCAAGTGCTAAGCCAAATATTAAACGGGGACGTACCGTTTTGGTTCAAGTTTGGGATCCATAATTCCCCCCCCCCATTCGTGAAAAAATGCTACCCATAACTCCTTAAAGTTGATGAAAGCTATATCCATATTTATACAATGCTAAGAAACAATGGCGTGCTGGCCGGTGGAGCCGAGAGGGACACGTGACCCCCTTGAGAATGACTTGTTAGGAGCGGGAAACCGACAAATTGCTATTTTAGCATACTTTTTGAGGCCTGAAGGGGCCCAAGTTTGAAGTCTGAGGGGGAGCCATTTTTCTTTGTAATGAAAGTGCCCCCTTAGAGAATGTTCTCCCAGCTCGCTACTGCAAAGAAATTTCTTCAAAACGCAGCAAAATCCTCAAAAAACTTTTGCATATCCTTTGATCTTCTTGGTACTTTTTGCTACATTTTTTTGATAGTGCCGATAATTCCGCATGTTTCTTTAAAAGGTACCCATAATTCTGCACATATTCGAAAAACTGATACCGATAATTCCCCCCTTTTCAAGAAAAAAGTACCCAAAAGTAACTATATCCCCACATCTACTAAGGTGTATGCATAATTTCAGCGAATTACTGAGGTGCATGAAACTTCTCTATGTACCAGCTATGCACCTTCTAGCTATCATCATTGCTAAGGGAAAATTAGATCGTTACATTACTACAGGAAGAAGTGCCTAGAAGAAGCATCGCAATCTCTCATAGGCTCAAGAGAGATCTTTCAATTCGTTGGCCATAAAAGAATTATCATATTCATTGATGATCACAAGGTATATATGAACAGTAATGTAGTTATGAAATGTTAGGAAGTATAGCGCAAAAGTTTAAAGCAAACACAGCGCTTCATAGCTTACTTTCGGTTCAAAATTTTAAGAAATTCCTCAACATGTGCATCAATAGGTAGCCTTGCTCTGAAGACCACACATTTTCACCTCTGCACATTAAATTGCTATTCATCATTCTAGAAATTGAAAGACGAAGAACTAGAGAGAACCTTATCATTTCTTTGCATGGCTCATGACGATTCAGCAGGAGTAATAAAGTTGGATCCAACATCATCAAGTGCTTTTATTTCATGGAAAGATGTTGGCCACCAAAAGATTTTTGAAGCTGTGAATAAGAGGCTGCGGCATATCACAGAACAATTAAAGGGGACATTTGTCATAAATCCTGTTTTTGCGAAAGCCTTTGACAAGCAACTCGTAACTGTTCATCCTCTTGGTGGTTGTCCTATGGGCGATAGCGGCGAAAATGGTGTTGTTAATCACAAAGGACAAGTCTTTATAGGTAGGAGCTATTGTTACCTTTATTGGTACCAACCACCTATATTTTGTATGTGGTAGTATTCTCTTCAGAAGTGAGTTTTGCTATAATGAAAGAAAGATGTCCTTAAAAAGCAATGATGAGTTTTCTAGCTTAGGCCCAGATTTTTTATTCTTTCTGCTTGGAAGCTAGAGTCTTCTAGATTTTAATTCATCTTAGGCCAGTACTTGTATGGCATGTTGTCATGGACATTAATTTCATCATCAGATAAAAATCAGTATTGCTGCATATGCGTGTTGATATAATATTTCAGTTCTAGTTTTTCTAGCAATACATCTTATGAATAAATGCTCAATTTTATTAGGACCTTGATCGTTATAGGAGATACAAAGGACGTTCACCCTGGTCTTTATGTGATGGATGGTGCTATTATTCCTACTTCTGTTGGTGTTAACCCAATAATGACGATAGCAATGCTGGCTGAAAGATGCTGTAGACTGATGATTGAAGATAATGGCTGGAAAGTTGATTACAATTCATTTAAAGATCTAAGTACGTTGTGCACGTCAGATGTTAATGTTGAACCTAATTTGCTCTATTCAGGTTCAAATATTAATTCACTAGACGACTGGTTGCTGACTGTAGAGCTGATTTGTCTGATTAGTTAATTGAATGATTGACTGATTGGGCAATTGAAGAATTGAATATTCAATGATTAACAAAGTGGATGATTGACTGATTGACTGATTGACTTTAGTGCTCTACCGTTAGAAGTCAGAAATAGATGAGCGATTGGTTTATTGATTTATGTTGCTTGAATAGCAGTATCATATAATTTATTTGTAATTGGCTGATTAAGTGACTAATTTGTTAGTTAGCTTGAATTGTCCGGCCAATGTATAATATTTACTTATGAATTCTGTATTATACATTAAGTACATCTTACAGTCTTTATCCATTCTATCAATGCCTTCTTTGATTCAATTCCTTAGTTGTTCATTTGTCAGCTCTCCTCATGATTTTTGCTTCCTTTGCTTCGTCGTTTCGCCTTTAATCCATGTAGTTTTGCTTTGTAGTCATTCATATATTTCAATATTTTTCAGATAAGATTGCTCTTACCAACCGGAAACCAGGTATTCGTTTTACTGAGCGAATGACAGGACAAATGACACTTGAACAGTCAGGCGAATTATCACCAATTGAAATGGTTATAACAATTGAATCTCAAGATGTTGAATATATGATTGAAAAGGATCCAAAACATGAGGCAACTGTTGTTGGAACTGTCACATGCAAAGGTCTTTCAACTCAGCCATTAAACATTGAAGAAGGTGCTCTATTTTCGTTATGTTGTTGATCTTATTGTGTTATTTTATTCAATAATCTATATTTATAGGAATAATTTATGCAATTCGACCATAAAATATCTTGTACAAACATTGTTAGGTGTAAGAAGAAACTTGATATTGAAGGTAGTTCAATTTGATTTTTAGAAACATTGGAGAGATAAAGTGAGTAGCTATCTAAGTTTTCAGTAGGCAACTGAAATCTAGTGCTGTTTGGGGAGTCCTCTATTTTAGTTGAATGCTACTTGTGCCACAATAGCCAATAAAACCTAATTTTCTGCTTGAACTGCGTATTGCATTGTCCTTTTTTGCCTGCCAGCAGCGCAGGCCATTGAATGTTTAGCGTCGTCTTTGTACATCTGATTCTTTTTAATGCAGTTGCAGACCATGAGATATCGCTCACATGCATCTACTTTTAATATTTTGTTTTCAGTATTAAGAAAGAACCCTTTTACAATATTATCTTATTAACCATGGAAGCGAGGCTCGTTAATGGCTTCCGCTCACGTGTGCGTCTGTTTCCCGCTTTTCGGACAGCAATCCACTGTGTCTTGTTTTTGCATTACGTATTTCCTCCTTATCATACTTTAGTATTGCATCAAATGTATTATAAACTAATTGACCCATCCAGTGTAGAATGTTTATTTAAAAAAGTTAGCTTTTATTAGGTATCAGTAATAAAAATGCCAACTTTAAGTGAAAAAATATTAATAATATGAGTATGAGCGATTCTTGGCCTGTGTTACTTTCTTTTTAGTGGCCATTCTATTGCATCAAAAGTTTCGTACTCAGATACCTGCTTTGTATTTTTGCTCCTTTTTTCCTCTACTTTTCTTCTCTCTTTTGTTAGTAAACTCTCGCTGCTATTTGTTGCCGATTTACACTCCCTTTAACATTTTATATTTTTTATATTTTATATTTTTATGTTTTTTCTACATTATTGATGAACTAGCTTCTGACCACACGAACTCGTAACTTTGCCCCTTTAGTTCCTAGCATTGAATGAATAAATGAATGAATGAATGAGTGAGGGATGTCATGAGCATTCATTTTCCTTCATGTGCAGGTGTGTTTGACATGTTTATGGAGAGCTCCGCAGTTGTTGATGCAAAAGAGATGTGTTATACGTTCAAATTGATGTCAGCTGAACATAAACGGTACCGATTTGTTGGAAGAAAGATAATAAAGGCAGACAAGATTGGTGAAACTGGCCTAACTGATACTACTACATTATTTGTTGACATTTTTGATGGGTATGATGATGATGGTCATGTGGTTGCGAGTGGTGTCATGAAAGTGGGGCTGAAGGACTTCTCGAATCAGTTAGGCTCGATGGAGATAATCAATATAGATAGCAGCATGGAAAAATTAAAATGGAAAGCGAAATTTGGTAAATTTTTTGCGGATACAATTTGGCATGTGTACAGTGGCGTCGCAGAGTGTAAATACCTTGACCCAGATAGTCCTCCAAGGATTAAACGACCTTTAAACCTTGGCAATGTCATTCCAGTTCTCCATAAAATTGTGACAGGAGATAATGTGAGTATGAATTTGTACTTGCAGCTCTTAATCAAATGGCATTGAAGAATGTCGCTTTATTTTCTTGTGCACAGGTGGTGGCGCCAGGCCAGGGCTAGGTGCTATAGCCCTCTCATTGGAGCATGCTAGTTCCCCGTCGGAAAGTGAAAAACGATTTTTCGGAGATTTTTGACATTCATAGTACCCTGACAATCGTATAATAGCCCCCTCGTTGGGAGACTCAGCCTCCCCGTTGGGAAATTCCTGGCGTTGCCCCTGCTTGTGCATGAAAGTCAATTGAGATGGAGGTACTTTTAATAGAGGTGACATTTGAACAGGGCCATAGAGAGTGATGGTAGGGAGGACACTCCCTCCAGTGCTTCACTGAGGTTCTACCCAGTGTTGTTCTGGAAGATAGTATGGAACTCTCTTCCATCAGAATTGAAAAAGATCAAAAACAAGAATTCATTTGTAAAAAGCATGAAAATTTGTCTTGCCAACAATTCATAGAAGTTACTTTTGAAGCAAATGTTTATATCTTATAATAATTCTTTTAAAATGTGATTATTATTCTTTTTATCAGTTATTCCTTTTGCGTTTAGTTTTTTACTTAAAATTACAGTTCTTGCTGTTTGTTATTCAAACTTAACTGGACACATCGCTCGATAGCTTATTTAGAGTTTTTTGATGTGTCCTTCAGCTTACTATTTAAAAAATTTTATACCCTACTCTGTAATTAATTAATTTTGCTGAAAACAAATGTTTGAGTTTGAGTTTGGTCTACATTACTAATTTAACTCATTGCATAATTAGCTTTTTCATCCATGCCTAATGAGAGAGTAAATCGTTTGCGATCGTTACGTCAATGATTATATGGAAACCCAGCTTTATTGGATTCTCTATGCATTTGTTGAGTTAGATATACAGTGTGCTGTATCAAAGTCAATAAGACTCTACAATATGTTGTATGACCATTACGCCACCTTTATTATGATTGGTGAACCTCGATTTTGGTGGGCAGATAAGATACATTGATTAATCGTGATAAAATTGACGTAATGATCATGTGACGTGTTGTATCAAAGTCAATTGGAGCATATCTATGTGCTTTTGCCATTTATATTAAAATCCTGAAGAATAGCGCAGTTTACTTACTGGCAACTGCATATTTCTGGTAAAAGTTTCCTGCTGATCATTCAAAATACTTTTGCGCCCAGTGCGATGGAGAAACAGCATCGAATTTCCGTAGATACTAAAATTACTGAGGAAACACTCATGAACCTGAGCTTTTTGTATTTGTATAATAGCTCATGCTTTTCATTAATATGGATTCATCATTTTATAATTTTTAATTTTCAAATAGTTACTAATAAAACTTTTTCTGATAACAGCATTCCGGTATTCCCCAAATTTTTTTATGTCCTTTGTACCAAATTAACTTTTTATGAGTTCTATCTTTTTTCCTCTTCTCCTTCCATATATACTATTAACTATTTTTTTCATTTGATGCATCAGTTTTATGAATTTTGTTTCTCTTGCATTCTATAACAAATGTATATGCATTTTTAGGTTGAACTGCGCATCATTCGATATAATGGAGGCAACAAAGGACCACTAATCGCTTGCCATGGCATGGGTACAAGCTCGATTCTTTTCACGCTAGATACGATACCAGTGAATTTCCTAGAATTTTTCATCAACAAAGAATTCGACGTGTGGCTATTCGAATCAAGACTTTCAACTGCCTGTCCATGGGTTTCAGCATTGCATAATTATACAATCGATGATCTAATTAATTATGATTTTCCTGCTGCTGTTGACAAAGTACTTGAAATCACAAAAGAAGTAAGTCTATAGTAGGATTTTCCTACCGTTTTTCAAGAAAGGGCATTTTCAGAATTAAATTACAAATAAAGGGCCACTTTTTACATCCCAAAGTACCATAGAAGTAGTAGGACTAGAATGTTGACTTTGTCACACGACTACACTAATCAATGGGGAATCATATTGGCTGATAATGACTGGCAAATTGCCGCGGGAACTACAACGCAGAACTAGGATTGTATAGAAAGCATTTATTGCCAGTTCGACATTGGCAGCTCTTTATACTTAGCTAAATAATATGAATGGTGATGTCATGTGCTACATTTTGGCTTGAGAAAAGGTGGATCTTAAAGCAGAATCCGGCTTTAGGAGAGAAAATTGAATTTTCATCCTAAGTTACTCAGTATGCATCTGGCCTAGGAGTATACAAAATTAAGAAAGAAAATATAACCAATTTTAGCCAGTTTATTTCTGTAAAAGTTAAGAATATTTTAAGGAGATCTCAGGCTCAATGTGGGGAAAAGTTATGAAAATCGAAGCTCAGGCAAAATGATGATTTTCGTATAAAAAACGATGCGTATAGGTCTTTGTCAACTTTGATCTCAGAACAGGCCACACCAGGTATCTTGGCGAACCAGACTTGGCACTTCTGGTCTATAGAGGACTGCTTCTTGAGAAGGGTGGGGGCTTTGCGGCAGTGGTGTCGTCCTAAAATTGTTGCAAGGGGATCCGTGTTGTAGGAAATATGTGGACTACGTCTTAAAACACGCCCACTTTTGCATAAGACAATAATTTGCTGGTTCAATCACTGTATGTGAAAGTTTTAAGAGAATAAGAAAGAAAGTATAGGGCTAGGACATTCTTTTTCTATTGATAGAAATGTACGTTTCCTTTATTCTCCTTTGGAAAATGCAGAGTTATGAACTTATCCAGTCTAAAAGATGTTCGATGAAGGGTGGCCCAGCCCCCCGAACTCTCTCATAATTTTAACAAGAGAGGTTGAGCCCCCCTGAGCCCCCTCCACAACACTTCTTCTTAGCGGGTGTCTTGAGTAGAAGTATTTGTTGGCAAATTAAGCTCACATGGATCGTTGAAGCATAGCCTCTCAAAATAAATCAACTTGCTCTGTTTTAAACAGAGTAAGAAATGACCCGATTTTATGTCTGTAACTTTGAATGGTGCACATCCTTCCTTTAATGCCTAAGCGTGAGCCTGCTTTTGTGGTGTACTGTTCAAATTAGAATCTTGCTCACAGGAATATCCGTAGCTTTAGGGCCTAGGACTGCGCAGAATTTCAGTAGCAGCTGTTGAGTGTGGTAGTAGCATAATGAGATACTGTTCTTCATATAAGAATGTTTCTTGCCTACGTCACATCTATTTATGAACCATAGTTATTAGATTAGCTTTCTTGCTTTCTTTGCTGCATTGCTTTTGAACGTATTAACACCAACACCTCCACCACTTGAATCTACGTTCGGAAAATTATCATGAAAAGATGTTCTTGTATTATAGAATATTAATGCTATCACCAAATAGGCAACTAATTTCCAGGTTGGAAACTGTAAATATTGCAAAGTGGTTAGACACCAACAGACTTGTGATCATCACTTCAAACTGTTGTCTGTTCTTATAATTTGTACCTCTTGCTTTTTGTAGAAGACAGTTCAAATACTCACGCACTGTGTCTCTTCTGTTGCGCTATGGGGTTCGCTTTTATCCGGAAAACTCAAAGGGAAAATTCGTAGTGCAGTATTCAGTCAAGCCCCTGCACTGCCAGAAGGATCTTTCATGAACCAATTGAAAGCAAATACTCACTTGAGCAGTTTTCTCGATAAGATGGGAGTGAAGACAGTTACTGCATACACTGATAAAGCTACGAAGGAAGCGACAATGAATTGTTTTGCAAGAAACATTGCAAAGATATCCACTGACCTTGATGAGCATTGCTCAAGCGATGTTTGTCACAGGTAATTTTATTTTGCGATCTGATGAAATTTATCTTACATATTCAACTATTTGTTGAGGGAGAAGGTGAAGAAGTACATGACCCCCCCAGATACGGTTGTTCTCCCCAACTTAACTCAAAACACCCTCTCCTTGTGACCTCTTGCTAAGTTGCATAGTTACAAGACGCAAACAAGGTGTTTGCAGACTTCAGTTCACCATTTCAACAAGTCACGCGGTCATGGACTGGGTCGAGGTTTGTGGGTGAAATTTGCTTCGTTTATATGGGCATTGTATTTTAACCAAGATATCTTTTAGGTTTGCTTGTTTTAAAAACAGCATTGATCCTCAGTTACCATTCAGTGAACAGCTTCTTAAACCAAACAAGAGTGAGCGAGGACCAAAACAAACGTTTTGAGCCCAAGCCTCGATCCAGTACTTGGCCAAGTAAATTGTGCACGTTTGTTTCCTAGGATAACATTCTATTATGGATTGATATACGAACATGGGAATTTTAACGTTGCTACGCATGATATTTTGCACGAGATATTCGGAACTGCAGCTGCTGGGTATTTTCATCATCTGTCAAAGTGTTTCAGAAACAAGAAGTTAGTGGACAAAAAGGGACATGATGTGTATCTGCCTGGTCTGTCTAATCATGGTGAATGTGACTGCGACCCAAAGGACTTGGAATGGGTTAAGAATATCAACATCCCTATTTACATGTTTTGTGGTGAGATTCCTTATGTTTTTCGTCATTTTCTGATTCATTAATCTTATCTTCATCCAGACTTCTTTCTTTAGTTCACAAGAAATTCCGCATGGTCTGTTAATAAAGTGAAACCTACCTTAGCGACTACCTCTATAGAACAGTCACCTGCCATAATGGTCATCAATTTATCAACCTCTGCAATTAATTTACTTTCAGCTATACCTGTGCAGAACTGCCGCTCTCTATAACGGCCAAAATTGGTTAGTCCTTGGGTGACCGTTGTAGGCAGATTTCACTGTATAGCGAACTGTAACTGCTTAGTATTTTCACATTTAGCATTTCCTTCCACGAAATGGTAGTATTAAAATATTATGATTCCAGGAACTGAGAATCAATCGTTCAACCTTCGAAGTGTAGAGCGAACTTACAATGCTTTGAAAAAGGTAAATCCAGGACAAGATTATCAAATGGTACCTATACCCGGATATGGGCATGTGGATCACTTCATTGGGAAAAATGCACGATTTGATGTGTGGCCAAAGATATTTCAGTTTTTAGACAAATATGCAGAAAACAATGTTATGAAAAATGTTAACCTCATCAAAAGACTGATGAAAGTAGTAAGGACGATTCAGCTAGTCGCTCCATCGAGACAAGGTTTGCATAGACTTGAAAATTATTGAAGTGTATAAGCAAAGATCTTTGTGTTTAGTTGCACACACTCAAAGCATATTTCGCCTTTAAATGCAGTTGCTGATTCGTTATGAAAGGCTATCTCTCTTATTTAAAGTTTTTATGGCTAGCCCTTTATTAACACCAATTCCTTTTCTTGTCGTGCTTGCTTTCAGCTACTTATGTGAGTTTTTCATGGGTTTCATGATGTCTTTTGAAATGGTAGTTGTAATTAGTCCTTCAAAAAACACGTACCCTCAATTTCATAGATTTTTGGACCCCCTCCCCACTTGTACTCTTTTGTACGTTTTCGAGGTACACCCACCCCCTGGGCGTACGTACTTTTAATTCATCACACTCTCCTGCCGAAACATATGCTACTGTCGTTTATCTCAGTAATTGCAAAGTTTGCAGAATTTAACACATTCCTGAGAACTCTACAAGTTATCAATTATGTGTATAAATATCAATGAGACTGCAATTGGTCTGTGTAATATTCGAAAGACAATTTTATTTATCTAGGATGCTTCGCAAAAAGTTGGCGTTTGTAAGTTACATGTGCGTGCGTACGTCCTTTGAAAAGTCCCCCTCCCCTAGTATGTTTTTGTACACTTTTCTGGGTACCCCTCCTTCCCCGTCCCCCTTCCCCGTCCCCGTCCCTCTCCTCCCTTCAGAGGGTACGTACTTTTTGAATGGTCCTTACAGCCCCGTGTACTTTCGTGCATAGAACAAGTGCCTCTTAGAGAGGACACAGATACTAGGCAAGTCGATGATTTAGGGTTGCTAGTTTCTTTCTTAAATTTATTTTATTTATTTATTTTATTTATTTACAATTTCTTCAATGTTGGCAAACTTATGCAAATATAGCTAAACAGCTAATTAATGCCAACAGATTGAAAGAACAAATTGTTATGCAGCTTTCTTCCTTGCCCTTTTGTGTTAACACTTCTGTTTCATCTCAAATGAATGGAAGTTAAATTCATGCATTTCTCGTACATTTAGCAGGCGAAAACAGGCCAAAATTCCCCATGTTGGCGCCCGAAAAAGAGGTTCGTTGTCATGCCGTTGAAGAGTATGATTCGGACGCATCAGATGAAGAAGATTCCGGATTTGATATTGAAGATGCCTCACCGGAGGAGGCTCCTGCACTTAGGAAAGAAATCGGCATGTTTCTACCTGATGAAAAGAAAATTTGCTGGGAGAGGAAAACAATGGTGAAAAGTTCCCTTCACCAGCCTCCAGTGTGAGTATGATAAATGCGCTTCTTTCTTTGCTATCATCTTATCATCTTCGTTTCTTCAGTGTTCATAACAGTCAATTTTGAAGTACACGCTTTTTTTTATAAGAAACATGCCTATAGGAAGCACGAGGCTGAAATTAGGCAAAAATTAAGAAACACAAACAGGCTGTGTCTCAAATGTTACCTTGAAAAAACTGCTTTTACAAAATACTGTTTGATAAACAGCCAGGGGCGGCGCTAGAAAGAATTCTTGGGGGGTTTCAGGTTTCCAGCTTTCGAGTAAGGAATGTGAACTCAATTTTATAAGCCAAAGCTGTTTTTATACCATTTTTCAAATTACATAAGACGTACAACTAGCAATTTTGGAGGGCAGGAGTCGAATTAACGCTAAAACTTGTTGAAGAAGAAATTGCCTTCGTGCACTTTTTTAAAAAAAAAGTTAAGAAACAGTTAAGAAACATGTGATACTAGATTTCACAAAATATTGGAAAACATCCAAGCTGAAGACACAGAGTTTGTGCCTTATAAAAAAAGGATGTAATGGCTAAGTGATGGTATTGAAAGACTTTTGTACCTTTTTCAGGTATGTACCACCCAAGGCTGGTCCCAATGCGAAGGAGAAGATTGTTGTTGACGAAGTCTTCATATCTGATGCAACAAATAAAAGAGAAATTCTCGTATTTAGTGACCTGCATTTAGGAGGGCATTGGAGTAAGTCTACCGTTGATGAAATGAGAATGTTTCTTACAAAATTGGCAAAAATTGCTGAAGAATACATCCACACAATTGTGATGTTAGGAGATGTTTTCGAAATGTGGATGTCTCCAATTACGATCACCCCAACTTCGAAGGAAGAATATGCTGAATCTTGGAAGAGTCATAAGGTTTTTATCCTGAAATACTTTCTGCTTTTTATTCTAGTCTGTACTTTATTCGTTGCAGTATATTGTGGACTAGTAAGTTATCATAGATCCATCAGCACTGACGTAATGAGCTTTATTGTAGTCTTGAATTACTCTCACTTAGTTGCAGCTTCTCTGTCATGTACTCGTGTTTTTCAGGGTCTTTTTAACAACTTTATAACTGTACATAAAGTCCTGCGATGTTGTGTTAAAATCCTAGTTTCAGTCGGGATCAGAGGTGGCGTCAGGAATTTTCCAAGGGGGGCTAACTCTTCCGATGAAGGGGCTGAAATACGGTTAATAGGATACTATAGTAGGCAAACATCTCCGAAAAATAGTTATTCACCTTCCGACGGTGGCTAGCATGGTTCGACGGGGGCTATAGTTCCCTGGCTTTCCCCTGACGCCACCCCTGGATGGGGTTGAACTGTCTGCTTGTAACAAATAGGGGTAGATAAATACTACTATCTCTTACAACTTCATTTTTAGTTTTGATTTTCTGATAATTTTTAACATAAGTCTACAGTTTTTATTTTTAACTACTTCCTTACATGCTTCGGTCGTTAGATTATATATCTTTGAACTGAATAGTTTTTTCATTTAAACTGCATAAATCTTTTCAGAGTAGCACATTTTGTGTAGAACTGCACATTCAAATTCCCTTGACATCTGTCATATGGAGTATCATTCTTAGTATGTAATAGGGATGAGCTGAATTGGGGATGTGGGGAGTCAGATCGCCAACATTTACCCAAAGGCGACGGTTATTTGTTGGTTTGTCAGTAGAAACTGGAAAGTTTTGTAGCATTTCAGTAAATTTATTATGCCATACTACCTTCCCCCCTCCCCCATTCTAAATCCTTGGACATTTCGCTGGTAGTAAGGACTAGAAAGGCAACAACTGATATATCTGCTGTGGTTTCTTTTTTGCTGTCACTCTTACATCTGGCTTCAATATTTTTTGTCGTTCGCATCATGACTTTATCAACAGCAAGCTTTTGCTTGAAAAGTATGCATTATCTTGAAAAGTTGATATTTGCAACATTTGTGAATATATACATCGTATGGCGCTAATACTAGTGCATAAAAAACGAAAATAATTACTGTTAGTGAGATGGAATCGATATTGTAAATGTCGTTGCCAAATTTTGTGCCAATTTTTCAATTTTGAATCTCTTTGTTAGGAAATCTCCACGATTCTAAGATGCATTCGGAAAATGGCAGATGAGGATAATGTGCAGGTTTACTACATAAGAGGGAACCACGATTGGGATATGGATGCCGAATTAGCCAAAGAGTTGTTTGGTCCTAAAGTCCACTTCATCCCTGGAAAACTAATTTACTGCATTAGAAATGGTTCTCAGGAATATAGAATTCGCTTTGAGCATGGACATGACTACGATTTATTCAACTGTGTAGAATTAGCACCAGAAGACAGTCCACTGCAAGGAAAGCCTATTGGGTACTACGTGTCAAGATGTGCTCAAACTTCAAAAGATAATTATTTTAGTGATACAGAACTGGTATGTAATCCATGCAGTATCTTGCACATTCAGCTTTTTCACTAGTATTCTTCTTTTCAAGTGTTTCTGAATGTCTTTCTAGCATTTGTTTCAGCAAAACAACGATGTTAAGCTGTTTGCATTTTAGCAGATGTGTTCATTGAAATTTCACCAATATTCTTTCTATTGAAGATAGCATTTTGTATAGGCTAAGACATTCCTCCATGTATATCTTAGAAAGGTTGTAGAGGTCACTAATTTGCCATGTATTGTCAGTCCATGCCCGGAGACACGTGAGATCGCACGTGTGCATGTCCACTTAAGTACAAAATCTATAGTACAAGCGAACGATCGCACGTGCCAACATCACTATCAACCGTGCAATCTAACATACCAAATAAGAACTTAGTTGTCGCAACTACAATTCTAGTGATTGTCACCATTTGCTTTTTTTTGATGTGTTATATGCTAAACAAGACTAGGGACCAATTTCAGCTGCAGAATACTCTATGTTTCGTCAATCTCCTACACGTTTCTTTATTAGAAACAAACTCTCTGGCTTCAGCCTGGATGTTTCGTACGATTTCGTCAAATCCAGCATTAAATGTTTCTTAAATTCAAAGACTTTCAACGAAAATAACAACCCAGATTGAGCAATTGTGATACAAGAAAGACCATGCTCAGGTTTCTTGAGGCATGTAATGGATGTTCATTGTATTTTCTTGCTAGTTTGATCAAAAATTTACTAATCAAAACAGTTTTTGCAAGTTATTATTGGAAACTCAAACTACCTATGCTTTTTAAATGTTCTTTAATTTTTGCCTAACTTCAGGCTAACGTTTCTTATAGGCATGTTTCGTATATAAAAAAGTATTTGTTGTGAATACACAGTCCTTGGGATCGCACCAATTTCTTCCGGGCCTGGACTGTATTGCGTAGCATAGGCGTCAAATCTTGATTGGCTAACAAAGGAATCACCGTCGAAGGATACCTGCCAATAATGTTGCGAGATTTCGTTCGAAAAGCATCGAGAAGCGTGTTCTGATCGTAAAAAGTGTACTTCCTTTGCGAAAGTACTGTTAACACGTAGCTTCGAATAATTGAAAAAATTTTTTCGAGCATTTTCAGAAGGCTTCAATTCATATTTCCAGAAGGAGCAATTTTGATATCTTGCGCAGATCAAAAGTTATCAACATTACAAGCTATCCATCTTTTTTTGTAATGTCGATAACTTTTGATCTACACAAGATATAGAAATTGCTCCTTCTGGAAATGTGAATTGAAGCCTTCTGAATATGCTTGCAAAATGTTTTCAATTATTCCAAACTATGTGTTATTAGTTTTTTCGCAAAGAAAGTACACTTTTTACCACCAAAACACTCTTCTTGATGCTTTTCGAACAAATTCTCGCAACATTATGGGCAGGAATCCTTCGATGGTGATTCCTTTGTTAGCCAATCAAGATTTGACGCCTATGCTGTATAGGTTATTCTTCACTTCTTGCAGTTTTCTTGCATATTTTTAAATATCAAACTACACGTCTTTTTATAAGAAAATCGTAATTTTGCCTGAGCCTCAATTTTCTTAACATTTTCCCGAAATTGAGCCTGAGATTTTCTTAACATTTTCTTAACTTCTACTGAAACAAACTGGCTAAAATGGATTACACTTTCTTTGTTTATCTTGTATACTCAGCTTTGAATCCATCTTTATCATTTTAAGTTTTGAATTATGATGTAATATCGATTTTGAACAACAAAAAACAGCTACTTTTGGAAAATGAGCCTTGTAATTTTCTTAACAATTTCTTAAGATATTGGCCATTTGAGCCTCAATTTTTATAAACTTTCGTCTTCTTTAAAATGCGTGTATATGCCTTGTTAAGGGACAATATTTATGAGTCGTTCATCTCCAGCTAACTATTAGCTTATTATTGTGATCGATCATCTTTCTTCTCTTGGATTCTTTCTTACTCTTTGAATGATAAGGAATTCTTGGTTTAGAGTTTCGATTTGACTGTTGAACATGGCAACACGACACATGTATATTTGATAATTGTCTATAACTTATGTTTCTGAAATTATTTATGTTGTTTTCTGTTGAAGGTTATCCAAGATACACTACGTTGGATACTATCGGTTATTCCTAATAAAATCATTGGCTCAGCTATTGCAGAGATTTTAAGCAAGAATTTCTTCCAAAAAAGGTTATTGACGAGAATGTTTGAAGGTGCTTTGGATTTGGAGATAACTGATGATTCTTGTGTCTTACTTGAGAACGATAAATGGGTTCGACTAAAAGAGCTGATAAAATATCCTTTTATTGAGCTTGCTATTGAAAAGGTAAGCATTTCTTGGCCTGGATTTCTAAGTTCACAATTTATTGTCCTTTTTGTATACAATTTGTATCAGGCACGTAACTGCAGGAGACATGGTGGATGTAAATGCTCCCAAAGGAAAACTTTACCAGTAGTGTATATTAAGGGGGCAAGAGGGCAAAGTGCCCATCCAGCTGCAATCGAGTCGGCTCATTCTTGGCAGAAGTACTAGAATAAAGACTAAATACACACTTTTTTCAATAAGAAAACTAGTTTTTGCCTTGGTCTCAATTTCGTTGGAAGCTTTTTTCTTATGAAAAACACATAAACTCGAACTGTACTCGATGAATGCTTGACTACTTCTGAAATACTCGGAAATTTAGCATCTCTGCCCCCCTGATTTTCCTTGAAAAACCGCCACTGTCACGAACAGTCAGGTTTTTCATCTTCAAGACATTTCCTCCATGTACGTGCTTAGTTTGTCTGACTTGCACCCGACTTTCGCCATGCAAGATGGCATCGGACCATTGTCCGACTTTCATTTTTACGTCAAATAGCAATATGGAAAAAATATCCTTACACTCATGCAATAAATGTTACATAGATTTGATTTGCAAACTGATGATGTACATTATTTTCTTTGCAGTACGGTCCATCTCGCACATATGGCATGCTGGAAGCAGCGCTTGGCAATTACGAAGATTTTCTACCGGAAATGAGCGAAGATGTTGTTGTTTTGGGCCATACTCACCGTTTCAAGAATGCAAAATTTCTAGGAAAACTTGAGCATATGTATTATGTTAATAGTGGAACATGGATTGATCTTGCTGATCATGTATGTATTTCTTAAATTTTCATTTGTGCTGTACTCCTTCATGCCATTAAACGCACTTATACTACTAACCCAGTGATGGTGTTAGGGACAATAGTTCCCGGGGCCAAAATAATTTGCAGGGCACTTGCTTGAGACTGTTTTGTTAACTAAGTTATTTCCTTAAGCTCTTTTTTGTTAAAAGTATACGCCTCAAGGTTACGTTGTATTTGCTATTAAAACCTCCCATAGATAAAGGGCACAGTGGGGTGTATTCTAATGCTTCCCCGTGATTTCTTTGCTATTTGTTCATAGGTGCAGGGCCCTTTTTAGGTTACCACAAGTGCGGGGCCAGGAGCCATGACCCCCCTGGCTTTTTCATGTTACCCATTTGGCTTAGCGTGCTTCTAGGGATCTGGCAACCCAGATATATTTCTCTTCACTTTTCACTTGAAGGGATTGTAGCAATTTAGAAAACGCAAAGCTATGTTTACGTGATATTAAATATTCACGTTGACATTTAGATATCAATTCACATTTTGGTAGCTGATTTGAGGGATGATAGTGTTGCTGTTGATAATACACGAATTGATCAGCGTAAAATAGTGTGAAATTGCAAAAACGTAGCTTAAAATAGCATTGACATCATGAGATCATGTCTCAAAATAGCACGAAATATAAAGTGGCATAATTTCTTAAAAGAATCCATTATTTTCAGCTGGGAAGCCTGTGATACTAGGGGTGTACCGGATCAACATTTTCAGAGTCCGACCGGAGCCGGATTTACCGGATTTACCCACCGGATATCTGGCACCCCCTTAT
>WIPJ01000702.1:390864-410327 GCA_018155075.1 Cassiopea andromeda
AAAATTAATGAAAAAGGAGTGTGAACCCTGAATGAGGAGAAGTTGAGAGTAAAGTTAAACATAATCATTTAGAATTTATGAAATGCTTGTATTAACGTACTACTTATTCATAACTGGACCAGTTAGAATTATTTGTGTTTTCAAACTAGAGAAAAGATAGCTCCTTTTTCGGTGTCTGACTTGCCCATTTGCAGCTGTGTTCACAATGTAAACTATACTTTGTATCTATGATATACTAAAAATTTTTTCTTTCGTTATTTTTAAGCTATTTGTTGCCGTTAGGTACCTGGTGTCCCAGAAGGGCGCTCCTTTGACACATTACCGTTTTTAATCTGTATTTATGACTTACCAATAAAACTCATTGCTAATGCTAATACAAGCATTGAAGACTGCTTGTCATATGGTGGCTTACAGGGGCGGTGCCAGCCATCGCAGACTGGGGGTATTTTGGATGCTACGCACTAGAATTGTGACGTAATTTGTTTGCCACACCCATTTCAACATCTTACTTGAGGTCCCTCACCCCCTCCCTAACAGTTTCTCATCGAATTTGGACGAATTAGAACATTGATCGTTGTGAGAAGTGGGTGGGGGGGACAAGTCCCTCTAGTTCCCCCGTGGCATCACCCCTTGTGGCTTATATGTGAAGCTTCGGTTCTTAAATGAAGCTCCGCAATGAATTCGTATATCACGTATGCATCTAGATATTTGCTATTTGTTTCACGTAATCACTTGCATTTTAGTTATGGATGCTCTGGAGAACCGTGAAGCGAAGGCTAGGTAGCTTTGATCGGAAAATTTCTGTTGTCACTTACAACGGAGATGCCAGGAAATATCTTCTATGGGGCCATTCGGTAGACACCCACATTCGCCCATTTTAGCCCTCCACCCACCCCTTGTAACGCATCGTATCAAACCT
Source organism: Cassiopea andromeda (assembly GCA_018155075.1). NCBI lineage: Eukaryota > Metazoa > Cnidaria > Scyphozoa > Rhizostomeae > Cassiopeidae > Cassiopea > Cassiopea andromeda. The sequence goes on from WIPJ01000702.1 coordinate 391,784, forward strand.
AGTATCACCCAACCCCGTTGTTACGCTACATTTCGAGTGTTAAGACCCCCCGCCCCCATTAATGTCTTCGTTATCTGCTCATCTTTCATAGCACCCATTACCTTAATGTAACATTTAATCACTTAATCTAGTGTTCTAATGTAAGAGAATCTGATATCACAGGGCATTTATTTGTCACAAAGATGACATTTTTTGTGCTTTTGCGTAGGTCTAGAGACAAGAAACAATGTCACGACAATGTTTCAAAGTTTTGGAAGCTACATGCATACATGCGCAAACAACGTTGGATTTTAAAAGCTCAACCTTGATGTAATTGCAAGAAAGGATAAATTTCAAAAGAGATCTCTGTTACATAACAGAAGAGCTATTACCTCCACACAATGATTTGCCGACTGGGGGCGTGGGGGGCATCACGCTCCCCCATTATTGTCAAATTTGCATGAAAGTTGGTCAAAAGGCAGCCATGCTGCAAGAGAGTTGGCAACAGTATTTCCTGTGACCTTTTTTTCAGTAACAATAGTTGGCCATTTAGTCAATACACCCCCCAACAGATGGTGTCTCGGCACATCACTGCCTCTATACCCTCTAAATTTTCGTAGCAGCTCGTAACAAAGATGACCATACCCCCACCCTTTAGGCGTAACTTAATTTTTGAATGGCCCCTATGAACGTGAAACATAGAGGGCGATGGGCATGGCCAAATCACCCTTGAACTCGCGAAAGAGAAATAACTGTTTTCCTACATCTTGTACATGCATCTTGTACATATATCGTCTCAATGCCAAATAAATACCATGTTTTGTGGCACAAAACCATGCTAGTGTCAGGTGCTACCATTAGACGAACAATACACCATAGCTGGGAAAAAGGAAGCCCTCCACCTATGACAAGCTCAACCGTCTTTGAAGCATATTTTGAAAAGACATGATTATGAAGATTCTTTAAGTGTGTAGGCACATGACTTCATCAATCGGTTGGATGTCAGGCATAGTCTTGATCTTCACCATTATATCAGAGATTTTCTTTTTTTGACAATTTCCAGCGTTTGTTATGCGTTCTTTCTATTTAACTGTAGTTTTTTATGCACTTCGAATTTTTAGCTATTCATCTAACGTGCATGTTTTTAATTGTAGCATTTTTGTATTTGTATGAGAATGTGTACCTAAGTAGATAGTATTCTTACTGGTTAGCCTGTTAATATTACAGTGCTAAATTTTAACGAAGGGGCTCACAGGATTATATTCCACTGAACCTGCAGAATTCTACTCCATTATTCTTAAATTATTCTTTACTTTCTGTTAAGTACCAAAATTCACCTAAACATCAAAGGAATACATGCAGATCATTGTTGATGCCTTACTTTGTCACAAGGCAAAAATTGGACTGAAGTACTGATATCAATAGTACAAAAGTTAGTCTACAAGCCAGGGACGGCGCTACGGGGTGTCTGTGGGGCAGCTACCCCCAAATTCCTAAATGATGTTCCGTCGGCGGCCTCATTTGAAGGAGGGTGAAGAGTTTGAAAGCACCTTGACTTGCCGAAGGTTGCTTTTTGACGACAACAGTTGACTATCTATAGTATGCACGAACGCCTGTCCTACATTCTCGACAGGCAGCGAGAACTCTGTCGATAAATTATCGTACTGTCGTTTAGTAGACGTTATACAGTTAGGCTGTAAAGTGAAGTTGAACATGTTCTAAAAATGTTTGGGATGGTGGATTTTCCAGCATTGTAAGGAATGTAGTTGTAGAAAGTTTTTCTGGATGCAAGCCCAGCCTCTGTTGTGACTATTATCGCACTATGCAAGGCATTGGTTACACTAAAGCCACCGTAAAGTGCGTGGTGATTTGGATAGGCTATCCAATAACGTAACTGAAAGATTAACTGGATAGGCGCTTATGAAAATTTCACCTTTGATTCGAGGTGGTTACTTGAGTAGGAGTGGTTATTCGGCAAGGTAGACATTAGGAAGATGAAAGCAACTGAAATGTGGTTTCTGAGGAGAATGGAAACAGTGAGATGGACAGAAAAGAACACCAATGAAGAAGTACTGAATAAGACAATTCAAAAAAGCAACATCATGTCAGACATTTCGAGAAAACAAATTTCTTTTTCGGGCACATAATGAGGAAAGATAACTAGAATACCTTGGATTTACCAGTAAAATAGTAGGGAAGAGACCACGTGGAGAAGAAGAACGCTATTCACAGACCAACTTGTCAAGTGGGCAAATTGTGACAACACGATAGAACTTTTTAGAAAAGCATAAAAAAGAGAACTCTTTGTTGCCAACGTCATTTGATACGCCACTCGAAGAAGCAGACAGACAGCAAAAACAGAAATTTTCAACAATTCAGCACTCTCTTTGCTCACTTTAACAACTTGATCATCATCGTCTCTCAAAAGAAATTTCAAAGGGAAAGAATAAACGTTTCATTTTGATTTGACCTTAAAGAATCTAAAATTTTAGGGTGACCAACATTTATAATGAGAAGTATAGTTATATGAAAACATTAGAATGTTTATGTTTTGTCCCCTGAGTGCTTATTCGGGAGAGATGGTTATTCGAAACTGGGCGTTTATTCGGCAATTTACGGTACGCACCTTCTTTACATTAAGGCGTGGCTGCCACACCCATCCGGAGTGGCTGTTCGTCGGAACTAATCTTTAAATCACCGGCGGTACAAGCAACATTCAACTCAAAGTTCAGCGATTCTAGGTAATAATCTTGATCTTTTTTCTTATGTTCTTACAGAGGCAAATCCAGGGGGCCGGTGGGCCATGCGCCCCCAAACGACATTGTCTCCTATAGCAAACAATCGTGCTAAGAAATTTTTCTTATGAAAAAGACAATTAAGGCCCCCCAAAGTCCAGCTCTGGATCCGCCCCCGTATTCTTATACCATAGTCACGGCCCCCACCTAAGGTAGGAACACTTCCCGTCCGTTTTCACCCCTCAGTTAAGGCTTTGTCTGAGATCTTGAGGTTTTCTATTGGTTTTTCAGGGTGATTACAGTATTGATGAATTCGATTGTATAATCGAGCCACTTCTATTGTTTCTCCTAGTTTTCTATTGTTCTCTCTACTTCCTGTGTGAAGGACTAGCCGCCATGACGCTATTTATGCAAATGTAAAACTGATTCATACCGCATTCTTAACGCTGAGTAGTAATTGCCTTAGTTTCACACTACATTGCGAAGCCGATTTTAACAGGTTTTAGCAATTACGTAGAGAAATGCCGCTTGCGAATAATGCAGACCCCTGGCAAAAGTTACCAGTTGCAACCGAAGCTGAGGTATTCAATATCGTTTCTTTCTTTAGGCCAGTCATGTTATAAACGTGGGCTTTACGCTTGTATTATTTTGCTTTCTTCCTTTCTGTTTGTTTGCAATGCTCTACAGTGATTATGTGTACTTCATACGAGTTTGCAATGTTTATTTAATTGCACTCTTTGCAGTTCACAGGCTCACAAGAAGACCTGACTGCCGAGGTACTTAATGAACATTTCTAATGCTCATTAGTTACAGACCAGCGCTTTTGAATTTTTACTCTTTAGCCGCGAATCTTGTGGAACTTATCACTTGTAAGACTGGCGAGTCTCCCAACTTTTAGATCTATATTGTCTATTGCACTTTGATTTTAGAGTATTCTACATGGTTCATACAAGGTTCATTCTTCTTGGTACATTGTACCTATTCCCTGTATGTGTTTCAAGCACATACTCAGAAGAAACTTGACATTCTTTGAATTCCGTTGTAAAACTATTTTACTAAACGTACTATTTGCAGTATTTTAACTCGTAGTAACATTTTATCCAAGTATAAAAGTGATGATTGTGACCCTGAACTTGTATAACTGTGATATCACTTTCTAATCCTGTTTAAATATGCCAAATAGTTATTAAATAATTTGATCATATTACTTTATTTTGAGTTCAAATCATCAGTTTTTACATTAATATCATCCTTTCTTAACCTTTCTTAACTTCAAGGCTCCTGAACTTCAGGAACATGAAATTGAATTGGAAAATGAAATTAAGAAAACAAAAGTTGTCAAAGCGACACCTTCACATTTTGAGCTATTAAAGGTTTTGGGACAAGGATCATTTGGAAAGGTAGTGTAGTTGCTACATTGTGGGTTTATTTTTGTTGAGTCACAGTATAATGCCCAAATTCAGGTATTCAATATGTGGTTGAACATATCCAAACATATCTGTATGATATGATCTTTTATAAAATTATGGTTTGAAGCTTAATTCATGATTGATTAGCTTATGAGCTCTCATTCTTTTATGGCTGCTAGATGCCTAGCAGTGTTTCTTTATGATTTAAAATGTAATTCCAATTTCCAATTTTTGAAGGTTTTTATGGTTAGAAAAGTTGTTGGACCAGATGCTGGTACAATTTATGCAATGAAAGTCCTAAAGAAAGCAACATTGAAAGGTTTTCTTCCTCTTCAGTATAACTTCAGTATTATCCTACTTCAGTATCATTGACTTAGTAATTACACATGCAAGAAGTATGCTGCACATGATTTCGGCCTGCTCTGTTACAAGTTATGTTAATTGGTATTTTGATGAGCTAAGTACTTTGTTTTGTTTGTGGATCATTTATGTGGAACTTACTCATTGTCACTCACATTAATTATTAATAGCTATTTTCAAACATTTTATTCTGAAGGTGTTCTGTGTAGTCTATATCTACTCCACCAATAATTTTGGAGAAGTTTGTAGCTTACATTGTTTTATCGCAGAAATTTATCCCAGAACTGCTCTTCTTCCAATTAAATTTTTTTACCATCATTAATCATTTAAGAGATGTCTTTATATCTCTGAATTACAACAAGATGCTTTGGTGTATCTAATTTACTATTCAGTCTATTATCAAAGAACTCATCTTAATCGTATGGAGACTGCTTTCATTGTTCAGTAATTCTTATCATCATCAACCTGTTTTCCATTGTGGTTGAGTTAGTTTTGTGGGTGTTTCCTCCCACCATTTGTTTATGAAGAAGATAGAGCTTCTTGCTCAAAGAAGTTTGGTTTTGTTGAGTGCTTTGTGTGATGTTTTGTGTTATGTGTAGCTTTTCTAGGTACATAATTATCATGTCCTAAACCTCATAATTGTATCAAGGCTTTCTCCTACTGTCTACGTGCTTACTTTAATTTTTTTACAGTAAGGGACAAAGTGAGAACAAAAATGGAAAGAGACATTCTAGCTGATGTTGAGCATCCTTTCATTGTGCAACTTCATTATGGTTAATTTCTTTTTCTCACATCAAATTTAGAAGTATCCTTAGCTTTATATATCTAAAAGTAACATTCCTATTGTGTGTAAAAGCTATTCAGAAGCTATAGTGTCATTTATTGCAATCATATACAAAGCTTTTACAGACATGGTTAGTTAATGAAGTTTTAGTTGATAAGACCTTTTCTGTTGTACTAGAAGGGGCTTACAGACATATGGAACTGCAAAGGAGAAATTGGACAGCAGTAAAGCATTCAGTAATCTCAACCCAGCTAACTCTTGATGCTTTTTAATTTCAGCCTTTCAAACAGAAGGAAAGCTTTACCTTGTTCTTGGATTCCTCAGAGGTGGAGATCTTTTTACAAGATTGTCAAAGGAAGTAAGTTTGCAAGCAATGCAGCTTTCGTGGTTCTAAAATTATTTCAAAATTGTTCATTAGTTTTTTGCCAAATTGCTGTCTCATTTTTTAGTAATTTCAAGTAGTGATTTTTATTTTTTTGTATTTGATAGCTTACTGCAATGCAATCAATTATCAATTATCATTACAAGTTGATTGTAAAATCAAAAAGAAAAGTTGGATCTTTGCTACAAGTTTATTAGATGCAAAATTGACTGTTCAAAATTTATTTTAAGTGATAGTCACATGAATTGAAATTGGATAATTTTTGTAGGTCATGTTCACTGAAGAAGATGTGAAGTTTTATTTAGCAGAATTAGCATCAGCTTTAGATCACCTTCATAAGCTTGGGATAATATACAGAGATTTAAAACCAGAGAAGTGTGTTCTAATTTTTTCATTGTTTCTCTCATAAATCATTTATATTTGCATTGATATAAATAAGTGTCTAGCGTTTCTTGTTGGTCGTGCATTTAAAATTCTAATGATTAACTTCCTAGTATTTGAATACTTGAAATATGACATAGCATTTATGAATCAAGGTTAAAAATTGCATAAAATATTTCTAATTTACTTATCTGTTTATAAATATTTGTTTTTGTTCTTGCAGTATTCTTCTTGATTATGATGGCCACATCAAGCTCACTGGTATGTTTTCAGTAAAATAACTTTTTATATTATTGTCTATTGCTTTACTTGCTTTGTAGAAGAAGCACCCTTTGGATAAAAATCACTTAACCAGATGTTAAGGCCTAGCTACTTCTTTTGCTCATTTGAACTGTTGTTGTTTTTTCCCTTATCTGTTTAAAGCATTGTTGTGTTGTTTTACTCTATATTATCTGCCCTAGCTAAGTTCAATATGTGCTGCATGTGGTTACTGTCATATGCAAATGCTTTTGAAGTTACAATCTTCATGGAATTAAAATTTTTATGTATCCACCCAGCAGAACAAGAAGCAAAGCAAGAGATAGAACTGAAATATCTTTCAAACCTCAGTGTCAGTAGAGACAAAGAGGAGATGAGCTGGATTCTAAACCCTACCAAGTGAAGCTGATGGCCCATTAGCATTGTCTTCTTTGTACATTTATGGGAGTTTTTCCCTTGTTTTTGCTCACTTTTTTGCTTGTATTTTCTTAGATTTTGGCCTAAGTAAAGAATCAATTTACGATGAAAAGAAAGCATTTTCATTTTGTGGAACAGTGGAATACATGGCACCAGAAGTATGTCAATTCAATTTATTGCATTTTGAGTTACTTGTGAAATGTTCTTCAGCCTCTGTTCAGAAAAAAATTGGTGCAAAGAGCTGCAATTTACACATGTGCCCTTGTCTGTGCAAGTGATTGCACTTGATTACTTTGTAGTTGTGACACAAAGTTCCTATTTGGCATGTGCAATTGCATGGTTGATAGTGCTGCTGGCACAAGTGGTTTTTCACTCATGCTAGGGATTTTTTACATTTTGTGGAAGAGCACACGTGCAATCGCACATGTCTCCAGGCACAGACTGGTTCTCTTGCAGTGCTCATTCTCAGTTGTATTTAAGGAACTTAGTAATTACACTAAGGTATTTTGAGGAGCAGTGTAATCATGCATCAAATGTCAACCATATTACATTTTTCAATCATTGTTGTCAGGATGTATCCTTGATTTTGTTTTTTCTGTTATGATTTGAGTGACTCACCATTGTGTCTTTCCATTCAGATATAGTACATCAATGTTTTGTGCCACCAGAGTCTAGAAAAATGTCAACCCTTCCTTTGGCAGCCATTTTATTACCTATAACTGTCTTCACTATACAGCATTGACATAAAGTTTCCCACATTGCCCCTCTATTTTCCATATGCCAAATCATCTCATTTGAATGCATCAAAATTTCCTCAAGCCAGATTTGTTTATAAATTGCTGGGACTTCCTCAACACTGGCACAGATTCAAGAAACCTTCCTCTCACACACATCCATGGAGCCATTAATTTTTCTGAACTCTATTGGCCAAGATAAGTATTATTCTCACAATTTAGTGATCTTGCCAAAATTGCCCTTGGAAAATTTTCCTGAGATCTTTGTTGCGATGAAAATGACAGTAGAACAATAGCTTCATATTTATAATTAAAGATTCTTTCTGTTATAATTAGGTTGTAAACCGACGAGGCCATGGAACTCCTGCTGACTGGTGGTCCTATGGTGTATTGATGGTAATGTCACTTGCACTATGAACTGTTCTTACACATATCATTAACAAACCAGCTGCCTATAGATCATAGAGCATTTGAACTGGAACAGTTGTTAGAATGGTTTCATGCATATTGCAGCATTTAAATCAACATAAATGCACATGGGAAGCTTTTTTGCAAGTTTTTTCTGACCATCTTCTTTTTTGTTGCAGTTTGAGATGCTTACTGGTTCCCTTCCATTTCAAGGAGCCAACAGGAAGGAAACCATAAATATGATTCTCAAGTGAGCAAAGTAGAAATAAAATTTTGTGTGTTTCCCATTAAAATTGTGATATCTTTCCTGATTTTTATTTCTGTTTGCAAAACTTTCTTTTAGTTTTGGGTACTAGTAGTAAAAGGGATAGGTCTATAGGTTTTGTTAGGCATCTATTCATGCCTCCCAGATTGCATACAGTAGTACACTTGCGTCACATAAGTATTTCACTGCTTCAAAGGCCTCCAGACCTGACCACCAGAGTATTGTATATTGAGAATAAAGGAAGTATTTAAAAAGCAAAGTATGAACAGGTTAACATAAAATTTAGAACTATAAAATAATTGACAATAAGCATTCTTTCTATTGCTATATTACTAATATTTTATGGGACAACCACACATTGATTGAACTGCTGAAAGTCTCCTTGCCATCTATTCATGACATTTTCTCAGAATTTGTTGCTATGCTCCTCAATTTGCAGCATTACTTCATTCCTGGTTGTCAAATTCATTATAGTATCATAGATAGCAGAGATACATTGGTGTACAATTTCTCACTATAGTGAGACATACTTGTACCATTCATTTTCTTGCTACATATCACCAGCTGTCCATAACCATTAGGCCTAGCATACCCCCAAAAAATGATAGATATTCCTGAATCTTTGTTGGGAGAGCTCTGGTTTGTAGGCATCTATTGGCGGGCTGCCAAACCTGTAATGTTATGTGATAGTTTCAAAAGGCAAAGCCGCATTCTTCAAACATAACATCATTATAGTACTTTGCTAGCCATTAACTGAGAACCTACCCATAGCTCAAAGCTCAGTTTTCTGGTTTTCAGTGTTCTGCACTTTGCAAACTTCAGAAATCATACTGCGCAGTTTGATCTGGTGTCAGCAAATGTCTTAATATTTTCCTGCTGCAATTATCATTTAAAATGCTGTATGACATAACTTTAGGAATGTAAATGCTGGCCTTATCAAAATATTTTGAATTTTTGCCACCATTTGTGTATAATGGTGAAATGCTTATGTGAGGGATGTGTAGAAAAGCATAAAATTTCAAATTAGTATAAAATGTTGTGACTGAGTATAAATTGGCAAAGTATTTCATAAATGTTTGGATCATAGAAATATTTTTCTCTTTATTTTTTATGTGATTGGATTGTGGCAGAGTAGCAGCAGCAAAACCAAATCTACATGATATTAATCATATTCATATTCACATTCAGATATCATTTCACATTTTGGTAGCTGCAGATTTGAAGGATGATAGTATTGCTCTTCATAAAACACAAATTACTCTAGTGTCTCTAATAGACGGGCCTCCCCTACCTATTAATTTCAGGAGAATTTTCCTTCCTCCCCCACCCCCATTGCTTATTAATACCCCATTCTACTGGATTTTACAAATTGATTGTGATCAGAAACACAGAAATTTAACTTACCTTTTAATAAAACAATTCACCAGCATGAACCACCTTCTCTTAGCACTCCTTTTCTATTGAAAAGCTGCCAAAATCCACACCCCCTTCTATTAGCACCCTCTTTTTATCAAATACTAGGTGACATTAACACCCCACTTCTATTTGCACCCCCTTCTATTAAAAATTGACTGATATAAACACCCCCTTTTATTGCCTCCCCCTTCTATTAGAGACACTAGAGTAGTTAGCATAAAATAGCATGAAATTTGAGAAAAAGTAATGTAAAGTATTATGAATATCACCAGACCATGTCATGAAATATCATGTAATATGACATGAAACCGGCATAGTCAATTAAAAGAATCATTATTTTTGGCTGGGAGGCTTGTCTATTGCTAACAGTTATCTCAGCAAGACAGACAACCCAGTTGAAACTGTATTATTGAGGTTGATTTGTAACTCCTTCTCGAAACCTGTTTTCATGGTGTTATGTGAAATTATGCCAATTTTGGCAATGCGGATTTGTGTCGTTTATTTGTATTTACTATTTTATCAATGGTCATTTACATAAGTTCATATTTTTAGAGCCAAGTTGGGAATGCCTCAATTCATAAGCCCAGAAGCCCAACTGCTACTCCGATCACTTTTCAAAAGAAATCCTGCCAATAGACTAGGTATTGCTTTTCTGTCTATCTATAAAGTATTGTACAAAACCTAACAGTTTGGTGTTACGCACAACTGTCATTTGTTTGTTTTTTTTGTTAGTATTTTGTATTTTGTTTGTTAATACCATTTATATTTTTTTCTATAGATGGCATATAGGAATATGAGTGTTTAGTTTGTTTGCTTTAATAATTTAAGATGACTAACCATAATCTTGATAAGTCGGATTTTTTCTTACCATTTCATGGAAATCCGACTTAGTGAGTGATTCGGTTAACTAGGACATTCGTTTACTCGGAAGAATTTCCTATCCGCATTGAGAGTACAACTTAATAGGATACATGAATACTCATCTCCCTCTGTATCGCGCATCTACTGTGCGTTTCAAAATCTTCTAACTCCTCTATTAATTAGAACCCTCGTACTAATTAAGTAACAAAAGTTGTCCGAACGCCTAGCTATTGAGAGACCCTTTCGTTAGGTATCTGAGGGTACGGCGTCAGTGGGCAGTTGCCTACCTGTTGGCTGGTGTATGTTACTCCAATGGCTGCTTTATCTGTTGAGTGTCATGCATTCATTCTATGGAACACTTTATTTACGATTATCATTTTATGGCAAGCATTGCTACGCAGGGAGTCAGTATGTATAAGTACTATTGCTGAAGCCTTTAGTATAACTTGGCCAGTATAGGGCTCAACGTTGTAAGATTGCATTCTTGGGCGTGGGAGGATGTCAAATTTTAGGGGGCTGTGAGCCTGCTATAAACTTTCTGCCCGAATTTCCTATTGTTCTTTCAGAAAATCTGCCCGAGTGAATGGATTTCTGCCCAGCTGGGGGGCTCCAGCCCCTGTCCCCGCCTCCTATGGTTATAATTGTAATACTTGAGTTTTGTTATTTATATCCCATTGATACAAATATCGATTTGAAAAAGTTAAAATATCCAGCTAGCTTATGAAATAATTTTATGTGGGAATAAGGAATATAGAAGGAGTAGCATAGGCGTCAAATCTTGGTTGGCTCAAAGGATTCAATGGTGATTCCTTTGTTAGCCAATCAAGATTTGACGCCAATGCTAGAAGGGGTAAGCCATAAACTGCTGTCTTTGTTCTTTGTAGGTGCTACTCGAGGCCTGGATGAAATAAAAGAGCAGCCGTTCTTCAAAACAATAGACTTTGATGTGAGTTAATTTTTACCTAATATATGGTGATATTTTCAAATTGTGCTAGTGGAAAGTCTTCCCCGAAATCGTGTGAAATGCAGACGGAATTCATGAAATTTTATTGACTTAGAAACTGCTATAAATATACGGCTCAGTTTATTTTCCTTCATTTCATTTTAAATGTTTAAAGAGGGTGACCCTTCAGCAATTGCTAGTTTGAAAAGGGCCCTCTATTTATAAAAAAAATACACTACAAAGTTACTACTAAGATGTAAAATTACAGGCTTAATTGCAATATAATATGAAGTTAATTAATATCATATGGGAAAGGGAGTGGAAAAAGAAAAGGCATAATAGTAAATCATAGATACACAAAAATATTTTAGATTTAAAATATTCCTGATGTTTGAATGTTTAGATAAATATACATAGACATAGCTAGAAAAGTGTACAACCTTTACAGTTCAGTTAGTTGTGTTAATACCAAGGAAATACTTTTTGTACGCTCAAAATGTACTGTACTTCACGTTAATCACTTGTGTTTTAGAAACTGATCAAGAAAGAGATCTCGCCTCCTTTTCAACCAGCCGTTACCAAATCAGACGATACGTATTATTTTGATAAAGAATACACGTCGCGTACGCCAAAAGGTATGAGTTATTGATCTTAAATCACTTAGTTAAAACATCCTGCGTTTATTTTATGGAAAGTATTGTTTATGATTATCATTTTCTGCTCAATATGACGTAGATTCTAAAGCGTTACTTTCTTTGTAATGATTCAAAGCTTCATTACATTCATAGCTAGAAGCATCGCCAAAAGTAGTTGGAACGCAGCGGAAATTAGCTGCGAATGTACTCTGTCTTCCCTTCAAAGTCCTACTTAGTGAATCACGCCGTAGACGAAAACGATAGCCCCCTCCCCCAGGAACAATGTTGGGTTTTGAAGATAAGACAGTGGATAGGACGAATCGTACCCCAATGCTATGTGATTGAGCCCATATCTCGAAATAAATCAACATTGTGTGGGGGGAGGGGAAGGCAAAAGGCCGAAAGGTGCTAGAATTTTGCTATGCGTTCTAACACTTTTTGCAACAATTGTAGCAATCGAGGGCGCTTTAATTACTTTTTCAGACAGTTTAGTATGTAAACACACAGTACTTACGTCTACACAGTGGTCTCATATTGTTGTTTATTTGTAACGGAAAAGCGTTTGTGGTTTTGTTTATTTTATTACTTGTTAAGTTTACGCTATTGCTCATGTTTTGATGAACAGATTCTCCCGCCGTGCCTCCAAGCGCTGGGTCAAATCAACTCTTCAGAGGCTTTAGCTATGTTGCTCCCACTGTCTATGAGGTAGGCTGTAGAGCTTTTTTTCAATCTATATTCGAATTATATAAGAGGGTAGTGTTTCAGGTTTAATGGTTCCTTATAGCTGTCAAATTGCGCAAATTCTCTATCAAGTATTTGAAATGCTTCTTTATAATTACTCTTAGCTTTCCTTGCTGATATGGTTTGTTAAACACGTTTTTCAATATGGAAAAATAGTGTTTCCTAAGTCTAAGTGCGCTCATGCTTCGTTGTTTTTCAACCGGAGAGATGCTTTGGCGAATAGAAGTTACTAAGAAGTTTGAAATTAGAAACTCTTTGGTAACAATATGCAAAAGCACCGTTTGATGTATTTGTAGAATATCGAGTAGTGACGTCAGCACAGATGAAAGTTTGCAGCATGATTCTGAAATAGAAAACACTGCATCAATGACAGACATTGTCATTATTTTGCTATATTGCAACAAAAGCCAATAAGCACTTGTGTAGAACCCTGAATTCGCTGACATTCCTGTCCTTTTTAAACGGTTTCTATCATTTTCCAGTAGAAAGTTGTGCCATCTTTAGTTTACAATTTTTTGTCAGGAATTCGAACAGCAAATTAGAGGTATCTCTTTTCTAATGAAATTTAGGTATTGTTACAGAAACCAGTCTTTATTCAGCATGTCCTTTTGCTTTAGCTTTATTGACCCTTCATTTCTCTACTTAAGAATTATTGTTGAGAAATAGGTTTATAGTTGTGTGCATACCCTATGTTGTTTAGATGCTTTTTAGAGGTTTGTTCTAGAGCAGGGTTGGCCATCCCGCGGCTCACGAGCCGCATGCAGCTTTTGCCCAGTTTAAATCGGCTCTTCCACGCATATTAAAGTGTATTTTTTTAATATATGTTTACTTCCCTTGGTTCAATTAGATATTTTCGTGTGAGATGAAAGGATGGGGGGTGGTGCTCATGTGTTCTTCATGCATTTGCTGTGGCTCTTTGCGGCATCAAAATTAAGAATGAGGCTCGTAGCCTTTCTCTGGTTGGCCTTCCCAGTTCTAGAGGCCTTTCCATTGATCTCGTTTATTTTCTTATGTACATTAGTCGTACACGTTTTTTTACAAGAAAACCATCTAATTGCTTGAGCCTCAATTTTCTTAAATTTTCTCGAAATTGAGTCTGAGATTGTCTCAACTCTAGCTGGAATAAACGTTATAAAATGGGTTGCCCATTCTTTTTTAATCTTTTATATGCGAATTTGAATTCTATTTTCAATATTTTGCATGCAATGATGACGTAGTATAGATCTTTGGCCAACAAAGACACTTAGTTTTGTAAGTGAGCCTCGTGATTTTCTTAGGATTTTCTTAAGATTTAGGCCATTTGAGCCTCATTTTCTTATAGAATTTTCTTAGAAAAAAACATGAACTTTGCTTATTTTGTACTGCATTTTTTTTAGGAGAACGAAAATGACATGGAAATTGACATGCCAAATGCGGAGGTACAAATAATCAGTCGTTGTTTCTGCCAGTTTTGTAGTGCCAGTTTCAGGAACCCAGTAGAAAGGGGTCCAGAATAAGCGGTGCCTAGAAAAATCCCCAGAAATTCAATGAAGAAGTTTTGATTGTTGTGGATAGGGCCGCCGAGAGAATTTTGAGGCCCCAGGGCAAAAGAGAAAGAGACACTTCCTACGAGCGAAACGAGCAGAAAATTCTCAGGGTCTAGAAATTAACTTTGGAAAATTACTGCTGGTTTACTTTATTGGGCCCCTCGCACCTTGAAGCATGGGATAAGGCCCCTTGGAGCTTAAGGCCCTGGAGCAGTTTACCCCATGCCCCCCTCTCCGTGGCCCTTGTTTTGGGGGGGGGTGGGCTACAATGATCATTGATGAAGTTTAGAGCAAGCCAGACCTTCTTTTCATCATGTCAATTAAGTGTAGATTTTTTTAAATGTATGTATAGCTTTACAGTGGAAATGCAGAATTTCTGCAACATTGATTTAATTTTTACTTGTTGGAAATATATTGTAAGGGCATTTAGTACAAAAACTGACAAGTTGCTCCTTCAGTAGTTCTTTTCCCGCTTGATATTGTTTGACCTTAGTGGTAAATTTTCTTAATTTCTTTCAATCAACTCTATTCTTTTTCTTATTTCATTTCAAGGATCCAAATGCAAATGATGGTAAATCAATTCATGATGAATATGACCTCAAAGAGGTTTGTCATCTTTACTTTTACCAAAAGCCTTAACTGTTCTATTCTCAATCACTACCCTCTTGTCAATTCTTAAGAATTTGCAAATATTTTCCACTCTACTCCGTTCCACTATCTCTGCAAAATTAATCTGTTATCACATGCTCTTTACTTGTCTTTTATCACTTGCTCCTTTGATATCTCATCCATGTCCAATATCGTAATTATAACAGCGATATTTAAATCAAAGGATATTGGCACTGGGGCATTCTCTGTTTGTAAACGATGTGTACACAAAGCAAGTGGCCATGAATATGCAGTTAAGGTCTGTTCATAGTCTGTTGTTTCCTTTGTTGCCTTACTCCTATAATGCTAGTTGGAGCTCTTTGCAAAGTTAAAGCAATTTTTTCACCTTTTCTTCCTCTCCCTCCCCTCAGTACAATGTTGAGTTACTGCATGGTTTCTGAGAGATCACTTCCAATTATTCCAATGTACACCACAGCAGTGTCTTACCTTCAAAAAACAACATTGTTTTGGGGGGAGGGGGGCTATTTATTGCACCCAAGAACTGTTTAATTAAAAGGAATTATGAGAAAGAATGTCATAGCTGTAGAGTTCCATCTACTTTTGGCAATGATTTTAGTTTGTGCACGCGAACCATCTCTTGTTCTTCTTCTCATATTTAGTTTTAATTTCGTTTAGAGACATCGATATAACAATTTTGTGTGCCATATTTGACAACTTTTTATCATTTATTCGTTTATTCATTCATTCTAATGATGGAAAACTGAATATTGTCTCTTTATTTCGTCGTATTTATATTCAAATTTATACAGAAGCTACGCTTCCCATCATCTTCATTCATTTATCAAATACAAAGAACCTCCCCAATGCTAGAATTCAGTACACTGACTTTTGGAAGTTAGTGTCACAGTCTATTTTATGCTGAATGTTCGAATTTTAGATCACTGACAAAAGCAGACGAGATCCCTCAGAAGAAGTAGAGGTAGCTAATGAAATTTATTATGAAGCTCATCTTTTGATTCAAGTCATAGTAGCATGAAAAGTTAAAATACCAGGGACATAGGAAATTCACCTGCACCCTCAATAGCAACAGGGGGATACTGCAAGCTGCAAAGGATCATTTCACATACAAATTTGTGAAAAGTTGGGGGATACATGCTCCAATTGTCCCCCGGTTCCTACATTCGTGTGAATAGTATTGAAAATGACATATTGAAATTCTTTTTCACTAGATTCTCCTTCGCTACGGGAACTGGCCGAACATTATTAGTGTTCGAGATGTAAGTTTTTAAGATGTTCTGAAATTATTAATGAGATTTAGAATACATTTTTATTCATTTAGTATCTTAATTTATTTCACTAGCGGGAAAGGCATCTTTTTTTGTCTTAAATGAATTTCATCTGTCTCCATTTTCTGTGCTTAGTGCTCATGATATTCAGCTTACACGTTTTTCTAATAAGAAAAGCGTCGTTTTGCCTGAGCCTCAATTGTCTTAACTTCTCCCTAAATTGAGCCTGAGATTTTCTTAAAATTTTCTCAAGTTTTACTGAAACAAACGGGCTAAATGGATTGCACCTTATTTTTTAATCTTGTATACTCGAATCTGAATTCCATCTTTAACATTTTTGTAATAATGACGTAGTATCGATTCTTGGCCAATAACTACACTTATTTTTGGAAACTAAGCCTTGTGAAAAGATTTGTCATTTTTATCTCCCTGGTTAGACAGCTTACATAGATATTATTAAATTTCAGGTTTTTGATGATATTAAATACAAGTATGTTGTAATGGAATTAATGAAAGGAGGCGAATTGCTTGATCGTATTCAAAAGCAGAAGTATTTGTCAGAAAGAGAGGCAGCCATGATCTTAGAAGTTATTGCAAAAACTGTCGACTTTCTTCATCAGAAAGGGGTCAGATTTATCTATAAATTAAAATATATGATACACTGTTCTTTTATTAGATATTATGTTTATTATGAACTGTTGTTGTATTGCATTATATGTTACATGATGTTATTCTACACTACATTGTATTTTGTATTCTATATGAAATTGTTTTATTGTATTATGCTTTTTTATATATTATTTTATATTAAGTTTCTCTTATGTTATATATTATATTAAATTATATTGAATTTATTATTTTATATTATATTATATTGTATTATATTATATTATATCATATTAATTATTCCCTGAACCCCCAAGCTTCCTTTTCATATCCATGTATCGTTTGATTTAGTAAGTTGTAGTCAAATGTAGATATTCCTCAGAATAAACTTAGTAATAGCTATTTTATGTGCTATTCAGGAAATAGCTCTGCTTTGGCCATTGTGGCTCTCTTTTCTTCTGAATACTGCCATACCGAAAAGTAGGCGTTGTTTGTCATAAATTTGATCTCCACCAGGTTGTGCACAGAGATTTGCAGCCAAGTAACATTTTATATGCAGTTGAAGGTGGTGGCCCTAATACACTAAGAATCGCTGATTTTGGATTTGCAAAGCAGATTCGGGCAGAAAATGGCCTACTAATGACGCCATGTTACACAGCAAATTATGTTGCACCTGAGGTAATCACCGTCTGTTTGAAGTGACGGATGCTTTGATAACTTGTGTTCGTATGTATATGTACGTATTTGTGTACGTTTAGCGGGAAGTACTTGATACATGCAAATTATTTTGGTTTATTACCATGGCCCGCCGAGAGGGGAGCAGGGAAGCATATTACCCCAGGGCCTCAAGGTCCAAGGGGACTCTTACAACCCAATGCTTCAAGATCTGGGGGGCCTCATAAGGTAAACCAGCATTAATCTTCCATAGTTTATTACTGGACCCTAAAAATTTTCTGCTCGCTTCGCCCGCAGGGGCCCTCATCTTTCTCTTTTTCCCAAGGCCTCTTAATTCTCTCAGTGGCCTGTTTATTGCTATGAGTTGTTGTTGTTGTTGTTGTTGTTTCTGTTGTTGTTGTTTCTGTTGTTGTTGTTTTGAGTAGGCTGTTATACCTAGCTTTTTCAGCTAGTTTAGGCCTACTATGCATGCCGCCGCATCCAGGCATGGGACCCCTAGTTTAACGTCCCTTCCAAAGGACGGCGGAGTGAGCTGTTTAGGTCTTTCACCAGGAAAATCACCCATCCAGTGTCTGACCATATACAGCCATACTTAACTTCAGATGAGCTAATGGAACTGGCTGGGCCGCTTGGCCACTCACCCGGGTTCGGGTAAAATGAGACCCTTCAATATCATCTCTCCAGGAGAGCTCGACTTATCACAGTTAGCATTATGTTTCGGTATTTTAACGTTCTTAGCACTGTTTTTTCACACTAAATGAATTGTTAGGAACTGACTTCTGTTTACTCCAATGCCATGCTCCATGAATCACGCGGTAGCAATTTTAGTGTATCCTAGTATTCCTCTTGGCTTGATTTATTGTTGTTTTTTGACTTTCATCTATTGTTTTGGTTCTTTAGGTATTAAAGAAACAAGGATATGATGCGGCCTGTGATGTATGGAGTTTAGGAGTTTTACTTTATATCATGCTATCAGGGTATGTTGCTTTCCCCAACAAAGCTTTTGGAATAGTTAAGCATTTCTTTCATGGCTTTCTCTTAGCGAATCGTTATTACCTTATGTGACCTGAGACTGTTTTGTTCTGGTACCATCAGATAGTCTTGTGACCCAGTTGATAGAGAGAGAGAGAGAGA
>WIPJ01000702.1:414485-443534 GCA_018155075.1 Cassiopea andromeda
GGCTGGTAAAGTGTCTTAGAAACACAGCTCCTTACATACTTGCCAACATACTAAAGATGTTTCCATCATCCTCTCTCATTGCCACCATCTTCAGCTACGTTTTTATTCCGTTTGACGGCAATTTCTTTTTTTATGCACTCATCTAGCAACGCAAACTGTAAGTCTTGGTTGGACGATGTCATCTTGGATCAAAATTAATAAGCAGGGGGGGTTGCAATAAGATTGTCATGTTTCACAATTTTTCAAAATGAAATTTGTCGGGGGGCGTCTATTCCGGACTGGAGAGTAGCTGTTACTGTAATAACAGACAGACACATTGGATTTGTTGTTTCAGACATTAAATGTACATCATCGAGGATGTTACGTTTTTGTACTTTCATTAGTATCCATTTTCGCTATCTGATAGGCACTCTTTAATATTTAGCTTCACAACAGACCTTAACTCATTTTCGGTTCCCAGCTAGAAAATTGAACCATATTTGTTGGACACAGTGGCGGACACTTGCTGGGTTGACGCTCACTCCCTCCCCCACCCCCAACACAATAATTCTTGGCCTGAAGCATATTGATAGATTTGCATAACTAATGGTCCACATGTAGCAGTAATTGGCAACATTCAAAGGTCTTAGATCCCTTCCCCTCCAAAAAGGGCCAAAGTGTCCGCTACGGAGTTTAAATCTTCCTATTTGATCAGAAATTGTTGGTGATGCGATAAGCATTTACAGCCCATCGTTGCTAAGTAGTGAAAAAACCTGAATGAGACCCTAGATGTCCTGAATGAGAGACGCTAAAAGTCCTGAGTGAGACTCTAGAGCATGTGTCATGACAGCTGCATTACCTTGATTCTGATTGGTCGTTAGTGTACCAATCGTCATTTAGCGTTAGAAACACAGTACTTGACTATTTTGTCGTGGGTGGCATAGGCGTCAAATCTAGCATAGGCTTCAAATCTTGATTGGCTAATAAAGGAATCACCATCGAAGGATTCCTTCCAATAATGTTGCGAGAATTCGTTCGAAAAGCATCGAGAAGCGTGTTTTGGTGGTAAAAAGTGTAATTTCTTTGCGAAAAAACTGATAACACATAGTTTCGAATAATTGAAAAGTATTTTCCAAGCATGATCAGAAGGCTTCAATTCACATTTCCAGAAGGAGCAATTTTTATATCTTGCGTAGATCAAAAGTTATCGACATTACAAGCTGTCCATCTTTTCTTGTAATGTCGATAACTTTTGATCTGCGCAAGATATAAAAATTGCTCCTTCTGGAAATGTGAATTGAAACCTTCTGAACATGCTTGGAAAATACTTTTCAATTATTCAAAACTATGTGTTATCAGTTTTTTCGCAAAGAAATTACACTATTTACCACCAAAACACGATTCTCAAACGAATTCTCGTAACATTATTAGCAGGAATCAATCCTTCGATGGTGATTCCTGTGCTAGCCAATCAAGATTTGACGCCTATGCTGTCGTGGGTATGTTTTTTTGGGATCAACTTTGGTTATGTATACTATTCGTCAGTTGTATGTTATATCTATTGCATTCTTTGCGATTTTATTTTCTTTACTTGTTGATCTTGTGGGAAACACATGGGTAATAAATGGTACTTTCTCTTGCGCAATTTAAAATGATGGTTTTTGTACGGCTCTTTTTTATGTATTTTGTTGTGATATTCGTGTCAAGTATGACGTAGCTTAGTTGCAATTGTACTCCTATTTGCGTTGTCTACCAATTACAATTTATAAGAAGATTTCTTCTACTATGAATTTGCTCTTTGCCTTGGTATACTACGTCGTAATCAAAGTTAATTGCTTTGCAGACTGTCAAAGCATATTCTTAAATCTCTGTGAAGTTTCTGAGCGCGCTCTGCGGGCAGAATTTGCTGTAGGAATTTCGAAGAAAAATGTATGACTGGTGTAGAGATACCTATGTTATTGCTTCTGTATGTCTCGTTACATGCTTCAATAAAGGTAGAAAGAAGATTTAGAATATATGTGGAAAACCATTTTTTATCTAAACTCAAGTTTGTATCTGGCTCATTATACTAGTTCAATTCTGGCTTCAAGCCATTTCGATTATGCTACTGGAAGTAACGCATCTTAAGGTCAAAAATTGTTGGTCTTCCTCTCTTCTTTTTATTTGGAACCCTAGCTAGCAATTTTCTTTGCATATTTTGGTTCGTACAAAGAACCTGCTTCTCGTCAATCCCCTTTTTGTGGCATTTCGTTCATTAATTTTATCTTTCCCACCGCTATCCCCTGGCAGTCATTTGATTTGCCCCTCTGTTATTCCTGTCTTTTTGTTGTCCCCTCTGAACAATAAAAACAATAAAGAGACAAAATAAACATCTTTCAGTCTCGTTTTGAGTTCATTTGATTTCGCGTAGACCTTGAATAAGATCTATAGTAATGTGCTATCGAGTTATTTTATTGATTGTTTATTACACTCTGAACATTCATCGTCGCCGTGTCGGCTACTGTCGTTGCGTTTGCATCTAATTCAACGACGTTTCGCGACAAAAGTAGTTTCACTTTGTATCCAAAGAGTCCTACCAGGTTTAGTGTTGCGTTTATCCAGCACACAGAGCTCAAAAGTATTGTCCTCGATTTCACATCACTCTCTGCTACAAAGAAAAATATCGTTATTATGATTGCCAGTACGAGGCAAGTGGTGTACATTGTGAATCCTATGTATTTCGCCTCGTTGTAGTTCTTTGGGAAGTTTCTTGTCTTGAACGCAAACCACGTTATTGCAATCATTAGTGCAGAACTGAAGGCAAGATTCACTAGCATCGTTTGCTCATTTAGCTCGCAGTATTTCAAAACAAATTCTCTGTGTTGTGGATATGCTTTTTTGATCTTTACGTCGCGGCCTACGATGGAAACGAGGCCTATTAGACAGGCTATTCCAGTTATGGCCATTGACATGAAAACTTGAGATCTGGGGCTAATCATGCTTGGTCTGCTCACTTTTATCTTCGCACTCCGAAAGATGCGGTATATCCTGTTCGTGCGAAGGAGCAATGGAGCATAGTTGGACGACAAACTAATGCCAACAATTAAACGTTGTAAATTGCAAGCCACTGCGCTAGGCGATGGAATAAAGGCAACTGGGGAGGAGAATGTGAGACATATACCAAGTAGCATGAGCAAGCACAGCTCCCGACTTGATGCTTTTACTATTCTCCTATTGAAGTGCTTCAGAAACAATGCAACAACACCAAGGGTTGAAAATACCCCCAGCGAAGACAGGCTGATGATTGTCGTCGTTACTCTGCTGTACGCCCAAATGTCCTTCACAGGCAAAGGTATGCAAAACGTTCTGTTGGGGTCTGGTATCGAATGGTGATGACACCATATACATGTATTATTTTTAGTAATGTCACCATCTCGACATTTTACGCACTGCCAGCAACATGAGCTTGTGATTCTGCGGATATAACCCAATTCACATGGTTGACTGCAAATAGAAACAGGTATTGAGCCTCGTTTCCATGTGATGCCATCGACATCAAGGCTCAGTCTCCAGGCTTCTGGTTTCAGATTTGTGAGTGTGACGTCATTTTGATTGAATGCAAATGATTGGTTAGTTAGGACATCCCATTTACCAACCTCTTTGAACGCGTCGTTTCTTTTCCCATTTGAGGCTATGAAGTTGTAAATTTTGTAATTTTCATTATGATTTCCAAGTCGATCGAATTCGAATATCCTGTCCCTAAACGGCTCTTTAAACTTAATTCTTTGCATGTAATACAAAACGGAGAGGTAACTGTCCAGACCTTTTAACATCCCTTCATTTGAACAGTGCTTTGCAGTCTTGTTCAGTCTTAAACACTCATACCAAATCACATTCTTAAATGTATATGCGTACGCGTACACAGCATTTATCACATTCAAGACAGGAGTATCACTGAAATAGCCAACTCCATCCTTTAACTTTTCATTCCCTGAACATATTTTTCCATTGGAACCGTTCTTCAAACTACAGCCAAATGTTTGCTCCCAAAATTCAGCAAACCATATATTTCTTTTATTCGTCTTTGGATTTAGGCTGAGAAAATACTCTCTGAATTCCTCCACTTCTGTTGTCTCAACTTGAAACGTCAGTGTGCCATTCGCTGCTTGATTTCTGGGAGCAATAAAGGAGCGAGTTCCCCACCCGTCTCCTACAACGAAGTTCAAACCCATGGTCTCTTGTCTCATGTATTCGGCTGTTTCAAAAAAAGTCATTAGATGGTACTCCTTCAAAATCAGGAACACAGCACTAATTGATTTATATTCCCTTATTTTCTGTATTAGGTATTCGTGATCTTTGTGCTTTGCGTCTTCTGGTATTGCCTTGTCTACAGGTATACAAATCCCCTGACCTTTTGCAGCATCGCGAAACAGTTCTGACGCCCGTTGACCGTAATTTCCCTTCGAGCTAATAAGTGCTATATATTTCCAGTTAAATTTTAAGGCGATACTGAGTAGCAACTGCACCGAGTTGTAATCTGAAGGAACAGTGCGATAGAAATAGTTGTATTTGATCCGATTTTCGAGATCCGGGGTCGTTGCCGAGTAGCTTAGCGTATTTTTCCCAAATATACTCATAACAGTTGTTGTTTCAATGGCATCGTCAGAATACTGTGGTCCAATTACGCCTTGTGACGCATAATTTGCTACCCTTGCGAGAGTAGACCGTAAGTAGCGCTTGTCACCGCAAGTGTCGTAAATACGAGTGCGTAGTTTGAGTCCATGCAAGATCGATGGATCATTGTTAATGCGATCGATAGCAAATAGCATTGCTTCTACAAACATGATCCCATATTGGGGATCGATTCTGCCACATCGATTCCAGTTTGTCGTGCTTCCATTCTCTTTGATATGAACGTTGAATATACCGGCAACCCTGATATCTCCCCGCGGCAAATCAGCATACCAACCTGTTGAGACGGGTCAGTTTAAATGCCTTATTAATTTTGATCATTTGCAGTGAAGAACATTCTAGTAAATTTGTGTTGCAACTTTGATAGGATGATATCATCATTACCTCTCAGATTATGCATCTGTTTAATAACCTGACCATTATTTTTCTTGCATCACAATTGCCTAATCTGGGTTATTCTTGTCATTGGAAGTCTTTAAATTTAGGAAACATTTAAGAAACATTTAAAGCTGTATTTGACGAAATATTAAGAAACATTCAGGCTGAAACCAGAGAGTTTGTTTATTATAAAAACATGTACTTTATTTGTTTATTTATGCATAGTACTAACCCCTCAGATTATGCATCTTTTTTGCAAGGGGCCATGTCAAAAACTAACTTACGATATAACTAATTACTAACATGTAAGAGAAATTAAGAGAAGTATATCATATAAAATTAAGACAAACATATGAATCATACAAATGGTTTTAAGCATGACATTAGCTACAGCTTCACCATTTTAAACGTCTTTTCATTTTTCTTATTAATCAAAGGACACCAGAAACAAATATTACAAATGAAAATTATTGCTGTATATTGGTGTGAAATTAAAACAATGCTTCAAAGGATTCTCGTAGTTAACAAGTGTGGTAGAGTTTGAATCTGTAATCATTCTGAAGTTAAAGTATGATGGTTTTGTTCATCTCTTAATCCCCTCTCCTATTAAAGTTAAATCATTAACACATATGCTGAAGCTTAGTGAAAACTCTTTTTAACCTCGTTACTCTTTTTTTGTTATAATAATACCTAATGTTTGCTGAGCTTCAATATTCTTAAATTGTTCCGATTGTGAGCCTAGGATTATTTTTAAGTTATTCTTAAGTACAAAATGTGTAACATCCCCTAAAAATCAAAGAACTATATTCAAATCTTTGCAGATTTTTAACTCCATAAAGCAATGCAAGAATGGAACAGAATATTAGATATTTTCTCGATAGTGTCAAAGTTAATCTAGAACCACCATTATGACCGGAATACACAGAAAAGCTCTACGTCTTAATGAAGGCTTTGAGTTTTCATTATTTTTCGTAATTCATTCTTAAATTTCATCGCTTTTCAGCTTTAGTCTTTGTGTGGACTTTCCTTTTATAAAAAAGTACATTTTACATTTTGCGTATCGAGATAGCAACAGTAAAGAATGTAATTTCATTATTATCTTCAATCAAAACACTTAGCATTTGCCAACTATACCACATCAATTTCGTCTTATAAATAATTTGCTACTTTGAACTTTTCCTTACTATACATTTGTTTAATCAGACACCAGTTCATACGCAACCCAGTACTAGACAGCCTAATTCATAAGGAACTTCTAGAACTACAGGGATAGAGCTAAGAAACTTTAGACAAATAGTACATTGAAATCGTTACCTGGTTCAATGTAAAGCTGTACCAAAACAATGTGACCATGACATTGCTTTAGAACTGAACTCGCACTGACGCACTTTGTTTGTTATAGGACAAACAGTTTGCTACAGTCCCGTTCTTCGCACGCTTTCACAGCAATGTAGTTCGCTAAATTAAGAAACTTTTGAGACACTTTAAACTAACATATGGTCAAAAATTTAGAAGCTTTTAGTACTAGGCTTTGACTTAGGTTTCTTATAAGAAAAGAAAACGTGTATGGTTACTTTCCTTACACATAAAAATTAATTATATATCTTTACCTTTGATGACAAGAAGACTAGCCGCTACTATTACAAGCTGAAGCTTCATACCATCCATGTAACTCGGCAGATATTTTTCAATTCATGAGATGTGATCAAGGTCGAGTAGCTAATGACTTAACAGAAAACTCCATCTAGCAATTGAACATACTGTGCTAACGTTGCCTTCCATAGGCTTGCCTCTAATGACGCAGCTGCCAGTGTCTCTGTCTCTAGATTAAAATTTCTCTCGCTTTTTAAGAAGTTTGTTTAAACTAGATCTCTCTGAGTTGCAGACCTATGTCAAGTTGTTTATCGTGTACACACCTGTATAAACCAAAATACCACTTTTTGTGAGTGTTATTTACAGTTCTTTTCGTATTTGTTTACTTTATCTTGTATCTTTACTTCAAGATTCAGGGACGGATGAAGCATTCAAAAAATGGGGGGGCACATGTATTCCGGGGCACCTCACAACCAAAAAAGGGACACTAAATAAGCTGAAAAAGGGACATTTTATGTACAAATTCGTGAAAAATGGAGGAGCACGTGCCCCCCTGCGTCCCCCCAGTTCCTACGTCCAAGCATATGCCTACACATAGCCCAAATCGTACTCCCAAACTCAATATCACCTGCTGTCATTACTTTTGGCCTGGTATACAGTATTTGCGTTTTTAGACAACCCACCCACTCTCACAGAGATTTTGTGTGAATAGAAGCCTTAATGTTGTTTATAGATTTAAGTGATTATTCCTATCTTATCCCAATGTGCTGATAATATATGTAATCCAAAAACCCTGCATCCGTGATGAGAAACACCTCAGGATTGGCCTGGGCGTTTCAGCTATCACCTTTGGAGATCTCATACTTAAATATAGCAATACATTGTCCACCGATCAGTGGATAGCATCAAAGAAACCGGGGGGCAGTGGGGATTTTACGGGAAGGCTAGGTGGCAATGGCCTCCTACTTTTCTAGGATGGTATGAAATTGTACATTTTGAGCAAATGTTTAACTGCAAACAATCGAGAAGTGGGAATATGTTCGCAAAACGAACATAATACATACATACATTTGTTTTCTAAGAAAGTTCTCTTTTGGGCCTAGTAAGAAAACTTTCTTAAATTTTTCGCAATTCTAGTATCAAAACTTTCTTTAGATTTTCTTAGCAAAATATTTTGAATTTCGATGTTTTCTGCAGATACAAAGAGCATAATTGCGTTCAGCGGAAAGTCTAAAGCTCCATGTACATATGAAATTATGTAAATCTTAGTAAATAGCAGAACTTAATCTGATTGAGGACAGCCAATTGAACACAAATAGCATTTTATACACGGATAAATCAAGTTTTAAATATATTGCTTTGCTTTAGATTATATTAATATATAAAATTTATTTAGTTGTATATGTATATACCTTTTTAAAAGTAGTAGTTTAATTAGTTTTTTTAACATGCCCCCTGTAAAACAGACATTTGATTCTGAGGGGCCACCATGTATATATATTTTTAAATGAAATATGTACTTGTAAACTTTCTTAAGGTTTAAAAACCCAATACTGAACTTTTTAAATTTTGCTCTTATAAGCGACCTTTCCATTAAGAAAACACTGCTACTTCATTTTATTTTCATTCCATTTCAAGCACCAGAGGCGTTTTGGGCTGGCGGGACACTGGGAAAATTCCTGGTAGGCTTTTTAGAGGTGACAACATGCTCTACTGGAAATGCCATTATGCGTGCCCCCATTCTCAATGAATTGAGCCCCATATAATTCTCACAATGAAGCAACATAATGAATGGGCCCCCATTATCAGATTTTGGAACGCCCCTGTCAAGCACTTTTAATTAAAAAGTATCTCGCTGTGGTATTTATGCCGTGAAAACAAATATCTGGTTTACACCACACAGTATGATATGTGATTCTAGAGCAGTTTCAGCATGAAGCACTTCGAAGCTATTAAACTGTAACCGATCTTGCAACTTGACACACGAAGATTATTAGCTGCATTAAACGATCACTTTTCCATTCGAAACTTCACGCAAAAATGAATCAACGATACATCTTTGCATATCTGGCAGTTCTTGTTGTCAGTGTATTTGGAAAGTTGAGGGGTGGAAGGTTACCCCAAGAAGGTATGAGAATTTTATGATAAATTTCTCAAAAAATTCATGAACTATTTATGCTTGCCGATGTTCAGTATCACAAACAACAGCAAAAAATGAACGCCAATTTCTATGCAAAGGTTGTTCCTACTGAAGTCGCTGATGCTGTCTTCTTCAGAATTTGGTGATTTTATCTTCTATTATTGTTTTATATCTGTTCAGATTTGAAGCGAGTTGTATTACTTCACGTTTTAGAAGTCACTTGCAGGGATACAATGCCTGTATCGGCATGTAAACTTTGGGCGAGACATCATGCCTGCAGGGCATTCCCACAAAGGATGCTTCGTTTTTGCCCAAAATCTTGTAATTTCTGTGGTATGTTCGAGTATTTACTTTTTAATATTTTACAATCTTATACTTAACTGACTTGTCTTGTTTATTACTTACTTTATTTGTTACACCTTTGTCTAAATCATTAGAAGTATTACTTGCCGTTCCATCCACCATCCCACCCATCTGCCGGTTGAGTTGTTTTCTACATGTTACAAGACCGGACAAGGATTAGATTTGGGTAAATAAAATAAAAACAATAGAAAAAAAGATTTGGGTGACACTCCCAAGGATCCATAACATTTTTAAAGGAATTTTTACTACGGGGCTAAGTCTCGAGAGGGCCTCCAATTCCGAAGAGTTCACACAATTGTTATCCTGGCTTCTCCGCCAATGGCAGGATGGCTGTTTCTGGCTAGGGATGTCAAACTGCTTGTTGGTGCTCCCTTCAGTAAAACCTAAAATGTTAAATTGTAGTTGACTTACAGTTACCGTGGCTACTATTTGAAGCTACGAGCTTAGCCGTTAGATATCTCTCAACAGCATAACATTCGAGCTACCCAAATACCTTCAACTTTGGGTAGACATTAACTTATAGCAAAATTGTTTCAAATTGTAATTTATACTAACCATGCGTAAAGAAACTGACCTATGAAAGTCTGAACACGAGAGCAGAGTGAGCGAAAAATGTTTCTAGAAGCACGCCCTCTACAACATTGGAAAGGTCCTTAGGAAAGAAGGACAAAAATATATTAATCGACCTCTGTACAAAGCATGAATGTTGGAACTGGGGGGGGGGAGCACAGCGAGCACGTGCTCCAGTTCTTACAAATTTGTAAATAAAATGCCCCTTTGCACCGTAGAGAGTTGTCCTGTTGTGCTTGTGAGAGAGAGCCCCTCACTGTATTTGCCCCATCTCTACGTTTTGAATGCTTCCAGCGTCAACATCTACCATTGAGCTGCTCCCTTCTCATCTTTGAATCGTGCTCCAGCTTCAATCGTTATTAACTTGAGCCCTTTCCTTTCATCCGTTGTCGATGACACTAAGATGGCAAGGAAATACATGTTTGTGTTGGAATCGTGTTACTGCAGGAGAAACATTTTAAATAAATAATGACTGAAAGATTACACAGCTCAATTGTTCACCCCTGCACTACTTCAACATTTACAGATTAAAGGCACAAGAGCGGCCCTCAACTACGGGGGCATTTCTGCCTCACTACGGGGGCAAGCAATGGGCCTCTGGGGGCAACTTCCTCTGCAGTCATAATGTTAGAAAATGCTATGCAAGGGTCGCATATCTTTGAGATATTCGACAGGTTTGAGATTTTGAGCTGTCTACTTGGCAGATTCAGTTTAGAGGGCTGAGATATTATCACATACACCACAGAGTTAAAAGAAAGCAATTGTAATTGTAATAAATGTAAGATACAACCTCACCTTCGTCAACTATGAATATTCTCATTTGGCTGATACCAAGTTGTAGGTAGTCCATGTATAGTTTATGCAAGAGACGCATTTATTGTCTTTGCCTGTAAGCTAAGGTAGCATAAAATCTACCTCTTGGCCCCTTGGGGACTAGAGGCACCCAAGCTCTACTAATGCATAACAAAAATCTAGCCTTTAAATATTACGAAAGAGAATTAGAAGTTAAACAAATCTCACGCCAGTACACGGTAGGAAAGATAGAATACGCTGTGATGTAATTTGCACTGGAATTCCTATGTGACATGACTCTTTGATATCATTGTTGCCCTGCAAAGAGCAAGAAAAGCTGTAGGAAAGTGGGTGTCTAAGGAAAGTTTCTTCAATGCCATGCCCTCTATAGTGTCGAAAACCGTCCTTTTGCAATATAGGATGATTGTACCGTGAAGAAACAATTGATCTTCAAAGCCAGCTTTATAGAATCGCGATGATCAAGTAGAGAAATAAGCACTCTACAAGTGTTGTAAAATTTATGCTCTTGTGGATCAGTGCAAGACTTGACAATGAACTAAACTTCTCGTTGGATGTATAAAAGCATTGAATCAACCCAATATTTACATTAATTACATAAATCTTGTTCTGTTGAAACTGTTAACTTAAACTCGTAACGTTACACTACTGGCGGTGTACTCTTAATCTCAACTCGTAACTCTTAACTATAAACTGTGAACTCTGAACTCTGAACTGTGAAGCGAATGCTAAGCTTGATATACAACTAATTGCGGAGGAGCAGTACACGTGACAAAGTATCCAACAACAAGCTAAGATATAAAAATACTTGAGAATCTGTATATGGAAATATTCCCTGAAAAGACCCGAAGTTCTCTTGTTCCCTTTCAATATTTGCCATACTACCTTATTCCCTTGATAGATTTTACATGCTCCTCAGTTCCATAGAACCCCCAGACGAGCCTTTTAATTACTTTAGCCAATTCATGTGGTACTGTAATACATACATTCATTTTCCCTTTAAAGGAGGTGTGTGTCTAGACTCACTGCCTGTAAATTGCCGTTGGTTGGCTAGCCACAACGCGTGTAGCACGCATGCAAAACGCATGAAAAAGACCTGTCCACGAACTTGTGGTTTCTGCAATCAAAGTAAGTCCTCTACCATTGCCCACTATTTGGTTATCCTTAAATCTGTATTTCATTTTTTAATTTAATTGTTGCTTTATCAAGTAACAGTTCATCAATGCAACCCATAATGCAGACAGCCCGTAGACAGCTGAACCAGATTGAGGAGCACAAATATAGAAGTCCAGTTGAAAACTGGGAGCTTTCACTTTTCATATCTGCACTAATGGCACTGGAAAATGGGGGTCTAGGGGCTTGCCCTCTGAAAATGTTCTGGGATCACACCCTCTAAAACGTCGGAAAGCGCCCTTTTGCAGAATAGAATGTAGTTGTCTTCATCACTAATCTTCATGCTTAGAAAGAGAAACTGACCCCTCAGCCTGGTTTCATTGAATTTTGAAGATTTAGACGAAAAAAGGGAAAGGCTATACGCCGATCCTAGAAGCAGAGCATCTCATCTTATGCCATTACCCCAAGGAAGAGACATAGTCTACCCCAGATGCCCGGCGTTGGCTACATGGAATACGCTCAGATGTCAACAGTTTCCCATCATCCAACAGGGTCGTTATCTACACAACCAACTGCAAGTAGTTTGCATTTGGCTGGAAAATCCAAGAATTCCAGTGCCAAAGTCTTGCTTTGTTGTAAACTGATATTTCTAAAACATTGATACCAGGTTTTAGTTTGCTTTACAATCCAATTAGGATCTCTGTATGTCACATATCTATGCTGTGATATTTTTAGATCCTAGATTATGTTGAAGTCAATTGAGAGATGGTTACAAGTTGCAGTGTAGAGCAGCTTTTTATGCAACCCCGGTGAATTATTGGGGGGAGCAGTGCCTCCGTCCTTCTCGTGCCTACTGGGCTGCCATAATGTAATAGAACTTCCATATAACGATTCAATTTTGGTTGATCTATTTTTCCATTAGCATCTTGGCAACCAGCATGGCTTCAGAAGTCTATTGGCTGCGCAGTAAGTAAACATGGATGCTGCTGGGATGGAGTTTCTTACGCCAAAGGCCCAAATGCTAAAGGTTGCCCAGGTGAGTCAAAGAGAACACTGTACTCCATTAAAGGGCCAGCCCCTCATCCACTCCACGTGAAAAGGGATGGCTCCAGGGGAGGGCTACGGGACTAAAGCCCCCCTCGGAAGATGAAAGGCCATTTTTTCGGACATTTTTGCATTAATAGTACCCTGAAAACCGTGTTTCAGCCCCCCTATCGGAAGAGTCAGCCTCCTGTCGGAAAATTCCTTGCGCCACCCCTAGCGAGGAATGAAGTGAAATGAGGTGTGCATATGGACAGGGATCAGACTTTCTATAATTTCTGCAATCTGGATTTTTCCTGGAAGAAAGTTTTCAATGAAAAACAACAACAAACAATTACTTCGAATTTCAATATATTGAGTTAGAGATGGAAAACATTCGTTATCAAGCTACCTCTAACCCAAACATAGTTAATCAAAGATTAAATTTAATTATAGTAAAGTAACATTCGACATTACATTAAATTTCATGTTCTTCTTTTATCAAAATATGTGATGCTCTAGCTGTTGATTTGAGACACCGACGCTGCCTAATTTCAAAGCTCTCTAATACCATCATTCGAGCGACTTATTACATCTTTTACCGCAGAAACAAGCCATGGAATAATCCTGAACTCCCTACTATCTAAGAGTTTTTTGATATTGCTCTTGTTTTCACTCTAGTTAATGTTAGTAGTTTGCTTTATTATTATCAGGCTAGTCAATTCTAACTACCTTGTTAAGCGATGTTACTATTGTATGTAGCAGAATATAATAGGAAAGTTTTCTCTCTTACATTATTGGAGTCATACAAAAGTACGTAGCTGTAGGAGGTATGGGTGGTATGTGCGAGAATTTTTAAAGAAAGCCTCTGGTTTATATATTTTTCACTTGATTAGAAAGAAACAATAGATATATATCTAACGTCTTTACTTGAGTTGTATACAATAGTATCTCTGTTTCTTTAGACAGGAGGTCCACATCAGCTTGCTTAGCTGCCAGTAGATTTACCTTCTTATAAAGTAAATGTTAATCTATGCGCCATTTTAGCAAGCTAATGCGAAAAGATATACCAGTAAGTGGTTGGTAATAAGACAGAGTTCAACTCAGCTGCGCAAAAAGCAACGAAATTTCATAGATAGATTTTTTAGGTCTAACAATGTCGATAGGCTTTTATGCATTTAGCACCCAAGTTATTAGCAGCTGTTTATCTTCCATCATTTCAGATGTACATACTGCCTTTGCAATATCTTTCAATGTGCATGTGCAAAACATAGAAATTAAGTCTTCAGAATGCTCTATTTTTGAAGTTATGAAAACCAGAAGTATTTCAATATTGACAGGAAAAAAGTTTCTGTGAAGAAAGATAATAGGGAATATTGCTGTTTAACGCTCTGTCATTTTGTGGCCTGTAGATGTGAAAGAAGCCAATCTTCATTTTAACACTTTAGCTGCTTGGCGCTCAAATTCTCATAGATTTCATGAAAAGCAAGGACTTTCGTATCACCCATCGTCTTGCTCTATAACGGTAATCTTTAACATCATTCAGTGATATGGTTTTGCTTATAGATCCAGTTTAATGCTCTCATTTTCCAAACTATGTAATTTTCTTTTGTAGTTTGCAAGGACAAGATAATACCCATTTGCTCACGATTCAGACATGAATGCATCAAAGGAAGTAGAAACAAAAAGCACATGGATAAAATCTGCCCGAAGACGTGTCACATTTGTAAAGGATAAGGCTCAGAAGAGTTCTTGCAAGAAAGCCACATCCTGTAACACTGAGTAGCGAATACTTTGATGCACATTTGAACAAATTTAAGTGCAAACTTTAAAATTGTATTTCGAGATAAACTCTTAAAGTAATAATGATTATTTCCTGCACATACTTCTTCAAAGTTGTTTTATATTAATTTCTATCGTAAATTGTGATTGCAGTTGTGAAGTTTTTGACTATGCGAGCTATTTACTTTTTGAATAACTTCTGTCCACTTTTGCCTCTTAATCGTATTTCTGGATAAAGGAACTAGTATGCTATATTATACTACGTGACGCAATTTATCATATATAAAACAAAGAATCAGTGAATAGAAAGGAAGTTTGGCTATAAAAATTATTTCAATCTGAATATCCTTCGTTTTAAAAGTTAAAAAAATATTAAATCAATGTTTGGCCTAAGCAATTCAGCATTTCTACAAGTTAGACATAAAATATCTAAGGGGTTTTTAATCAATATGCTGTATCACCACTCCAATACATGTTTTTTTATAAGAAAAAGTCTATAAAAAAATGAGGCTCAAATCGTCAAAATCTTAAGAAAATCGTAAGAAAATCACGAGGCTCCATTTCCAAAATTAAGTGTCTTTATAGGCCAAAAATCGATATTTCGTCGTTATTGCATTCAAAATGTTAAAGATGAAGTTCAAACTCAAGTATAAAATATCAATAACGAAAGTGTGAATCATTTCAGCCAGTTTATTTCAGTAAAAGTTAAGAAAAATTTAAGAAAATCTCAGGCTCAATGTCGGGAAAAGATAAGAAAATTGAGGCTCAGGCAAAACAATGGTTTTCTTATAAAAAATAATGTGTACGCCCTTCCTTCTCAAAAGCCACTATACTCATCATAGGCACTTTATTTTTCTTACAAGTATCACAGTTATCCAATTTACTATGACTCCACCCTCTTCTACATTGATTGGATGGACTCAAAGCACCCGATTGGCCTGCTCAACTCCAAAAAGCTTTGAAAAAGTGCTTATTTCATCAAATTATGTTATTATGTGCTTCGTTCCAATTATCTTTGCAAAGCTGCATCTCTTTTCATGTGTAAAAGCATCTACCAGCCCCTTTCTTCGATGGCACACAAAATTATCTGATCTTACTTCGATTCAGAACTTTATGGTTTTATGATGAATACTGTATGCTTTCAGAAAGGAAGGCTGGCGATTTGCCTACCACGTGAAATGCACCCAAAAGGTGAACATAGAAGAATATGTAGTGTTCCGAGTTGCTTCACTCAAATTTCGTTCCTGGACTAATATACGAATTCTATGAAGATCAATATTTTTACCGAAGTAATGGGTGTGATTATGCTTTGTAATTATATAAGGGGCGTGGCAATAACTAAAGGGCTATGGAAGTGAATTGAATGTCCACTGGGGTGTGTTATCATTTTTGCAGTTTTACTGCACTGTTGCTTTGCATTTAGCAATTTTCTTACTTTTGTGGAGATGTGCTTTGAGTAGGCTTTAGAGGCCTTGCCTACCTTAGTCTTCTTCCACAAAAATAAACAACCTCAGCACTGCCACTTCACTAGCCTCGTATTTAGTACTTAGGGTTTTGAAATCGAGACTTGCCTCGCTAAAGCTTTCTTTTACCTTTCCGAATCGTGCCACAATGGTGGGTACCAAGCTATTCTAATCCTCACTCTTACATCTACCTCCATCTTTAAAATCGATGTAGAATGATAGTCACTTTTCCAAAACATTTTCCTTCTTATAATTTTGTGATGTATATTTTAGCCTCGTGGTCCAAAGAAGCACCTAAAGCGGCTTAATGCGCCTAAGCATTGGATGTTGGATAAATTAAGTGGATCCTTTGTAAGTCATATTTCACATCAATTCGTAGATCTGTTCAAGTAGATAGATTGGTTTGTGTTGCGTTGCTTAGATTTTTAATAACTAGTTGTTTGATTAATGGCTGCATAACAGGAGTGTGTGAAGACGGCCTAAAACTTTGGCCCCAGTCTGATAAAACTTTCATGATTTAATGAAATGGCAAAATGATTCAAGTGATTTTTTATCTTTACATTATACGCTTGTGTATTGTAAGCAGTGAAAGTCTGTGTATTAGCTACTAGTGCAAGTAAAGGAGGGTCCAGCATTACTATTCAACACCAGCTCATGGCATTTTTATAGTTAGCCTATCTGTGTTTTGTATGGATTTATAGTATGTTTAGTTTTTTAAGTTACTTTCTGTATATTTATATTGCATATTATTTAGAGTCATGCCTTTTCATCCTAATTCATATGTCAAGGCATAACAGTAGTATGCAAAATTGAAGTCCTGTTCTCCACCTTGGTATTAGAGTAATTATTAATGACCTTGATCTAAAAACAGGACACAATTACTGCAGTTTAATTTAGTCATTTTAGATTCATAGATGACAGCATTTGAGGAAGAGGAATGTATAGATCTACAAGAATAAGGTTTATAAGAATATTGAGACTCAGAATTACTGAAGTTTAAGAATAGCTTATGAGTAATGCAAGGCTCAAGTTTCATCAAGACCTGAAAAGTTTTTTGTATCCTAGTTAATAATTCTGCATTCAAATGCATTTTTTATGCAAAATATAAACTCATTTTTAGGCAGTTGTAAAGCATTAACTACAGAGATTGGAATGTATTCCTTAGATATTTAGGCAAAGTTAAACATTTGGTATTTAAGAGTAATTCTAGACTCATAATCAGAAAAGTTAAAGAATTTTGATGCATAGCAAAAAGTTAGATATTGCTGGAAAAAAAGATTGTATACATTCTTCAAATGCTTTTATCTGTAAATGAAAAGAGAGCCATTTTTATTAGGAATCATTTAAGTAGAATGAAAATTGCTCTACAAATGGCTCTCTTATTTCATCATTCTGGTTCTTTGATCTATATAAGACTGGAAACTTTGATTCACTCCAGTGCACTAGTTTATGAGTTTGCAAATATTTGTTGCACACAATCCACCTAGTGGTTCATTCACTGCACATTCGAGGAGGCAAACAGCCATACACATTTCATTGTTTCTGAATATTTGAAAAAACTTCCAAAGTTGTACCCATACAAAAATTTTGAGAAATATACCTCAGATGCTCACCAAGAAGTCTTAAGAATGTAATTGTCTGCATGGGAAACAAACTTTCCAGTCTGCTATAAATTATCTATAGATTTGACTACCTGGCTTATACCCTTGTATTAAATTTAGCAATATTGTTTGAATATCTTGCATGCATGATGCAAGTAATATAAGTATAATGGTATGTTAATACAGGAGTATATTAGTAACTGAATTGCATTGTACAACCAGGCCTTTACGGGAAGAAACTTCCACAAGCATGGCTTGTCATACCCTTAGACAAACTGGGAGTATGTGTTATGGAGTGATATGGAGTACTTTTTTGCTCAAGAATGCCAATAATGAGCAACTGAGCCACAATATTTTCTACAATAGATGTACCAAGTACTTTTAGTTAGAATGATATTGAATTGGACATCGTTAATCTTTGCTAAAAGGGGATTTAAAGTGCCTCCTTTGTGCTACATTCATCATTCTACAGGCCTGTGTCACTCTTTAGACTTTGTACACTTTGATATTAAAGCAAATAAATGGTAAATCAGGCATAGAAAATACATGTGCCAGTGCATGCAAGTGCAAAACATACATTTTTGCTAGGAAGACCTTAATTAAATTGGAGTATTTGACCATGTTATTTATATTATTTAGAGTCCCATTTTTATTATAATTTTTGCATATGCTCATAAACAACAAGGTGTGTTGTTACCATTTGTGCTAAAATTTTTGTTTGTAGGCACCCCGACCCTCTGCTGGACCACACAAGCTAAGAGAGTGTCTACCATTGATCATCTTTTTAAGAAACAGGCTGAAGTATGCTTTGAATTATGATGAAGTGAAAAAGATATTAAAACAAAGACTAATCAAAGTTGATGGCAAAATCAGAACTGATGTCACCTACCCTGCAGGATTCATGGGTAATTTTTAATCCTTTTTAAACACTGAAAATATTGAATTTTTTATTGACAATGCAAATAGAATTTTTTCTGTGTGGATGTAATTACCACCAATGGCATCTTAGTAATACCCTAGGGAAAGTGGAAGTAATATCAAAGTGTTTGTTTTAGATGTAATCACCATTGATAAGACTGGAGAATTCTTCAGATTGTTGTATGATGTCAAAGGTAGGTTCATATGCCATGCCATTTCACCTGAAGAGGCATCATACAAGCTTGCAAAAGTGCGCAAAGTGGCAGTAGGCCAGCATGCTATTCCATATTGTGTTACACATGATGCAAGGACCATCCGTTACCCAGATCCAGCAATTCAGGCCAATGACTCTGTTGTGATTGATCTAAAGACAGGAAAGATAACAGATTCTATCAAGTTTGACACTGGTAATACAGTGATGGTTATTGGTGGACGTAACACTGGTAGAATTGGAACAATTACCCACAGAGAAAGGCATGCAAGTAAGTTAACTTTGCAATAACATAAGATTAGACTAAGACAAGTTTTCTCTTTTCCATCTTCTCCATGATTTTGTTATGCTGTTCACATTTCATATTATTTTATGGATTCAAGTTTCCTTTGTGTTAAAGCTATTGTATTGGTGAATTTGTACAGTGGTGTACCTTTGTCATCACTTGCGAAATGTAATCAAGTATTGGACTCTTGGAATGCAATTTACCTCCAGGAAAATACTCCTGGAAAATGTAATAACTGCTGGAAAACTCCTAGAAGTGAACTTTTTTGAAATACAGTTTATATTTGATAGCTCAACTACACATCCCAATGGGACACAACTTTTGTCCTATTGCCCACAGGGGTATTTTCTTTTTTTTTAAGATTGCTCCAAAATTTTTTCTGGGGTAAGCCCCTAGACCCCCATTTTCCTCCATTGTGCTTATGTATGCACCAAGCCACTTAGCACCTGGATGGCTTCTATTGCTGCTTTACTGCACTGACTTCATTTTCAATTGAAATAGGTCATATTTTTGTAATATATGATTATGCAACACATGATTGGCATGGATAAGTGATGACGTCCTAGAAACCTCCTGGAAAATTCCTAGGAAGTCCTGGAGAGGTCTAGAAACCACTTCAAATTTCATTGCAAAATATTTGTTGCCACCCTGTAGTTTTGTATTTGTGATTGTATTTAAGTTCATTTCCAGAGGGTAGTCATGATATCTTG
The DNA here is from genome assembly GCA_018155075.1 of Cassiopea andromeda. NCBI lineage: Eukaryota > Metazoa > Cnidaria > Scyphozoa > Rhizostomeae > Cassiopeidae > Cassiopea > Cassiopea andromeda. The sequence continues at coordinate 434,094 of WIPJ01000702.1, forward strand.
CTCTCCCCAGGGTCCATCATTGTATTTTGATCTAGTAGTTCATAGTGTGAAGGTATTTTGTCATCATGAATTTTTATATTTGCTATATTTGATAAATAGAAAGTTGTGGTCCACCTCAGATTGTAATGTGCTTACATTTTCGCAGGTTCTCATGATATTGTGCACGTGAAAGATGCTACTGGTCATGCATTTGCAACAAGACTTTCAAATGTCTTTGTTATCGGTCGAGGTACCAAAGCTATGGTTTCCCTACCACGTGGAAAAGGAATCCGTCTCTCAATTGCTGAAGAAAGAGATCGCCGTTTGGCTGAGAAATCCAAGATGAGCTGAGCAGATCAACATTGAATTATAAATATGAAAACTTTGAGATATCACTGAAGTAGTTGGTTTTTCTCATTTGTTCTATTCTGTTTAGGAAGAAGGATTCCAACCTAGTATTTTTTGCCCCACGTACTATTGTTGCACATCACTGTAGAAGAAACTACAAATAGTAGTAGATCAGTGGCAGATATTTTCCCATTTGGGGGGTGGGGGTGAAGACCTCATGGAGCTAAGGCACATGTCATGTAAAAATTGCACTGAACAACCTTGACTGACATTGTGTTAAAAGGAGACAAAGTAGTTTGAAGGCTATAGCTTGTAAAGCATGCATAAAGAGTGGGAGGAAACTGGGGGCTTGCCCCCAAGAAAGATTTTTGAGGCCATGCCCTCTAGAATGCTAAAGCACCCTTCTGCAAGGCAGGATATTAATTGTTTGCAGAGGTTGCCCTGTGAAACATTTTGTCTGACCCATGCAGAAATATGTTTCCAAGTACGAATTACATTATAAACAAACAAAAGGACTTACAAACATACCATTTAGTGATAGCAAAAATTTACATTACATTTGGTAAGTCTGAAATTATTGGGGGAGGGACAAGCACCCCTTGCCCCACACAGATGTCTGTCACTGTAGAGGAGCTATTTATCAGTTTCCACCTTTTTTGCATCATCTTGTCTTCTGAGCCATAGCAACACTGGGTTGCAACAATGCTACACAGGGATTTTGTTCCTTCAATGCGTACTTCACTAGTTTTCATAACAGACTATTATGACCAAACATTAGATCAAAAGTCCTGGCTAAAGTCGTATAATGTCACCTAGTATTTGGGGTTAATATTGTGAATAGATATTCAAACAATTGAGCATATTGCTTTGAAGGGAAGCTCATAATTTCCAAGCCTAATAGTCTTCCGTTTTCATCTTATTTTTGAGATTAACATGAGCTGATTTTCAAATAATTTCCAATATCTTTATCTTATTTTTGAGATTAAGTTTATGAGCTAAAATTGAAACAAATTCCAATGCTATGTTCTTATGTTTTAATCAAAAGTTTAAGTTTGTTGCTCTGCAGAGAAATTACAATAAAATCCAAAACTACATTCTTGCTTTTCTTGTAATTTTTGAGGTTAAGATTATGAACTGAGATTCACACAAGTTTCAAGGCAATTAATCTTATGCTTTTATCTTAATTGTAAGCTTATTGCTCTGAAGAGAACTTAAAGCAATGTCTAAGCCCATAGTCTTATGTTTTCACCCAACTTTTGAGATCAAAATTATGATCAGAAATTCACAAGAAATGTAAGGTTGGTCATATTTTTGTCTAAGCTTTGAGCTTCTTGCTGTGAAAAGAATTTCAGATAATTTCCAGAGCATCAATCTTATGTTTTTGTTTTATTTCTGAGTTTAAGAGTATAACCTAAAATTCAAATAAATTCTAGGGCTATGGTTTTATTTTCTTGTTTTGAATTTTGAGCTAGTTTTCTGAAGAGAAGCTCATATAATTTACAACACTGTCGTATCATACTTTTGTCTAATTGTTCAGATTATTATTCTGAAGAAAATGCCAAATTCTTTCCAAGGCTATAGTCTAAGGTTTTCAGCTAATTTTTGAGATTAAGAATATGAGTTGCACTTAAATTAAATCCAAGGCCAAAGGCTTATGTTTTAATCTAAGTTCTGAGCCTATTACTCCGAAGAGGAGCTCATACAAATTCCAAAGCTACAGCCTTATTATTTTGCCAAAGTTTAATATAAAGATTGTGACAAGAAATTCAAATCAATTTTTTAGATTAAGAGAATAAACAGAAATTCAAATAAAATCCAGCTATCTAGTCTTATGTTCTGGCCAATTTTTGAGATAAACTTAAATTCAGAGAAAACACAGGGCTATGGTCTTATGTTTTGTCCAATTTTAAAAATTAAGATTATCAGCTGAAATTCAAATAAAGTCCAAGGTTATAGTCTTTGTTTTGGCTAAATATTGAGAGTCAGGCTATAAACTGAATTTCTAATGAAATCCAATGCTATAGTCTTATGTTTGCCTAACTTTTGAAATACAGAGTATAAACCTAAATTGAAATAAACTCCAAGGCTATAGTTTTATGCTTTCTCCAATTTTTGAGATAATGATTCTAAACTTAAACTAAAAAATCCAAGGCTATAGTCTTATGAATTGTCCAATTTTTGAAATTAAGATTATAAACTGAAATTTAAATACAATCCAAGGCTATAGTCTTATGATTTGTCCAATTTTTGAGATTAAGATTATAAACTGAAATTTAAATACAGTTCAAGGCTATAGTCTTATGATTTGTGCAATTTTTAGATATTAAGATTATAAACTGAAATTTAAATAAAGTTCAAGGCTACAGTCTTATGACTTGTCCAATTTTTAGAGATTAAGATTATAAAATAAAATTAAAATAAAGTCCAATGCTATAGTCTTACGTTGTGTCCAATTTTTGAGATTAAGATTATAAACTGAAATTTAAATACAATCCAAGGCTATAGTCTTGTGATTTGTCCACTTTTTGAGATTACGATTAGAAACTGAAATTTAAATAAAGTTCAAGGCTATAGTCTTATGATTTGTCCAATTTTTGATATTAAGATTATAAACTGAAATTTAAATAAAGTTCAAGGCTATAGTCTTATGATTTGTCCAATTTTTGATATTAAGATTATATACTGAAATTTAAATAAAGTTCAAAGCTATAGTCTTATGATTTGTCCAATTTGTGATATTAAGATTATAAACTGAAATTTAAATAAAGTTCGTGGCTATAGTCTTATGACTTGTCCAATTTTTAGAGATTAAGAATATAAAATAAAGTTAAAATAAAATCCAATGCTATAGTCTTACGTTTTGTCCAATTTTTGAGATTAAGATTATAAACTGAAATTTAAATACAATCCAAGGCTATAGTCTTATGATTTGTCCAATTTTTGAGATTAAGATTATAAACTGAAAGTTAAATACAATCAAAAGCTATAGTCTTACGTTTTGTCCAATTTTTGAGATTAAGATTATAAATTAAAATAAAATCCAATGCTATAGTCTTATGATTTGTCCAATTTTTGAGATTAAGATTATAAACTGAAATTGAAATAAAGTCCAATGCTATAGTCTTACGTTTTGTCCAATTTTTGAGATTAAGATTATAAATTAAAATAAAATCCAATGCTATAGTCTTATGATTTGTCCAATTTTTGATATTAAGATTATAAACTGAAATTTAAATACAATCCAGGGCTATAGTCTTGTGATTTGTCCACTTTTTGAGATTAGGATTAGAAACTGAAATTTAAATAAAGTTCAAGGCTATAGTGTTATGATTTGTCCAATTTTTGAGATTAAGATTATAAACTGAAATTTAAATACAATCCAAGGCTATAGTTTTATGATTTGTCCAATTTTTGAGATTAAGATTATAAACTGAAATTTAAATACAGTTCAAGGCTACAGCCTCATGATTTGTCCAATTTTTAGAGATTAAGATTATAAAATAAAATTAAAATAAAATCCAATGCTATAGTCTTACGTTTTGTCCAATTTTTGAGATTAAGATTATAAAATAAAATTAAAATAAAGTCCAATGCTATAGTCTTACGTTTTGTCTAATTTTTGAGGTTAAGATTATAGACTGAAATTTAAATACATTCCAAGGCTATAGTCTTGTGATTTGTCCACTTTTTGATATTAAGATTAGAAACTGAAATTTAAATAAAGTTCAAGGCTATAGTCTTATGATTTGTCCAATTTTTGATATTAAGATTATAAACTGAAATTTAAATAAAGTTCAAGGCTATAGTCTTATGATTTGTCCAATTTTTGATATTAAGATTATAAACTGAAATTTAAATAAAGTTCAAGGCTATAGTCTTATGATTTGTCCAATTTTTGATATTAAGATTATAAACTGAAATTTAAATAAAGTTCAAGGCTACAGTCCTATGACTTGTCCAATTTTTAGAGATTAAGATTATAAAATAAAGTTAAAATAAAGTCCAATGCTATAGTCTTGCATTTTGTCCAATTTTTGAGATTAAGATTATAAACTGAAATTTAAATACAATCCAAGGCTATAGTCTTATGATTTGTGCAATTTTTAGATATTAAGATTATAAACTGAAATTTAAATAAAGTTCAAGGCTACAGTCTTATGAGTTGTCCAATTTTTAGAGATTAAGATTATAAAATAAAATTAAAATAAAGTCAAATGCTTTAGTCTTACGTTTTGTCCAATTTTTGAGATTAAGATTATAAACTGAAATTTAAATACAATCCAAGGCTATTGTCTTGTGATTTGTCCACTTTTTGACATTAAGATTATACACTGAAATTTAAATAAAGTTCAAGGCTATAGTCTTATGATTTGTCCAATTTTTGATATTAAGATTATAAACTGAAATTTAAATAAAGTTCAAGGCTATAGTCTTATGATTTGTCCAATTTTTGATATTAAGATTATAAACTGAAATTTACATAGTGTTCAAGGCCATAGTCTTATGATTTGTCCAATTTTTGATATTAAGATTATAAACTGAAGTTTAAATAAAGTTCAAGGCTACAGTCTTATGACTTGTCCAATTTTTAGAGATTAAGATTATAAAATAAAGTTAAAATAAAGTCCAATGCTATAGTCTTGCGTTTTGTCCAATTTTTGAGATTAAGATTATAAACTGAAGTTTAAATACACTCCAAGGCTATAGTCTTGTGATTTGTCCACTTTTTGAGATTAAGATTAGAAACTGAAATTTAAATAAAGTCAAATGCTATAGTCTTACGTTTTGTCCAATTTTTGAGATTAAGATTAGAAACTGAAATTTAAATAATGTTCAATGCTATAGTCTTACGTTTTGTCCAACTTTTGAGATTAAGATTATAAACTGAAATTTAAATACAATCCAAGGCTATAGTCTTATGATTTGTGCAATTTTTAGATATTAAGATTATAAACTGAAATTTAAATAAAGTTCAAGGCTACAGTCTTATGACTTGTCCAATTTTTGATATTAAGATTATAAACTGAAATTTAAATACAATCCAAGGCTATAGTCTTATGATTTGTCCAATTTTTGATATTAAGATTATAAACTAAAATTTAAATAAAGTTCAAGGCTATAGTCTTATGACTTGTCCAATTTTCGATATTAATATTATAAACTGAAATTTAAATAAAGTTCAAGGCTACAGTCTTATGACTTGTCCAACTTTTAGAGATTAAAATTATAAAATACAGTTAAAGTAAAGTCCAATGCTATAGTCTTACGTTTTGTCCAATTTTTGAGATTAAGATTATAAACTGAAATTTAAATACAATCAAAAGCTATAGTCTTACGTTTTGTCCAATTTTTGAGATTAAGATTATAAACTGAAATTTAAATACAATCCAAGGCTATAGTCTTATGATTTGTCCAATTTTTGAGATTAAGATTATAAACTGAAATTTAAATAAAGTTCATGGCTATAGTCTTACGTTTTGTCCAATTTTTAGATATTAAGATTATAAACTGAAATTTAAATAAAGTTCAAGGCTATAGTCTTATGACTTGTCCAATTTTCAGAGATTAAGACTATAAAATAAAGTTAAAATAAAGTCCAATGCTATAGTCTTACGTTTTGTCCAATTTTTGAGCTTAAGATTATAAACTGAAATTTAAATACAATCCAAGGCTATAGTCTTATGATTTGTCCACTTTTTGATATTAAGATTATATACTGAAATTTAAATAAAGTTCAAGGCTATAGTCTTATGAGTTGTCCAATTTTTGATATTAAGATTATAAACTGAAATTTAAATACAATCTAAGGCTATAGTCTTATGACTTGTCCAATTTTTGAGATTAAGATTATAAACTAAAACTTAAGTACAATCCAAGGCTATAGTCTTATGATTTGTCCAATTTTTGAGATTAAGATTATAACCTGAAATTTAAATAAAGTTCAAGGCTATAGTCTTATGATTTGTCGAATTTTTAGATATACAGATTATAAACTGAAAATTAAATAAAGTTCAAGGCTACAGTCTTATGACTTGTCCAATTTTTAGAGATTAAGATTATAAAATAAAATTAAACTAAAGTCCAATGCTATAGTCTTCTGATTTGTCCAATTTTTGGGATTAAGATTATAAACTGAAATTTAAATACAATCCAAGGCTATAGTCTTGTGGATTGTCCACTTTTTGAGATTAAGATTAGAAACTGAAATTTAAATAATGTTCAAGGCTATAGTCTTATGATTTGTCCAATTTTTGATATTAAGATTATAAACTGAAATTTAAATAAAGTTCAAGGCTATAGTCTTATGATTTGTCCAATTTTTGATAATAAGATTATAAACTGAAATTTAAATAAAGTTCAAAGCTATAGTCTTATGATTTGTCCAATTCTTGATATTAAGATTATAAACTGAAATTTAAATAAAGTTCAAGGCTACAGTCTCATGACTTCTCCAATTTTTAGAGATTAAGATTATAAAATAAAGTTAAAATAAAGTCCAATGCTATAGTCGTGCGTTTTGTCCAATTTTTGAGATTAAGATCATAAACTGAAATTTAAATACAATCCAAGGCTATAGTCTTGTGATTTGTCCACATTTTGAGATTAAGATTAGAAACTGAAATTAAAATAAAGTTCAAGGCTACAGTCTTATGACTTGTCCAATTTTTAGAGATTAAGATTATAAAATAAAGTTAAAATGACGTCCAATGCTATAGCCTTACGTTTTGTCCAATTTTTGAGATTAAAATTATAAACTGAAATTTAAATACAATCCAAGGCTATTGTCTTGTGATTTGTCCACTTTTTGACATTAAGATTATACACTGAAATTTAAATAAAGTTCAAGGCTATAGTCTTATGATTTGTCCAATTTTTGATATTAAGATTATAAACTGAAATTTAAATAAAGTTCAAGGGTATAGTCTTATGATTTGTCCAATTTTTGATATTAAGATTATAAACTGAAATTTAAATAAAGTTCAACGCTATAGTCTTATGACTTGTCCAATTTTTGATATTAAGATTATAAACTGAAATTTAAATAAAGTTCAAGGCTACAGTCTTATGACTTGTCCAATTTTTAGAGATTAAGATTATAAAATAAAGTTAAAATAAAGTCCAATGCTATAGTCTTGTGATTTGTCCAATTTTTGAGATTAAAATTATAAACTGAAATTTAAATAGAATCAAAAGCTATAGTCTTACGTTTTGTCCAATTTTTGAGATTAAGATTATATACTAAAATTTAAATACAATCCAAGGCTATAGTCTTATGATTTGTCCAATTTTTGAGATTAAGATTATAAAATAAAGTTAAAATAAAGTCCAATGCTATAGTCTTGCGTTTTGTCCAATTTTTAAGATTAAGATCATAAACTGAAATTTAAATACAATCCAAGGCTATAGTCTTGTGATTTGTCCACATTTTGAGATTAAGATTAGAAACTGAAATTAAAATAAAGTTCAAGGCTGCAGTCTTATGACTTGTCCAATTTTTAGAGATTAAGATTATAAAATAAAGTTAAAATGACGTCCAATGCTATAGTCTTACGTTTTGTCCAATGTTTGAGATTAAAATTATAAACTGAAATTTAAATAGAATCAAAAGCTATAGTTTTACGTTTTGTCCAATTTTTGAGATTAAGATTATAAACTAAAATTTAAATACAATCCAAGGCTATAGTCTTATGATTTGTCCAATTTTTGAGATTAAGATTATAACCTGAAATTTAAATAAAGTTCAAGGCTATAGTCTTATGACTTGTCCAATTTTTAGATATTAAGATTATAAACTGAAATTTAAATAAAGTTCAAGGCTACAGTCTTATGACTTGTCCAATTTTTAGAGATTAAGATTATAAGATAAAATTAAAAGAAAGTCCTATGCTATAGTCTTACGTTTTGTCCAATTTTTGAGATTAAGATTATAAACTGAAATTTAGATACAATCCAAGGCTATAGTCTTGTGATTTGTCCTCTTTTTGAGATTACGATTAGAAACTCAAATTTAAATACAATCCAAGGCTATAGTCTTATGATTTGTCCAATTTTTGAGATTAAGATTATAAACTGAAATTTAAATAAAGTTCAAGGCTACAGTCTTATGACTTGTCCAATTTTTAGAGATTAAGATTATAAACTGAAATTTAAATACAATCCAAGGCTATAGTCTTATGATTTGTCCAATTTTTGATATTAAGACTATAAACTAAACTTTAAATAAAGTTCACGGCTATAGTCTTATGATTTGTCCAATTTTTGATATTAAGATTATAAACTGAAATTTAAATAAAGTTCAAGGCTACAGTCTTATGACTTCTCCAATATTTAGAGATTAAGATTATAAAAAAAAATTTAAATAGATTATAAACTGAAATTTAAATAACATCCAAGGCTATACTCTTGTGATTTGTCCACTTTTTGAGATTAAGATTAGAGACTGAAATTTAAATAAAGTTCAAGGCTACAGTCTTATGACTTGTCCAATTTTTAGAGATTAAGATTATAAAATAAAATTAAAGTAAAGTCCAATGCTATAGTCTTACGTTTTGTCCAACTTTTGAGATTAAGATTATAAACTGAAATTTAACTACAATCCAAGGCTATAGTCTTATGATTTGTGCAATTTTTAGATATTAAGATTATACACTGAAATTTAAATAAAGTTCAAGGCTACAGTCTTATGACTGGTCCAACTTTTAGAGATTAAGATTATAAAATAATATTGAAATAAAGTCAAATGCTATAGTCTTACGTTTTGTCCAATTTTTGAGATTAAGATTATGAAATAAAAGTAAAATAAAGTCCAATGCTATAGTTTTACGTTTTGTCCAACTTTTGAGATTAAGATTATAAACTGAAATTTAAATACAATCCAAGGCTATAGTCTTATGATTTGTGCAATTTTTAGATATTAAGATTATACACTGAAATTTAAATAAAGTTCAAGGCTACAGTCTTATGACTTGTCCAACTTTTAGAGATTAAGATTATAAAATAAAATTAACATAAAGTCAAATGCTATAGTCTTACGTTTTGTCCAATTTTTGAGATTAAGATTATAAACTGAAATTTAAATACAATCCAAGGCTATAGTCTTGTGATTTGTCCACT
>WIPJ01000702.1:443732-458310 GCA_018155075.1 Cassiopea andromeda
ATAAAGTTCAAGGCTATAGTCTTACGTTTTGTCCAATTGTTGAGATTAAGATTATAAATTAAAATAAAATCCAATGCTATAGTCTTATGATTTGTCCAATTTTTGAGATTAAGATTGTAAACTGAAATTTACATAAAGTTCAAGGCTATAGTCTTATGACTTGTCCAATTTTTGATATTAAGATTATCAACTGAAATTTAAATAAAGTTCAATGCTATAGTCTTATGATTTGTCCAATTTTGGATATTAAGATTATAAACTGAAATTTAAATAAAGTTCAAGGCTATAGTGTTACGTTTTGTCCAATTTTTGAGATTAAGATTATAAACTGAAATTTAAATACAATCCAAGGCTATAGTCTTATGATTTGTCCAATTTTTGAGATTAAGATTATAAACTGAAATTTAAATACAATCCAAGGCTATAGTCTTATGATTTGTCCAATTTTTGATATTAAGATTATAAACTAAAATTTAAATAAAGTTCAAGGCTATAGTCTTATGACTTGTCCAATTATTGATATTAAGATTATAAACTGAAATTTAAATAAAGTTCAAGGCTACAGCCGTGTGATTTGTCCAATTGTTAGAGGTTAAGATTATAGAATAAAATTAAAGTAAAATCCAATGCTATAGTCTTACGTGTTGTCCAATTTTTGAGATTAAGATTATAAACTAAAATTTAAATACAATCCAAGGCTATAGTCTTGTGATTTGTCCAATTTTTCATATTAAGATTATATACTGAAATTTAAATAAAGTTCAAGGCTATAGTCTTATGATTTGTCCAATTTTTGAGATTAAGATTATAAACTGAAATTTAAATAAAGTTCAAGGCTATAGTCTTACGTTTTGTCCAATTTTTGAGATTAAGATTATAAATTGAAATAAAATCCAATGCTATAGTCTTATGATTTGTCCAATTTTTGAGATTAAGATTGCAAACTGAAATTTAAATAAAGTTCAAGGCTATAGTCTTATGACTTGTCCAATTTTTGATATTAAGATTATAAACTGAAATTTAAATAAAGTTCAATGCTATAGTCTTATGATTTGTCCAATTTTTGATATTAAGATTATAAACTGAAATTTAAATACAGTTCAAGGCTATAGTGTTACGTTTTGTCCAATTTTTGAGATTAAGATTATAAACTGAAATTTAAATACAATCCAAGGCTATAGTCTTATGATTTGTCCAATTTTTGAGATTAAGATTATAAACTGAAATTTAAATACAATCCAAGGCTATAGTCTTATGATTTGTCCAATGTTTGAGATTAAGATTATAAACTAAAATTTAAATACAATCCAAGGCTATAGTCTTATGATTTGTCCAATTTTTGAGATTAAAATTATAAATTAAAATAAAATCCAATGCTATAGTCTTATGATTTGTCCAATTTTTGAGATTAAGATTATAAACTGAAATTTAAATACAATCCAAGGCTATAGTCTTGTGAGTTGTCCACTTTTTGAGATTAAGATTATAAACTGAAATTTAAGTAAAGTTCAAGGCTATAGTCTTATGACTTGTCCAATTTTTGATATTAAGATTATAAACTGAAATTTAAATAAAGTTCAATGCTATAGTCTTATGATTTGTCCAATTTTTGATATTAAGATTATAAACTGAAATTTAAATAAATTTCAAGGCTATAGTCTTATGACTTGTCCAATTTTTGATATTAAGATTATAAACTGAAAGTTAAATACAATCAAAAGCTATAGTGTTACGTTTTGTCCAATTTTTGAGATTAAGATTATAAACTGAAATTTAAATACAATCCAAGGCTATAGTCTTATGATTTGTCCAATTTTTGAGATTAAGATTATAAACTGAAATTTAAATAAAGTTCAAGGCTATAGTCTTATGATTTGTCCAATTTTTGAGATTAAGATTATAAATTAAAATAAAATCCAATGCTATAGTCTTATGATTTGTCCAATTTTTGAGATTAAGATTATAAACTGAAATTTAAATACAATCCAAGGCTATAGTCTTATGATTTGTCCAATTTTTGAGATTAAGATTATACACTGTAATTTAAATGCAATCCAAGGCTATAGTCTTGTGATTTGTCCACTTTTTGAGATTAAGATTATAAACTGAAATTTAAATACAATCAAAAGCTATAGTCTTACGTTTGTTCCAATTTTTGAGATTAAGATTATTAATTGAAATAAAATCCAATGCTATAGTCTTATGATTTGTCCAATTTTTGAGATTAAGATTATAAACTGAAATTTAAATACAATCCAAGGCTATAGTCTTATGATTTGTCCACTTTTTGAGATTAAGATTATAAACTGAAATTTAAATAAAGTTCAAGGCTATAGTCTTATGACTTGTCCAATTATTGATATTAAGATTATAAACTGAAATTTAAATAAAGTTCAAGGCTACAGCCGTGTGATTTGTCCAATTGTTAGAGATTAAGATTATAGAATAAAATTAAAGTAAAATCCAATGCTATAGTCTTACGTGGTGTCCAATTTTTGAGATTAAGATTATAAACTAAAATTTAAATACAATCCAAGGCTATAGTCTTGTGATTTGTCCACTTTGTGAGATTAAGATTATAAACTAAAATTAAGATAAAATCCAATGCTATAGTTTTATGTTTTGTCCAATTGTGAGATAAAGATTATAAACTTAAATTGAAATAAAATCCAACGCTATAGTCCCATGCTTTGTCTAATTTTTGAGATTAAGATTATAAGCTTAATTTTAATTAAAGCCGAAAGGTATACTCTTGTCCAATTGCGGGATAAAGATTATAAACTTAAATTCAAATAAAATACAGGGCTATAGTCTTATTTTTGTTCTAATTTTTGAGATTTAGATTATGAAGTGAAATTGAAATAAAGTCCAAGTCTATAGTCTTATGTTGTGTCAAATTTGTGAGATTAAGATTATTACGCGAAGTTAAAATAAAATCCAATGCTAGAATATTACGATTTGTCCGATTTTTGAGACTAAAATTATATGCTGAATTTCAAATAATATCCAAGGCTATAGCCTTATGTTTTGTCTAGCTTTTGATTGTAAAAATATTTTTGATATAAGGATTATCAACTGAAATTCAAATGAAATCCCAAACTATTGTCTTATGTTTTAATCTAAATTCTAAGCCTATTGCTATGAAGAGAAGCTCATTTAATCTGTAACACTGTAGTCTCATGCTTTGTCAGGGACAAAAATAAGTGGCTCAACTTGGAGGGTCGTAGAAGGACAAAATTCCAACTATGACTGGATTTTCATTTGACCTGTACACAACTCCTTTGTCTATAAAAGGGTTTGGTTATTTACATGGTTGATTGTGCATGTCTGACATACATTCTGGAAATCTTTAGAGAAGACCCCAATCATATATGCACCTTAGTCATCTATGATTGGGATTTATGCTTTGCATGTAAATCATGAAGTGTTATAGGAAATGAGCAAGTCCGTTAGAATGGAGAATGAATGGGGGTCTGCAAGCTATGCCCTCAGAAAGTTTTTGCTGGCCATGCCCCTCAGACTGCTGGAAAAGTTGGGAAACGCCTTCTCAGCTTCGTCATCTATTACTAAGAGGGCCACTACAAGAATATGGAAGACAACATGAAGGCTAGGCCTACCAAACCAAAAACATTGAGTTCAGCCAAAACACTGCATTCATTAAGTCCAAAAATTACAAGTGCAGTGTTTGGCTTTCCGACTGAAAGCTAGTTGTCCCAACATTGTGAATTCACCTGCAAAGGTGCACTTATCAAGTCGACAAATTCCAAATGTATTGTTTGGCTTTCAGCAAAAGTTCCAAGTGTAGTTCCAGCAAAAGCTAGCTGGCCCATCATTGTAAATTCACCTAGAAAAGTAACCTCATCGAGTCAAAAAATTCCAAGTACAGTAAGTGATTTTCCAACTGCAATCACATTTTCCAAATATTGGAGGGGCGTGACGCCCCCCATGCCCCCCGCTATTTACGTGCCTGTGTTTGGTCTACTTGCTGAGATTATTGCTCTGAAGAAAATATTAATTAAGTTCCAAAGCTATAATGCAAAGTTTTCAGCTACATTTTGAGATTATTGCTCTGAAGAGAATTTAAAATAAAGTCTAAAATATAGTTTTGTGGTATTGTTTTCAATGACCTTTTAAGCTAGGATTATGAGCTGAATTTTAAATAAGTTCCAAGACTATAGTCTCATATTTTTATCTAATTTTTGATTTCAGGGTAAAGAGGTGAAGTTTAAGTATATGCTAAGGCTTGTAAATCTTCAATGACTATAGTCTTGTGGCTTTATCTAATTTTTGAGCATAAGAAAATGAGTTGGAAATCAAATAAACTCCAAAAAATTCAATGCTATAGCCTAATGTTCTAATTATTACTCTTGAAAGAAAGTTCAATGTTATAGTCTTGTGATTTTGTTTCATTCCTGACCTTATCATCGTATCTCATGCATCTACCTAATTTGTAACCGGATGACTATGAGAAGAAAGTCAAACAAAAATCAAGGCTACAGTCTTATGATTCTACTTGATTTCTAACCGTTTCAATATGAGGAGGGGTTTAAATAAATTTCACGGATATAGTTCTATGATTGCACCCTACTTTTGCGCTTATTGTTATGAAGAGAAAGTCTACTAAACTTCAAGGCTATAGGCTTATGGCTTGATCTAATTTCTGCTTTCACTCTTCTAAAGCTACACTCAAATAAATTCTAAGTTTACAGAAAACTGAAGCTGTCAATAAAAAGTTAAACATTAAACATTGTCCTTTTTCTTGGACGCTCTGGTAACTACGTTTGGGGAATCATTAGCTGCATACTTTAACATAAAGGCAATTGAACAAATTAAGTTTTCTAGAAATCCTTTTAATTATAAAAAAGAGCATAAGTCTAATATCAGCTTGCCAAGAGAGAAATCAGCCTGGTTTTGATACTACTTTTATCTAACTAATATATACAAAGCCTTTCCATAAAAAGGACTCCATTACACCAATAACTTCTAACTGATATAAGTTGCTACACAATCCAAAGCAAAGGCAGCATTGGACCAGGACTTAACAAAACTGATACCTTGAGTGTCGCATAATGCTTGTAACCAGTCTTTTACAGGATTTCTCCCTTACCCTGACATGCAAGTGGATAATTCCTGCACATTACGGCGCCACTTAGACGTTTCATGTCTTTAAAAACAACTCACACCACAATGGTTGGGCATTTAATCAAAATCAACGGGAAGTAAACATGTGTAAAGTCAATCTTAAACTTTCGAAGTTTCTATACTTGATATCGTTGGAATATATCCCATAATCTTTGTCAAAACAAGAAAGCTATCAAATCGAAACTAGTTCAAATTGTGACGTTCTTAATTAATTAATGGCCGAGATAAAGAACTTGCCAGCATGAAGAAAAATAAATGAAATAGCATCACGAACACTCAGATTCAGAAACTGAGGCTTCCTTCTCGCCAGTTAGCAAAATAATTTAAGCAACTAATAAACTCGCTAAAAATCAACACAAACAAAGCTAATTCATTACCAGAATTCGAATATTAGCAAGGAAAAATTGAAAGAATAAACAGCAGTTAAAGAAAGAAAAAGTATATTAAATATAGATAAGCATAAGAAAATGAGATAATTTGTATAGGACTGTTTTTCTCAACCCTTTTCTTGCTGTTCCCATTTGGTACAATACAATGGAAGAAATCCCCCTTTATTAATTTCCACTAACTCCGTGTATATATGGATCAACACTAGCAGGCATTATTAGACATCAGTTTGTAACCCAAAATGGCACTTTTTTCTTCACCGCTTTTGCGATCAATTAGCTCCCCTTTCCTCCTTTACAAACTAGAGTTCTACCATCAGGTTAGGAAGCGTAGGTATAATGTATCATTCAAGAGTTAGTTGGCTAGTACTGAATTTCAAACACGTTTACAAGAAATGAAATATAACAGAAAAACGTAGTAAAAAGATATGTTAAAAATATGGCTCATTGGAAAGCATGAACAACTTGAAAATGTTCAACAAGTCAGAGATGACGAAAACCAAACACACCATGTAATTGTATGTCAGAATGCAATGAAAATCGGCCGAAGAGAATTCACCAAAAGAACTACTCGGTTCGATATCTTCGAAATCCAGCATTTTACGAGGAAAAGTCACCGGCAAACTGCGGCAAGCTACATCCCTAAGCACCGCAATATAATGGAGATTTCATTGGCAAATGTTGTCTTGTACAAATATACCAGGAAATGAAAGACCCGTCCCTAAAGCATGGCTTCTAGCTTAAATTGCAATAAAGTTCCAGCTTAACTGCTGAATGGAACATAACTATGATCGCACAGGCAAAAACTGATAGCTCAATAAAGATGTTTTAATTCTCTTCTCTCTCTGTCTTCGGTTACAAAACCACACCCTTACAACTTCTTTGTCAAGCTTCAATCCTTCCGCAATACCAAATACTTCCAATGAAGAAGGCTTGGGCTGTCTTTGGAAGTATCTTTCCAGCATTTCTTTTGCATGCAAGCCGATCGTTGTCCTTCTCTTCCTCTTTCGCTCTGAAACTGGTTTATCATTGTTAACTACACCCATTGCTTCGGCCTTTTCCAGCCACGCTTCCAGCAACGGCTTCAGCTTACATGCATTCTTGTAGCTCAATTGCAAATTCTCAAATCGGCAAATTGTCGTTTGGCTAAAATCTGTCCCATCACTCAGCTTTGCTAAAGCTGCCCCAACATTTGTTTGTGTGTAACCTAATTTGATGCGCCTCATTTTGAAGCCAGTGGCAAATCTCTCCAGCTCTTGCAGCTCTTTAGACACGACCAAGTGAGCAGTTTCTTTCTGAGAGGTCTCCAGATGGCTTCCTTGGAGCTGTTGATTGAGGCAGACACTTGACGGGAGGGAGGCATGGGGGCTGCGCATATCCGATGTAATCGTCTGGTAGTTAGGATGATAGAAAGACGCGGCTTGACTAATGTACGCTGGGTAGTTTTGTATGTGGTTTGATGTTTCATGATGGTTAAAAAATGAACGATATGTGTTGTATGGACTTGATGGTGGTAATGCGTACTGCATTTTACTCTTTAGGTCCTAAAAAACAAATGCATTGATCATCGTTGGGCATGGAATAAGGCTAGATACAATTTAGCTAACACATCATTGCAAGGATATCGTAGTAGGTGTCGCGATAGAAAACAACTGTTTCACATGTAGTGTCATAATATGAAGGTTACAGTTCTGTTTTGTTGGCGCTGCAGACAAATCAAACATACTAGCTACAGGGAAACAGAATAAAGATCATAATTTTTAACGAATCGCATGTACAAGTCTTTGGGCCAATCCATAAAGTGTCTCGTCATGAACACATTTATGTTCAATGACCGCACATCCCCCCTGATCAACTACTTTCTAGCTATGTTACAATATCTTTTGTGTACCACTAACCAACAAACAGAATATATCAATCATTCAAAATAGTGCTTCACTTTCACGTAGCAAGCGAAAAAGTCTTTACGTCCCGTCCGGAACGCATGAAATGGCCTCTTTTTGTTTAATGTAATAACCTTAAACAAAATGAATATGACAGAAACAATATTGAAAACAGTTATAATAACTGTGTGAGATTCTACCTTTATAATTATTCAAACTTATCTCAAAGAACGGAAAGGTAGAAATTGTGCAAACTGGCAAGTGGTCAAGGTGAGAATGCTTAATATAGTTAACTGTAGGGGATTTTCAAAGTAAGACACAAAATCTCAATTCCTGTAGACGAATAGCTAAAATAGCAAATAGGGATGTTTGCGAGCAATTACAACGTTTATATAGACTTTAAAATATGAGTAGTCGGACTCAATTTGGCTAAATTCATGGATGCACACTTCGTAAGAATTTGTTGCAAATCATTGCGGTGTGATAGAAAAAGACAAAAAGAAAAAAAGAAAATCGAGAAAAACAGAAAATCAAGAAAAAAGTGTAAAAGAAGGTAGGTTAACAGTCTTGAATAGAGATCTGACATAAAATAAAGAAATCAATTACAGCATGAGGTATTTGGGTATTTGTACTACGAAAATTAACTAAAATATCCCAAGAATTCTAACATCAGGGGCATGTAAGCTTATCTGGAAAGCTAAGAGTTGTATCCTCTCAGTGCTTTGATAGATCATCAAAATATTAGGTAAAAATTGTTATCAAATGCTTTCTCATACATTATCTACTTAACTATTGGTTACCAGCATTACAAATAAGAAAGCAAGAAAATTTTATGCTCACTCTGCTCAAAGTAATTTCCAGCCTGACATTACAAATTATACAAATAAGGAAAAAGTACTGAGAATAGAGCGCAAAATGGATTTATGCAAAAACTTGAACAAGGGTATTTTCTGGGTTCGTGCTGTGGGGGGGGGGTAAATGAAATTTAAAGACTTTTTACGGAGTTCTCAAGGACCAACAAACATTTTTTTAAGGAGTATTTTTTGAACATTTCCACGACAAAAAGCAAACCATTTCCCAAATAAATCTATCAATGAAAACCCTCTCCCCAAGAATTGAGTAGAAATAAGGAGTCTTTAAGAAGTGTTCTCTAAAATGCACGAATATAAGGAGTTTTAAAGCGCCCTTAAAAAAGTAGATCACATCTTAGGAGTTTTTAAGGAGTTGAAGGAGTAGCAAGAAACCTGATTCTGATGATTTTCAGCTAAGTAGACAATTACTGTTTCTAGTACAAGAAACATAAAAAGTTAGGATGACAAATTGATATAAATGTCAAAAAGAATGTGATAAAATGTAGAAATGTTCTGATGATAAGTATATGTTTCATGTTCATAGCTTCTAAGTATATAAAATAAATACATTCTTGGTTTTGCCCTCCTGATGTAATTTTGCTCTATTATCCAACATAAGCCGTTTGTAATTTATATTATAAAAATTTCTGTCATTGCCATCTTTCATAGAAATGACATCTAAAAATAATAACTAAGTTTAGGTTGAGTGATGCAGAAAGACAGCTATCATCATCAAAGCGACTGGAAAAATGAAATCGAAGATCAAAGAATGAAGGATGAGCATGAACAGGCAGTGAAACAGATGAAAAACTGCAGAGAAACTAAAATTGATTGAAGTAAAATAGTTTGAAAGAGTTCATCAAGGGACACAGAGAGCAGGATGAACAACATGTAGAATAAGCAAAAGATCAATTTTCATGTATAAATACGATAATGATTAAAATATTCAAATATATTTAAAATATTTAATTTCTGTATTCAAATTGAAAGAGCATATTTTATTCGACAATTTATAGAAATTGTAGAGTAAATACTAGCAGCATTTAGAATTTTGAGGCCATGTTTTACGGAGATAATACACAGTTGCTGCATCTGAGCAATTAACTATCAATCTAACAGCTAAATTCATGATTATAACCATAATGTTCGCTTAACTATTCATGTACTGTCAACAATTTCAAGTATTTTGGAAAGCTTGACTCGTACCTAAGAATAGTTTCTACAGGTTTAAACAAGTAAATACATAAAATTCAAAACGAGAAACCAATAGTCTTAAGTCCACACACATATGATGGCCTTAATTTTAGGATTAAAATATCGATGTAGGTGAAAAGCATCATTGTTTTGTGAAAGAACAAATAGATTTGAATTTAAACCAAGAGTAAAACTTTGAAAAATATGGTTTGGAGCGTAGGAAAGGTCATGCAAAGCTGAAGTGGCATGTGTTGACCAAAAACAAACCTATTACAATTGATAAGTAAAGGGTGTTTATGTAGAGAAATGAAATTGTGATCAGAAGGTTAATGATTTGCGACAAAAGAAGATTTTGGTATAAATAATAGTGATACAAAACACAAGAAATGCAATAGAAAAAGAAGAAATAAAAAAATAGAAAAAAATTAATGATACACATGATAAAAGACAATGAATGTTAGTTTGTGATATCCTGAAAAATATCAACAACTTATGAAGTCAAAAGGCATAAAACATTGTAACAAATTAATACATTAATTCATTTGCATTTAGCTGAGAAAGAACTTACCATGTCAAAGACACTCATAATGTAGTTAGAAGTGGATAATTGAACTAAGAAAAAATCCTGCAGGCCGAGAGAATAACAGGCTCTTGTTTACTAAGTAGCAATTTCAGTTAAGGATAGCGCAAAAGACTCGTACACTACCTGTAATAAGGAGATCTCTGTACCACGGGCTCATCTACACGACAATATACGAGAGAGTCGACAAATTGAATAGAGTTCACTAAAGGCGGGAATTACAAGATCACAATAGGTTCGTTGTTCTCTATGTTTTTTTGCCGAATTCAATGAAGCTCGAGAGGAGACGACTTTCGTTGGATGAAGTCGCACAGTGCCCTGCTGCGTCTGACCGTTCGCGTCATTTTCAGCTTTCGTTAACCAGGTCGTGATGGGAAATGACCGAACTCTACAATAGTAAGCTGAATCCCCAGCGTGCTTCGACGCACCGCGTATCCGCACCTGTGTGTATTGATCCGGGCCCCTAACCTTTTATGTTGTTTAAATATATGTAGAACCGACAAAACGGATGATTGTCCTTTTTTACAACGCGGCAGTGCTATGGCAATTCTGCGCTGGAGCAGAAGTCACGCCAATGGAACTAAATGGAAATGAATGCAATCAAACAATGGAATGAAGAAAGAAATGAAAAATAAATCAACTATTGAACAATAAATCAACTATTGAACAATAAATCAACTATTGAACAATAAATCAACTATTGAACAACAAATAGATAAACTTTTGCCTTAGCAATGAAACTAGCGAATGAACAAACAAATGAACATATAGGGTAGTTAAGAGAAGGAATTGTGAATGAATGATAAGAAATAAATGAAAGGATGAAATGAAAGGAAACGTCTATGAATAAAACAAAATATCGAATGAAGAAAGAGAAGGAAATAATCATTACAATAGTTTTAGAAATAGTTGCTACTTAATGGTGAATGGAAAAAGACAATGTAATGAGCAAAGTTAATAAAAATTTTGATGCTAGCCAGATGGATGATACAACTTTAGTTGGTATTTTAGGCTAGTAAGGTTGAATGCAAGATGAGCTTCTCGAACCAGGGATCGACTACGAAATGGGAGTAAGGTAATTTGCTAGTGGAAAAACAATCGTGCAAACCCCCGTGTGGTAGTTGAAAACCGTAGTTATTACAAGGCCACTTAGCATGAGCTTGTAAAGAAATGTTATTAAATAGAAAGATTGAATCAAACCACAGCAAGTACACCTCATACGTTACTTGAACGGCATTGAATGATACGTTATGTAATGCTGTTCATCGTAGAGATGAAATACCGTGAAGTTGTTGTTCAGAAAGTAGATGGATTTGTTTACACGGGTTGTGTCAAGCTTCCAACGATGCTATTCATTTAGACAGAATCACATGCATTTTTCAACAAAGATCATTTATCCATCTCGGCAACCCACCAATATGACGTTTCTAACAGTCGTGATGTGAACAGAAGAAAAGCGGCCTTAAAATTATGGTGGAAAACAGCGTCAACTGTAAACGGTGGGCGTGATTGAAATAAGCTGAATCATCATGAATATGGATATCAAGAATGGACTTTTAATCCCAATATGTTCGAAGCATTAATGCAAAAATGACTTGCAAATTCATACTTAAATAGTTTTCATAAATATACTGTTTATAATTATAGAAAAATGAAAATAGATGACAAAGATTTGATAAATAAAACAAGAAGCATTAAAACAGATTCCATGCAGAGATAATGATTAGAACTGGTAAACGCTGCATAAGTAAGACTAAGAGACAAAACCCTCTTTCTTTAACAGTGGAGAAACCAGCTGTATGGGTTTTTATAATTACTATCAATATTTATAATCATTAAATACTTCTAAAGAGTGTCAATATCTGCATTAGTTGTTAATGATTTAATTAACTAGTCGTAGTTTTTACAGGGTGAAGCAGGTAGGTGGGAATTCTGACTATCGTGTACCATTCAGAACGCACAAAGTGGTCACTTAGAAAAAGTGCTATCTTGCTGGTATCAAAAGAGATACAAAGGATGGTGCCTTAACAGATATTGAAACCCAGAGTTCGTACTACAACGGAACTCTTTATAAGGACAGTTACATGGCAATACCAAACAAACGATGACTACTATGTAGCTGTCTGCTATGATATACAGAATCTCCACACTGACAATCAAAATGGCTATGGCACCCTTATTCTAATGTAGCATTTTTCATATAGTGGGGCGCGCCCCTCAAGGGGGCGCGATGCAGTGCTAGAGAGAACATGTATGACCCCTAGGAACTGGTATACACATACAATTTTTATAGATAGTGGTCTTATTTATAGCGAGTGGGGGGCGCGAAATATTTCTCTTTGCATAGGGCGGCCTTGCAAAATTAATCGAGAAACACTGTTCTAATGAAATGAAATAGCAATTGAAACTTCAAGGCGCTACATTTGAACGTTTGAAAAGGTGCGAAAGCAAACCAAGGACCATTAGAAGTATTATTTTATACGATGTGTTGTCTTATCAGTTGCAGTTGTGTGCAATCGTTCAACCCTTTCATTAAATTCTGATAGTAACTATCATTATATTCAAATAAACAGGCACTTTAGTGATCAAAAGGACAGATTGATGGGGTCTCTATGAAGAACAGTAGAATAGCACTGCATCGAATCATAATGTGGATTGACTTTAATTTAGGCACTAAATATTGCAAGGCATACATACTGCAGGATATTCAAGTTTGTATCGTCTTGCAGATATTTTTAAGAACACGAGCCTGAAATTTTGAGGAAAATTCAGGACAAATTAAGAACAAGGCTGAGACTAAGGCACTGTCGTGAAATGTATTTTTGGAAAACGATGCATAAGTTTTCCACTAACATATGGAAATGAAAAATCCTTTCCTTGCTAACCTGAGGAGGAACGACTGCCTTGTCACTTCTCCTTTTTGATCTTCATGAATTAGATACTGTGCTAACATTGTCTAGTTATAATTGTCTATAACCTCTTTATATGCAAAAGAGACCATCTCGAACAGTGCTTCATTTGGCTAATAGGCTCTCAATCTATCAAAATATCCAATGCTAGCTTGTCTTTGCATGTATTTCTGAATTGCCTACACTCTCCCAATTTAAGAACAAATTAAGAACAATTCAGCCTCAGAATATTGGAAAAATTAAGAACAGTCAGCCTGAGCCTCAAGTTTGCTGGTTCTTATAAAAGAGTGCATTTATCGGCACGGTTGATATCAAGAAGGTTTAAGTTTATCCCTGTTCCCCAGTCTTAGTCAAAACAAACCTTACCATTAAGAATATTAACAAATTATACTTAATCATAGTTATACGTAACGAAGCAAGTAGTGAATGGTCAAAAATTTGAGAAATTCCTGCTTTCAGTAGCCACAATTTAGCGAAGTACTTCCTGCTAAATTCATCAGAGTACTTCATGGACACTCTACGTCGGTAACTAAACGACAGGACATTAGTTCTAAATGATGCTTCATGGGTCACTGCCCATTGCAAGCATGACAGGATCTCATAATACAAAACAATTAATTATGGGGATGAATCTTTTTAATACCAGAATGTTGAGAAATAGTATTACAAGATTATCTTAACTGTAATCAAGATTTGCAAAAGTCCATCCTCCCAGGTCGTTCATTGTCTCCAAGATATTAAGGCTTAGACAACAGTAAATCTATTTCTTTTGAATATAAAAAGATTTAATTTTAAGAGTCCCCTCTGATTTTCTTTGCAATTTGAATGTTTACAGGATCAAACCTTGAATATAAATATATTTCATAATACACATCGTTGTCTTTATTTGTATATTTGATAGTATGCATTTTCTTAACATTTTAATCATCATATTCAAGTTATTCTAAGTTTTCAATTTAAATTTTTCAAATAAAAAAATTCCTTACAATTAAAACAATTACCCCACTCCTCTTGATTTAGCAGTGAATTCCTCAATATCACGATATTTTTAAAAATCTACTGGTAAGATAAATTAGGCAATATACAATGGTCATAAATAGAGTACTATAGTCAGAGTTGCCAGTAGCATTTCGGGGAAAAATTCACTGATTTTCCTTGATAGTAAACATGACGAGGCATTTCCTGGTTGTTGTCCTAACCGCTGACGTAAAATAACATACAAAAGTCTGGAATGGAGATGGACCTGATAAGTGAGGTAGGTGGCTATCTGTACCTAATACTTTCCAGAACTTGCTCTGTCTACAGAAAAAAATACCCGTGGTAATGATTTATAAAAACAAAAAGCAAGATACAGGCACATACGGAACTCAAAACTAAAGAATAGGTACCCAAATATTCCAAGTGGGTATCCATTCTCTAGTTATGAGAGGAAAAATTTGATAGAACACCTTATGCATGGATGCTGACCTCTAAAATGGCTGGCTTAAAGCCCACGATAATCAGATAATGAGCTTCAAGCTAACTGATTTCTTCTTATTTTACGGCTTGCCAAGTTTTTAGATTCGCAATGTATGCATGTGTGTGTGTGTGTGTGTGTGTGTGTGTGTGTGTGTGTGTGTGTGTGTGTGTGTGT
>WIPJ01000702.1:458503-478911 GCA_018155075.1 Cassiopea andromeda
TGTGTGTGTGTGTGTGTGTGTGTGTGTGTGTGTGTGTGTGTGTGCGCGCGCGCGCGAGCGGGTGTGTATGTGTATACGGTGTTTAATATGACACTAAGTGACATCCACTTTAGGATATTTAAGAATTTTCCCAAACAAAAATCAAAAACTTTTCCATAACTATTTTGATAAACTTATCTTATCCAAAACTTTTCAGGTCCTGGAAAATGGCACTATCAATTTCAATAACTATCCAAAATTTCCAAAACTGGTACGAACAATAGTTCCATACTATCAAATACGAAAAAAAGTTACAGGTACAAATAAAATTTATCACTTTGCCCATCAAAAAACTACAAAGTAAGAATCAAAAGCATGCTAAATTCCCAATATGACACTAATAATCATGCTAAACTCCCAATATGACAATAATAATATTTATTAGATTTTTACCTTATAACAAATTAGGATCTTGTGCAAGTGGCTCAAGGTCTGTATGATAGAAGTTCAGTCTGCTGAGGAGCCTAACACCGACATTTTCAAATTGTTCTGTCCAAATTTGCTTCATAAGTTCAAATGTCTCTGAATCTACGTCTGGATTGGCACTATAATCCAGAGCTATTTCAGGATCTGAAAAAAGGGTAAAAATACTTCACGAAACCTATCAAAACAAACTAGAGAGATCAAAAAAGCCAGTAGAAATATTCTACATATACGTTCTTCTCTAAAACTTAG
The DNA here is from genome assembly GCA_018155075.1 of Cassiopea andromeda. NCBI lineage: Eukaryota > Metazoa > Cnidaria > Scyphozoa > Rhizostomeae > Cassiopeidae > Cassiopea > Cassiopea andromeda. The sequence continues at coordinate 459,218 of WIPJ01000702.1, forward strand.
ATAAACCCTGAAAGCGCTTGAAGAATCTTGAAAGTTCAACAAAAAGATCCCGTGACTTTACTCAATTAACAATTCCTTTTTCTTACTGGATTCGTGCAGGCTGTTTATGTGCAAATTCAAGAAGTTTTCAAAGACTATTCAACGACTGAAATAAAAATTTTCAAGGAGCTCTAAATTAACATTCACAGCGCATGCGTGAATACATATGAAGCCCAAAATACCAGAAACGAGACATTTCGTATCACGAATCTTCTTGTACGATATTCTGTAGACTTTTTTGGATATTTTTAAAAATAATTGTTGTGTTTTTATGGCTGTGAACAAAGTAACTAGTAAACATTCACAAATTTCGAGGAGGTTGGTCAATTTTCAAAGAAAGATTCTCATTTTCAAGGAATTTCAATTGCCCTTGAAATGACATTTCAAATTCCATGACTTTTCAAGGAGTCGAAGGACCTGCACAACCTTCCACAAGCACAATTTCTTCTAATTATTTACACAAATGGGGCACTAATGTATTTCGCAAAATGAAAACTAACAATCCGTAACTGACTGTGGCTCTTGTTGCATCATTGCATGTCTTCTGTAATGAGCATGCTCTGCTGTCTGTTTCACTGGTCTGCACACACACTGTTGCCAGGGATGGCACTACCAAGAAGGGCTTCGGGGGCTGTAGCCCCCTAAAATTTTACTGAGCCCCCATCGGCAACTAAATTTCTACAATCTCTGCCAAAAGTCCTTGGAACACCAATTAATTAATGCATAATTTCTGATAAAAATGATTTTCTTATCCATGTCGAATGATGGAAATCCCCTCCCCCTAAAAACAATGTTGACTTGAGTGTTTATTTGTCAGAGAAGGGTCTGCAAGCATAGCGGCTTTTTCTTTACCTGTCAACACTGTATATAACAACATTGTTTTGAGGGGGAGAGGGAGATACTACTAAATGAGCAGCAGAAATAATGCAAGTGCTTCAAGACTTTTGGCTGAGATTGTATACACAGTCGGTACTTCGTAGCATTCGTGACCTTTTTTTAATTTTTTCAGCCAATATGATAGGTTCGGTCCATTAAAATTCTTTGACACCACTCAGTGTCGGCATTTTGGAAGCACTAGCCCCACCCAGCATTTTTTCCTCTGGCGCCACCACTGCCTGTTGCCAAACACATAGCTGGAGGTATTGCCATGGATGGGGAAGCAAAACTTACTTTTCCAATCACCCTAGGGGGTCTCATCTCAGTACTTAATAATAATTGCTTTTTGATTTGGTAGGGCGTTGTCCATCGGTATCCCCCCTGCAGCTATGTCCTTGGTTGTTGTCTTGCCCTTGGAAAACTTAGAAACAGCTGCAACTGAAACATTTTTCAAGGGTGACTTAAAGCATGTAAATCGGATGAAAACAGAGGTCAACGTCGATATCCATTCTCCATACCAAGCGCTCTAAGTGCTAGAATCATCGTTTTACGACACATGCCAAGCAACATCTGCAGTTACAAAGCAAGAAACACTTTCGGCTCCTTTGAATCACATAACACGAAATGATACTCTCAAGAAAGAGATCACTACACTGAAAACAGTTTCTTCTTTAGCGGAAATTCTGCTTCGTGATTTCTTAGCGAAAGTGAGCAATAAAAATGAAAAAAAAGCAACTAAGAAATGAAAAGATAGAAACATGCTAAGTTTTATGTAAAAAATAGAATGGACATCACATTTACCTGTATAATCTTGCAAAATTTGAATCAAATCTTCTGTTTCCTTCTCCCCGAAGCAAGAAACAGCACTTGTTATTTTTTCGCTGTAATTCCATAATGTCTGACAGATCATCGAGGACAACTGCCAATCTGTCTGTCCAAAATCTCTCAATGCGTCGACTAGTCTAAAATTTAAGCTAAATATTACTGAGCAGCCTAAATAATGAAATATTAGGATAAATGTTCGTCATACAAGGCACATGATATCCAAACAACACTGACTAGATATTGCATGAATCCTAAATAAAAGCTAGCAAGCTGATTAAAAGCTTCAAGAATAGTGGCTAGGTACATTTGTGTTGAAAAGCTCGAAGATTGGGAAGGCCCCGAAGATGGTTAATCTGATCCACCAAGTCCCAAAAATTCTCCAATGTTTTTATACCTCTGGTAAAAATTTCAGCAAAAGCACAAATGTAGAACTTTTCTGGTAGCACTTTTGGTAAAGAACTGAATGTCTGTAGTTGGGGATTACCGAATTGAAAAAAAAGATTCTTAATAATCGGTGCGTTTAGGCCATTTCCTTTCATAACATCAAGTCTCTATTCTGCATAGGTGGCGTATGGAATTCAGAGGAAACTCTTGAAGCTTTCCTTGAGGGCTTTCTACGGTGACAAAACCATTAGATAGCAATCGCAAAGGGATATCTAACATCTTTAGTTCGCTTACTTTACATTGCTTATCAAAAAGTCACTCCAATACTACCCAGCATATATACATTTAATATCATGTGACCAAATTAGAATGAAGCTAAGACACGCACACAAAGGAGGCAGATAAAAAATGGATTGAATCATAGCTACGAGGTCAAACTCTCTAAGTGCATGACAAATGGCTTTTGCGTACAACAGTGGGTAAAATTTGGAAGTCATACCAAACAGTAATGTAGGAAAAGAGCTCTTACTTTTGAATCCCCTTCTCAGCAAAGAGGACAGGCCTACTTTCACTATCGACCATTAAATTGATAAGCGTTCCACAAGCACAAAATACCACTTCTCTCTCTGTCGACTCTAGCAACGTGATTAGCATATGAAGAACTAGAAAAACAAAATAGTTCATAGCGTATCATATCATAAATCTATTTACTGCTAGAATTGTAAAAATAGATTGACTTTGAGGGAAGTGTAATTTTCCAATAAATCGCAGAATGAACACAACGATATTAAGATACCACTTTAATCCAATCATGTCTCTTATTATCGCTGTGTTCATTCTGCGATTTGCTAGTACTGTGCTAGAGCTAGTACTAATGCTAGTGCTAATGCTAGTGCTAATGCTAGTGCTAATGCTAGTGCTAATGCTAGTGCTAATGCTAGTGCTAGTACTGTGCTAGTGCTAGTGCTAGTGCTAATACTAGTGCTAGTGCTAATGCTAGTGCTAATGCTAGTGCTAATGCTAGTGCTAATGCTAGTGCTAGTAGTGTTTGGTAACAGTTAGTGGTGGTGCCAGAGAAAAAATACTGGGTGGGGCTAGTGCTGCCAAAATATGACGTAGTTATACTAACTAATTAAAACCAATAAAATTGATCAACCATTCAATTTACATAAAACAAAGTACAGTATAAGTTATAAGTTATGGAATGAGATTCATGAGATTTTAGTAATGGTATATGTTTAAACTAAAACCGATACAAGCAATGTACAAGTATCGATTCTTAAACCAGTCGGCTTCATGGCAGACATTGCAGTTCTAATAAGAAAAACAAGTGTCTTGAACTCAAATACCTTTCTTTTCTCTCAACAGCATTCGAATGTTCTTAAAGCGCGTGAAATTTCCAAAAACTCGAGTTGCTTCAATGATACAGTCCATGTTATCAATGAACAGCAAATGAAAAAGCGCTGCGAAAGAAAAATATGAAAAGAGAACTAGGAAGATGTGGGCAATAGATATAATTCTGAAAGGCGTTCGTGACACGTTTTTAAGTGATTGATTGATTTCTAAATGGTTAGGTGCCCATCTGTGATCCAATCTGTGATCCAATCTCCCTTTCAGTGTTGTAGAACGCATTTAATTATAGTTGAATATATGCATAGAGAAGGTTCAAAATGAATTAGAATCACATTCCGAAATAACGCACACGACACAGACATCATTGTCGCTTTTCCATAATCATTTGGAAGGTATAAAAGTATGAAAGGTAGCAATGTCTCAACAATGAATAAGGAAAACAGGAAAATGGAAGTTAAGACACAGTTTAAATAACGCAAAATTACTGAATTAATATTTCACTTAAATCTATTAACTACGATTTGCAACTGTAACATTAAAATCCATTTAACTATTTGCAAAACATTTCCAAAGTTTCATATTTGCACTTTCTTAAAATCTTGCTGCTAAATAACATTATATACCACAGACAAAACAATTCCACAGTAGTTCTGATATCTTATTAGGCTCCTCATCTTGTACATACGCAAAGAAAGCAAAATGCAAAAGTTCACCTTCAGTTAGCTCCTTTGACTTCAATGTAAAAATGCTGTCTTCTGATGCATGAAATGATAAATTGTTCAGCATGGCGGCTATGTTAATACACAATTCTTCAACAGGCTCACACGAAGATTGATATTCTGCAGAAATTCAATCACCGATATTACAACAGAGAAATGTAATTATCACAGAACATTAGATTTCTAGAAACATTGAACACCACAAACGTCATAAATGCCTTCATCAAATCCTTCGTAGTTGGAAATCTATAACTTTCTTTAAATTCAAAATATATGTATATAGCTATATATTTTATTAGTTCACAAACTGGCCAAGCAGAGCGTGACGTCATGATCATACGAGTGGAGTGAACCAAATCACCGAGCCCCTGAAACTGATTCACTGAGCCCCTGGGTTTCGATCGAGCCCAGGTTAAGAATCACTGTAATAAAGGTATCGACAAACATATTGCAGCATGAAGTCAATTACAGTAATTTGGCGTAAGTCTGAGATTAGTCTACACTCTACATCAAAATGAACACCATTTAAGATAATCAGCACTAGTTTTGTCATTATAAATTGTTATGGAATGCTCAAATTTCTATAGCAGTTTTATGCATTTTAGGATGAAATTTATGTAAGCTAGACACAATTATATAGACTAAAAATCGCTAAATATGTGCAAGAGCTGTATTTTGAATACTTTTTACAAGAATGAGTTGGCATGCAGCTGGCATAGAGAGAGGTCTAGCGGGCGGAAATACAAAGGTTTTCGCATGTAAAATATGAGAAATTACTGACCCAGACTCAACAATTAAAATAAAAATCCTAAACTGGTTCTTCTCATGAAAGACAAAAGGCAACTTAGGATATGTGTGGTGGAGAATCACGTGTACTATTCCCTAGATTAGTCAACTGCTGATGATCACGACAAAAGAACAACAGCACTTTCAATCCTATGAAGTACATCTGATTGAGCATGACTAACAAAAGCCTTACTATCAATCCTGTGTCAGGTGTTCTGCGACTAAAAATCAACGATTTTTGCGATAACAGAACGCTTAGCTCACAGTACTTAGAGGATAGGAAAGATTTATGACTTTATCTAAATAACATGATCCAACACATCGCAGTTTCATGGTCTTGCAAGTATTGGGAACATAGAAGGAAACACCACCATCATAGGCACGTGAACTAGGATAATAATTTAAAATTCATTGACTGCTAAAAGTAAATCTCGCTAAAACGTTGCTTCAATATAAGTGACTAAATAACACGATCCTTTTATTCCAACTGTTTCTCTCTGGAGTTCTATGTTTGATTCTTGAGCAAAGGATTTAGCAGTGAAATAGAGCTTTTGCATTGTCAAATGAACTCAAACAAATAGCACTGCTAAATAAAACCATATCCAGTACATACATTTTTTAACTGACCAACTTTTATTAATTGACTAGATTATAACTAGATCAAAATAAAATGATTATAGGAAAAAAAGAAAATTGCTAAAAAATAGAAAAGTGGATAACAGGATCAGTGCTAGTCATCACAGCCAGCGATGGCTAGGATCGAATAAATATTATATTTGGTTGAAAGGTTTTGTAGTATCAAGTTGGTATATACAAGGCAGTGCACAGTTTGATATCTACCACTTTTACACAGTCTATGAAAGGTAGAAAGTTATATAAGGAAATAGAAAATAAAATAATAAAAACAAAAAATAAATTATATACTATATATCTATATACTATATATTTATATACTATATATATATATATATATTAGTCCATTTCTTGTTGGAAATAATATACATAAAAGAAACAACAAATACAGATGCACTGTGAAAATGCTACACCAATAATAATCACCTATATTTCAAACAAGAAAAATAGCGTAAGACGCAAAAGGAATAAGCTATTTGCCACAACAGTGAATGCATGAATTTGATGTGAACGTACACAGATACGACTGCATCCCAGGGGCTCAAAACTAACACGAGGATAAATGAAATACTCTTTTCGGTGAATCATTATACACAACAAATGAATGATAGGGTAAACGATGAGCATTAGCGTTGCCCTTTTGTCTCAGCTTGTTAATGAGAAGTATAGCAGTTGCTTATGAAATATTCATAACTGATGTGAATACAGCTCGTATTCATATGTAATAAATTGAGAATTCTTAGTAGATAAGCCGCAGGATAAAAGGAGGTGCAGATGATCCTAATTAAATATTCAAAACAGAAAGTCAAGAAAATATCAACATGCCATTAGCGTTAGAAAGAATTGCAGCTTAAATTCAATCATGAAAACTTCAACATCTTTGCTATTGTGAAAAGTACATTTAAAATGACAAACAGATTTGCTATGCAGTAAATATTGAGTTTTGCATGACACTTTACTTGCAATGAGATGTCTGAAATGACATTCAACTATTTTTCACAAAATTCTGAAGGATACAAGGGAAGAAAGAGATCAGTATACCAAACTTGAGCTTGACTTCAAATCATAAGGTAGCTTCTGCAAATATAATTTCCAGTTTTCCCCTGAATTTTCTTCCTTTGATTATAAATTTACGTTTTCTCCGTCTCATTGCAAGTATACAAGCTTATTGTAAATCAAAGCCTGAAGAAAAGACCTAACTTACTAAATGTGAACTGAGTTATCAAGGGCCTGTCACATGTACTCACGGAATAACAAATTTCACCACAAAAAATGGAAAACAGTGAAATACATACGAAGCAATTTGATGATTATGTCCACAAAGTCAGTGTTGTTCGTAATATTTACAGCTACACTTTGATCGATTGCCATATTAGCTACAACTCTGACAACCTGAAGAATAAGATATTGAAAGACATCAACACCAGCCAAGAAGATATGGCATCTAATTATTACCGAACTGTCTAACCCTAACCCTAGCACTAGCTATCTTTCAGAAAGATCAAATAAAAAGTTCTACAAGATCTATATAGACTTTGAACTTGCTCATGACTTCACCTAACAAATCGGTAGGAAAAGCTTTGTAAATGGAACAAAATTGGACTATTTTCTAGCTTCTTAGCTGATGCTGGCGGCTGAGATATAGTAAATGCACTTGTAATGTATAGCGGTGGTACTCCACTCAAACTAAAAACGAGGTAATAAGTGGATGCTAGCGAGGCTTTAGTCACGTGTTGCACATTACAATAAGCCAACAACAGCAAGATATTTCAAATTATATTCGAAGCATTGCCACACTAGCAGAATACTTGAACTTGGAGAGCACCCTCAGTGACATCATTTCCGTGTACTAAAAACGTGGAATGTCCTCTCCTCTCGATATACACAAACACATGAAGTAGCTCAAAGATAGAAAAGCTTGTATTTGGTAAACAATAGGAGGAAGAGTTCTTAGCTAGCAAAGCAAGCAGCTTATACTGGTGCAGATGCCCAAAAGAAATGAAGTTAAGGGATAGAGCACAAGGCCTTAATACATAAGTACTCTCAAGTGCCAAATAAACGGGGGGGCCTAATAAACAAGGAGGTTGGAAAAAATTCCGAAATTTAACAAATGGGGAGGTCAAAATAAACGGGGGGTAAGAATTTGAGTAGCGGAGTTAAATGATTACACAAGGACGGAAAGAATAAAAGCAGGTTTTCATAAAGCTGTAACATATACAAAAGCATGCTATTTTGCTTTGGAAATTGGTCGTAAATTGTACTAAAAAAGAACGAAAATGAAATAATGGGTTTGTTAGAAAAGTCAATTTCCTTAAAATTGATAAACGGGGGGTCCCAATAAGGCCTGGGGGGCTAGAAAAAAATCGAACAATTAATACGCGGGGGTCGTTCACTTGGCAACTGAGAGTAGGGGGGAATTTCTAATAGGTACCCACGAGTACATAGCTATGTACAGTAGAAATATACTACAGATGATCCCAGCCAATTAGCTAATCCAAACCAATTAGCTAATCCAAGCCAACGAATAAGCAAAAGAAAAACGATCAAAGTCTTGAGGGCCAGGCAACTCAATATGCAAACACACCCGATGAGGAAATGTAATATTGGAAATTGGTAAGACTAAGATTAAACATTTTGATTACAACGGTAGAATACAACGCGACTGTCAACGTACAAAACATTCGATTGCTAACAATCATGATTGAAGCGAAGATCTTATCATCAAAGATGACTCAATAAAATTGAATAACCCATATTTGGGAAAATTTCTAGCATTCACCTTAATTAAAACATCATTGGATTTTTCAACGTCATCTTCAATTTTTCCACTCTCACCAGGGGTAATGTTACTTTTTTGCAAAACCTGCAGAATATTTATCAATTATCACTTATCATAGGATAAAGTTACAGAAACAGCCACAAAACTATCACAAACACTGAAGAATGAAAAATACCATGGCATTTGTCCTTTGAAAGATATAAAAATTCAATTTGGAGAATTTTGCATGGTAATTAAGTGAGACATGCATACAAGATTTTTGACAGCACTGCAAAATATTTTCTATAAACATGTGAGCTTGAAATTGAATCTTTCAACATAGGAATCATACTTTTATATGTAGATGAACTTACATTGAAATACTCGTGTAAAATTGACAAAAAAACACCCAACGATGAATGCTTGAAGTACAATTCCTTCCTTGTTTCAGTCTCTTTCCCAGTAATGTTGCCCAACACGAATGCGAGACGAACGACGATATCCTTGAAATTAAGAAATCTATCAATAACAGCAGCCTTTGCTGCAAAAATTTTAGCATTTTTGGTTGAATTGTAGGTATTGGGAAACAATAGCTGGAATCTGTTCAGATACGACTCACAATAGCATTTGCAAAGATGCTGAAAGTGGCGTTGTTGTTGTTTTTTACTTTACCAATTTAGGCCTACTATGCATTCCGCATCCAGGAATGGGACTCCTAGTTTAACGTCCCTTACGAAGGTCGGTGGAGTGAGCTGTTTTTGTCGTTAATCTGGAAGGTCGCCGATCCAGTTTCTGACTGTGCACAGCCAAGCTTAACTTTAGTAAAGCTAATGGAACTGGCTGTGTCGCTTGGTCACTCACCCCGCAAAGCTTGGGAAACCTGGTAATGCAAAAAATGGACTCCCCAAAATAATAAGACTGAGTGAAAACACTTTAAAGCCGATTAACCAACAAAGTTGAATGTTTCGATAATGCAACACATCTTTCTTTCCTATCGTTAACATTCTACCGTTCAAACATTGAGCTGACCCCGTAGTCTTAGTTGTTGTTGCTGTTTTTCGTTTACTTTATTTTGAGTAGGCTGCAATACCTAGCTTTTTCAGCTAATTTAGGCCTACTATGCATGCCACATCCACACATGGGCACGACAATGAAGAAAATTGAAAAATTTGAGAACACCAAAGAAGGTAGATAAGTACTTAAAAGAAAATAGGGTATAATAAAAATAGCACCAAAAAGGATACAAATAACACCAAAAGGAAGAAAAACAACTGCATACCTGCCGCGTGTGGTGAAACTTCATTGCTTGAACCAAGATCCCCAGATCTGATGTGTCTTTACCAATGATAGAGCAACAGTCCGAGTATTGAGTTAGCTTACTGTCAATAACAATTAAAGTACGAATCAATATTTTTGCATAATAAATCGAAAAATATCGTGGATGTCTCCATTAATGGTCGTGAAAAATTCTGATTTTTTTATTCGTTCGACAAGATGCACTATATTTTCAACAACAAATGCAGACGATTTTTAACTGCAAGAAAAAAATAACTTGATACATAAACAGAAAAGTTAAGAATACCAATGAATTTTACACCCTAGGGCAAAAGAAATTGAACAAAATTTTCTATTAGCTATTCAGGAGTGTTTTCATGAAAGTAATTCATATAAAATTTATCCGGATTTTATCAAGAAGTCAAACGAAGGTGCCAAAAGAGAGCACAAGTGCAATAATCTGATTTATAAAAACAGTAAGCACATTAAATTAATCAATATCATATATACATTATGTTACATTACCTCAAAATACGAGAAACATTTAACATATAATCTGAATCCTTCCAAAATGGTTGTAACAATTCCATCAAGATCTGAATTAGGCCATTCTCAATGAATGAAACGCGAATATTTGGTATATCGGCCATATTACGAATAGCAGCACTTGCCTATAAATGGAATTTACTTTGGATTAAACATTAGAACAAATTGAATCGCCGAAAAAGGCTGATGTCATATACAACCTTTATTGTGAATAGTGACTACTGGATGGGAAGCTTATCTTCATTTCACTTCATCTAAAACTATTTATACGGGGTAAAACTGACAATAAAACCTGGTTTACATACTGCCCTGTTGTACCCTAATTACACGAATAACCGACTACATTAATAAAGAAAAAAGAGAATAAGGTAGGGTGGTTCTTAGTACCAAAAGTTACTTGATAATAAGTAAGTATGGAGACAACTTGCAAAATCAAAGGGAATGGGTGGCAAACGACATTAGAAATGCCACTGTTCATAATTTGAAGCAAAAAGCAAGAATTTGCAAAACAAGGAAAAGTCACCAAAACATCTCTGAAACATTAAACTTCTTCAAATCAAAAAATTTTGTCTCCAGGTAAAAACTACGACTTACTGTTTATAGTTTTAACAATTTCAAGGATCAGATGGAAGTCCGAAAAATTATAGTGTATGGTTTGTAAAACACTTTAATTAAAAGACCAATAATCACTGATGCATTAATAAAGATACGTGATCTTCTGAAATCATACAGAGATAAAGTGGAAAAATAAAGATTTAAAATTGTATGAATAAAAGAAGAATTTCAAGTAGATGTTTGAGTTCATATGAAATCAACTAATTTAGAATGCAAGGAAAGTATTGCTAAAATTACCTGAACAGCAAGATGGGATAAATGTGCTGGCTTGGCTGCATCAACACTCTAAGAGAAATTTATATTAGATATCAACTGCTCAAAACATATACAATATTTGATCTGCTCTAAATATTAGGTGTAGCTTCATCCTACCTACCCTTTTATTTAATTCAGATTGATTAAGTGTATATTATTGCTATTTCTTATTTCTCAAGAAGAATGAAAAAGTATGTTATTGCATTGGAATAAGCACAAGATAGCTGGTGTAAGCAAAACAATTGTGCAACATCAAGATGAAAGCCAAAGTTTATTCCAAGGGGCAAGTCACTGAAAAAAATTGCACTTGTTGACAAAAAGTCTTCAAATTCACAGTTTTTAAAAATCATTGAAATTTGTAGAAAAGATCAAGGATTTAAAAAATTTTTAAAAAGTCTCAAGAGTCCAAAAAATCTTCTGAAAATCTCAAAATTCTTCAAAAAATAAAGAAATCTCTATAATATATTCAAAAAATCACAAATATCTAAAGAATAAAGCAAATACTTGAGGTATAAGAATCTTTAAAATCTTGGAAAAATTTAGAATATTCAAAAATCAAGAATTTTTCTGAGCAATTGTCCCTCAGTTCATGTCTACATAACTAAACAAAACTAATTTGTAAGAAAAAACTTAAACCAATGGAAGAAAGCATATCAATGTAGCACCTCAACTATGGGACACAAGCATAATGATTGTTAAACTCAACACATACCAACTCCTTTACATCTTGCAGTAGATTTACAAAACATGAGGCACAGTTTGTGTTTACAATCTCGTCATGCAGAGACTTATTTAATGCAAAGAACTTGATTGACCCAACTGCATAAATGATGCCTTCATGTAATGTACTAATATCTGATGTCTTTATAACCTCTAAAATATCACCTAGATAATGACAAACAAGTAAATAAGTATTTAAAATGAATGTAATTAAACATTGGAATTAAACTGGATCTCTCAAAAAAAGGACGAACATTAAATAGATTATCTGAATTGAAACAGGATAGAAAAAACTGGCATGGCATTGTGAGATGCGTCATGCAGTATTAACTGCATGTGGCATCTTAGTTGTAGTAGTAAAAATGAACTTATGAAGTCATTTGCATAGTCAAGTAACAACAATGTAGAACAAATATGGTTAACCATTTTGTTTAAAATATTGGAGACTGGCACACAAACAGGGAATTTTGAGGGCAGAATCTATTTCAAAAAAGGGCATAAAAGACTATATTCATAGAAGATGTGGATTGGAGTAATAGTTATCAACTTCAGATGAGGAAGAAATAATACATGATTATTGCTTGTCTTGTTACTATAAGGTGCAATGAGTCCTGTTGTTATTGCTGCTTAAAGGTGAGGAAAAAAGTAAGGTGGGCAGGAGATCAGTGGGCAACACCCATGAAACCTTTATGGACTACACCATATACATCTACAGGAAACTTGGGAGTTACATCCATTCTGGATAGAATATGATAGGAAGAGGTTCACAATTTTCAAAGAAAAAGGGCACCTTTGCTCTTTTGCCAAAAAGGTCTAGCCCTATGACCCCTATAGTTGCACACCTGGAAGGCAATTTAACTACAATAAACTACTTCAACTACAAAACAAATATTTGTTTTTCATTTTAAGGATAAAATAGATTCAGATGTCAAATGGCTTTTCCAAAAAGCTTGATGGTCCTATAAAAGTTTACATCTATAATTATGCTTGGAAGAATCTTCTAGCATTTATAATTTCAATCAAAAGAAAGAATAATGTCAAATGAGCAAAATTATACCAAAACAGCAAAAAAAACTTACTTATTATTTTGTTCTCTTTAAATAATGTATCTTTGCTTTTGTCTTTACTTATTTTAAATATTAGTTTACAAACATTGACCATATTTTTCCCAGTTACTCTCATCTACAATGAAAGCATATATTGGTGAAATTTTAAAGTACAAAACTAAATACAATTTGCATACACATCGCAGGTGAAAGACATTTGGCAAAACCTTCTGCAAAACTATAATAATGTAACAAAAATCGCAAAAGCAGGAGCAAGTTTGAAGAAGATATATACATACTGTCACAGCTACTAGGTAATGCTTAGCAGCTTTTTTTAGGAATATAGAAACAGGTTCAATATGAAACAAGTACTGAATAAGAAAATTCTGATGCACCAACAGATTTTCACCCTTGTAGTATTTCAAAATGCAATTGGTACTTCAATGTAACATGAGCAACAACAAAGCATACTTACTGCCAATGCTATTTTGCACAACTTCAAAATGACAATGGGGCTATCAACATCAACAAATTTGAAAATTGTTCTTAATACCGCTGTACGTCTCCTAGCTGGTCCACTAGCACTGGCTTTCACCAATAGCCCACATATCTCAAGGCTCTTCCACAGGACATCGAAGTTCGTTATCAATGCTTCTATATCTGAATGCAGATAGTTCAGCTCCATTTGTTTCAGCAAAGGTTCTATGCTATCCTTGAAAGCCAGTACTTTATTGTCAATGTTTGTATCATGTGGCAAAGAGCTTGAATCACAATCTTCAGCTACACTGCTTGTGCATTCATTGCTATCATATTTACAACTAAGTCTTGACTCTGATATAGAGGTTCTATGTGAGTTACTATCTGACAACAAAGCAGAAGTTCCCGATACTCTATAATCACTAAAGCTGTCACTACTAGATCCAGGATCTTGCCCAAAAGAATCTGCAAATATAATATCCCCTTCAACTCCTGAATCTGCTGAAACAATGTCCCTTTCAATAGTTCCAAAAGAATTTGATTTTCTGAGTTGTTTACATTGGTCAGGTCTTCTTTCCTTTGAATGGTCCTTAGGGCCACTCTTGACCCGTCTTTCAGATATGCTGTGTCCATTTGGAGAGATTGAAGACCTATTTATTTTACTACCTCTTGGTGGTTGGGGAACCTTCCTACTATTATCTTCTAAGGAAGCATCTGAGAACTTTCTTGAAATTTGCAAACTATCAAGCTAAAAAAATGAAGACAAGTAAAAACTGAAATTATCAAAATATATTACTGTAAAAAATTAATAGCAAGGATATCTATACATTATTTTCTAACTTTTCCTCATTTCTTCCTGACACAAAAGCTTTCCTTCAGCTACAAGGGGCAGGGTCTAGGTATTTCAAGATTTCTATCTTCTGCACATACACAAGGACGATAACATGTCACAAAGCCAACCTACCATGACAGAATTGGCATCTGCTGAGATTCTAGTTGGTGCTTGTGACAGTGGTGACAGTCTACCAGTTTGAGGGCGTGAGCTACTTCTTATCATTGGATCTGTGAATGCACTGGGACCAATGCTGGAATGAAACAGGAACCTGTCAATATCCTTCATAATGTATAAATTGTTGAATATATTATCTAATGACATACAGCATTAAGAAAAACAAATTGCTAGCTAAAAAATAAAATAACAGCAACAATCATTATCATAATTATAAGTTCAATCCTCAATTCTCAACATACAACTGACAATAAAATAAGCACACTGCTGACAATATTAGCCTGTAGGGGCATTAAATTGCCTGTGCCACCATATTGGGGGAGGGCAAGAATCTTATCTGAGTATGTCACTTCCAGGTCAATAATTCTGTTGGGGATGGGGCAAAATCATGCCACGCTATTCATTTGGGGGACATTGCCCTTCCAGTTACATGGTGTAATAAACCCAGTCAATGATAGTTTGAATTCAAAATGTATTGATGGAAAGAGTGCAAAACCTCAGTACACTGGAAACAATGAGTAATGTTGACAGTGACACCAGAGCAATAGTAGGGCAGGGGGGCAGAAGTTTGGAGAAGGGCACTTCACTGACTATGATATCATAATGACTTCACAATTTAAACTTAAGGGCAGTGGCAGTTTTAGGGACTGTGGGGCCTGACGCCAAAATCATCTGCAGGGCCCTTGTTTGAAATTCTTTAACATGAAGGCTCTCAGATGGCTGGAAAATGGTACTTTGAAGTTGGTTTTTGCAAATAAAGTGTTTCATATGAGTGCCATTTTATTAATCTATGAACCAGAATTTACAGAAAGTATGTTAGACATTCTCTCATATCCATAATCCAAAGAAAAATTTTCAAAATAAAGGTCCTCAGGTGCCTGGAAAATGCTATCCTGAGATTGGTTTTGCAAATTCAGTGCTTCTCAAGAGAACCATATTGCTAATCTTTGAAGCAGAATTCACAGAAGTGTAGTATGAGCTAAAACTCCAAAGCTCAGAAGATTGTACAGTGGTACTATTGAAGGAAATACCCAACAATGTAAGAATACACAATTCATGTATCTGTCATATAGGGTTGCTTTCTCTTGAGGATGATTCACTTTTCAAGAAGAAGGCACATACACGATTCAATTCCATGCATTTTGCTCAAAACATATGTTGAATTGAACTTGTGACAAAGTGGACCAGCTTTTGGTAACAAAGTGGATCTGTGAAGGGGATGTGTATGATTAGTTCACATCATGAAAGCATATATTACACCTTTAAGATCTGAAGCAGTTTTCTGTTTTCCTGTGACGTCTTTTCAATGTTTTCTTAGGTGTGGGACCCCTTTTGGCTTACCAAAAGCTTAGGGCCTGAGGCCATGGCCCCCTTAAAACTGCCACTGCTTAAAGGTTACTTTTTACAAAAATATGTTCCCAGTTATTGTTGCATTTCATGGCAAGTCATGAATTCATGAGGATAGAAGGAGATTAAGCCTGAGAGAAGAAATAATGCAAGAAGAAAATGTGAAAAACTTATACTAGGAGACAGAATAAGAAAGGCATTTTTCCCCCTTACCCCTGCTCTCCAAGGGTAAGAGGGGTGCTGCCCCCTTCCTTTGCCCCCATACTCCAGCATCCTTGAATGTTGATCTATCAAACAGCACTGGTTCTACCTGAATACAGATGGTGGCCTTCCATCAGATGGTCTATATGCACTTCCAAACAACCTTCTGTTGTTCTCAACTGGAGTATATGGCCTGCTTGTTTCTATAACTTTCACTGTGTTTCTTGCTTCTGAAACAATCTCAGCACTTGTTTTCCTTCCTGCATCATAAAATGGTCTTCTGTAGCCAGGCTTTTTGGATTTTGGAGGTGTTGGCTGCATGTTGAATTCTGCAATGTCTTCAGCTATCCAGTACCACGTACTATATAGCAGAAAAAGATAGTAACAATCAACACTATATGCTATACATTACTCTGATCCACATTAACTTTTCTACAGAACAGTATGGATCAAAAGACTATAGTGACTACAGAATACAAGTTTTTTTTGTAAAAAGCATGTATATAAGAAACATGTGTCTGAAATCAGGCAAAAATCATTGACAAGAAACAAGGACAGGCTGAGTTTCAAATAATAACTTGAAAAATTGTTATTATAAGAAAATGTTTGAATCAAACCTTGATCAAACTAGAAATAAATTACAAACAACATCCAATAAATGCTTTACAGAACTTAAACCTCCTTTTTCTTGCATCAGAGTTGCTTACTCTAGGTTGCTAATATTATTGGAGGTCTTAAGAATTTAAGAAACATTTAAGGCTGGATTTGACAAAAATAAAGAAACATCGTTGTTTCCTAAAATAAAAAACTTGTACAGAAAAACATTTGAACTAGCTTAACCAGTAGTAATTCAAGATAGGTGGCGTATATTATTTTGACGAAGCAGATAGCTAGATGAATATATGAAACAATTTGCTACAATGCGTACAGCGGTAAGTTGGCCTATCTCTTAGCTACTAGCACTCACGTCACCTGTAGATTAATCAATCAAAAACATACATAAATGTAATTCCTACATTTTATAGCTTTTCTTTTCTTTTCAATTTTATCCAAATCGCTTTGCATCCTATCGAAACAATCTCTGTTGTGCAGCCAAAAGCGTCAACTGTCCGCCATATTGTTGTCAATTTAGAATGGCTGTATTTGATGTATGCTTACATGAATATATTTCGTCAAAGTTCAATGGCATTTTCATACAGGTGATTGACAATTGTCAAACAAGCAGTTTCCACGGTAACCAAGTAATTAGCACACCCTGTAAGCGAACAGTTTTGTACATTTGTTCAATAGGCTTTATGCAGAAACGAAATGTGAAATAATTGGGTATTCATATCGATTCGATAGGCTTTGTTTATTTACTGTATGGAGTTCGTGTTCTGTGCTCTCCAACGCAAAATGGCGGATGAAAAAGGAGTGTTTTTTAAGTATACCAAGCAGTGTTGATAAGGGCCATATTTTCATAAGTCGTTTGATTTCTGCTTGAAAATAGTCACCTCAGACAATACACATGACGAGTTCAAATGGAGAATGCTCAAGAAAGACCACTTCTTATTAACTTATATCAAATACAGTAAAAATTTCATTTCAAGTATAAGATATTTACAAAATGATAGTCAAAAATATCAATGAATCCACTCGAATAAACAATACAAGTCCTAGAATCTCCACATTCTTCCTCAAAAAATTTACAAAACAGCATGCACACTGTAGTTGAATGTGTTTTATCTACCAGACATCTTCAACAACACTAGGGCAAAGAAAGAAAAAATGTTAGCCATAAATCTAAATTGCATTTTGGAGTTAAAACTGCATAGCTTTATAATTCCATTGCAGAGAGACTAAACAATACTAGATCTTCTGTATTGTATAATTAAGTAAAGTATTTCATTAATTTGAACTTAATGTTATTTCAAGTGGTTTTACATGAAGATGAAAAACAATAACAGCCCTTCCGCTATGCCCTGTGCTTCTTTTTACAACCTAGGTCGTACAGTCGAGATCACTGGTTTTGTAATACCATGATGCTATGAATCATAACCAGAAATCCCTAACAAAGGGTTTCTAACACTAGGTTTTTTCCAAATTGCAAGCATAGTAAGGAATTATCTAACTAGAAGAGCTGTTTGCAACATCAAACCCAGGAGCTTTAGCCCATCAAAACAGCATAAACTTTAGAAGTTATTTCTCAAACAAACCGAAAAGACAATGATTGGTGGCTACATGAAAAAAGGAAAGTTTCAATATTCAGATATTTCACGCCAGCACCAATATTTATTATAGTGTTGAACACCGACTGCGATTTTCAAAATTTCGGTTTTTGCGGTTTTGTGTTGCGGGTTTTGCAGTTTTCATAAAATGCTATATATGGCACGTGCTGTAGCTGTGTGAGAAGTTGCTGGCTTTCTACGTGTATACTAGCAGCAAAAGTCTCTTAACGAAACAAACTTTAACGCATAGAAATGATCGGTAATCACAGGAAGGCCTGCAGTCGTTCATTCGGAATTAGTAACTGGATTGTTTAGAAATCGATATTTATATATTTAAGCCAATTGGCCCTGCTCGGGTCAAGCAAGGCACTCCTGAGGGTAAACAATATGTAATAAAAATCAGTGAAATTAAAAGAAAAATTGTGAATCACAAAAATGCAGACAGACAAAACCTTCATCATAGAACATATGATAAATGGTCTTTTTACTTTACAGCTTAATCAGGCCCTAAAACTAGCAAATGCTGGTTACTTGAGTCATCAAGCTCTCGATCAAGCTCATAGATTATACCTATATATTCAAGGAAGCAAGATTAGAAATTCTGGGAATATGTATGGTATGAAATCAATTTATCGACAGAAGAACAGACTACTGTAGTAATACTGTAGCTTTTACAATAGCCAAGAGACGTTTAAGTGCCCTCTCCATCAGCTCTTGAAGAGAGGCTTTGGCCAGTATCTCATTTCCAGGTGTAAGTATAAGGGATTGACTTGCGCATTGTTTTACTCATGTACGTAAAGAGTATTCTAGAATACGAAAGCCTGCCAAATTTCCCGCATTTAACCCCTTGTCCTGAATTCCCCACGCATGATTATCTTCAGACGAAATTCTCGCATTCATAAGTTGCCAAAGTCATTCTTGTATCATAACTTCATATTGGATACTTTTGGCATGTTTCATGATATCAAAAAAATAAGCTGCTAATTCATCGAGTTCACCTACTTGTTACGAGTATTGAACAACAAAGAGTTGAATAGGCAGGAATTAAAGCATAAATCACAGCTTGCATTTGGTGCAATAAGAGTGCAGCTTGCCATTTCTTTCCGCTTTTCTTTGGATGCCGCTTGGCAGGCCTGCATCAGCATCAAAATTTGTAGAAATTCTGGTCAATTTTAATGATTTTGCCAGAAGTCGGTTTTTGCGGTTTTGAAATTTTGCGGTTTTTGATGGTTTTCGGTTTTTGCGGTGTTCAACACTGATTTATTATAATTATCAAAATATTCAAAGAAATCCACAGGAAGGTAACATTGAAGAGGTGTCAAAACTTTAAAGTCCAAGATTACCTTAGGCGATCAATATTAAACAATTAATTGAAAAAGGATACCATAAATTTGCTAAAAAAAGTTCAAAGTCATGAAAAATACAGACGAACGGTTGCCAACATACTAAAAGCAGACGGCAGAGATATGATGAGAAACACTAACTGGTAGGTAGCTTAGCTGATGAAAAAAGTGTTTGGTTCAATCAAAAGCAAATTCATTTTTGGGGATACTCTGGTTTTCTTTCTTTTTTATTTTTTTAGGAAAAAAACGTTTCTGTTTTTCTTTTTAGTCTTAGATGGGG
>WIPJ01000702.1:490177-557265 GCA_018155075.1 Cassiopea andromeda
TATATATATATCACAGTTAGGCAATATATTAAGCACTGAAGAATGACACTGAAAGATACAATTTGAAATACATATTTCAGTACCAACGAAAATAATCAAAACAACCCAAAAAGTAATAAGATTGAAAAGCTCTTACTTGAAACTCGTCTTCACTCATTCCAGCCATATGTTTTGAACTGCAAGTATCCGTAATAAATTCCAGGCCGAATGTCGCCCACCTGTAAAAAATACTCCAAGTGAAAAGTATTGAAGCAATTTGAGAAAGAGCATGATTTGCCTTGTTGCCAGTAAAAATGTCAGTCAAATATACAATATTTTACCGTGAAAATTTTCTTTTTTCTGATAAAATTATGACAATCAAGCTATCGATCATAAGCTTTGGTTAAGAACATGAAACAATCAGTTCATTATGTACCTACTAAAAGAAGCTTGTACAAAGGTACTATCAGCATAACACTGTCTGCACTATGCTACAAAAATGGCTAAGTATATATCTCAAACATCAAGCTTCAAAGCACTGCATCATCGCTTGAACTTCTCTGATTTATAATCAAAAGTAGTAATAACGCTTCATAGGATCATAATAGCTTCAAGCATAGTACAACACGAATCACGCTGAAAAATAATATTAATTCTAATAATAAAAATATAAAACATTGACTCGATTTAGGCGGGTATGGTGGCAACTACAAAGCTTATTAAAGCTAACCATTTAAAGATAATGAAACTGAAAAATTATATGGTGAGAAATGGACCTTGGCCTTCGTCCTCTGCCCTTTTCTGTATTTGCACATACGAAATCCATCCAATCTTTTGAAAACTTAAGCATCAACTGACACAAGTCTTTACTTTGGCCACTGAACAATCTTGCCATTTCACGTAAGTACTGGAATAGGTGACATGCTATTTTTCAAAATTCCTTATACCCAAGCAGTATTTTTTCAAACACTGCTCTTAGACTTACAACTATAATTTTATGCAAACATATCATAAACAAATACTGTTTCATTTGCATCTGCGCTACAATAATGATAAGTTAACCTATCTGTTTACTAAACTGAAACAGCGTAATAGTCAAGTTTTAGAAGATACCATGCATCTAAAGAAATGAGAATAATAATGAATTTTCATGCAGTTGCCACTCTTTAAATTAAAAACGTCCTTCCCAATACTTAATGCTTGATGCGAATCCAACTGCTACTAAAACACGTTAGAATAAACTAAAAGTGGATAACACAAATGATCCATGTAGTTTTATCATGGCCACACTACCCAACAAAGAACGTGCCCGTTATTCCAAAGAAGGTAAGGACCCAGATAATTTTCTGGTATGTTGTAGATAAAATTCGGTCAAATACAAATTATGGGGCTGATCGCATTTTACTTTGACTTAATAAAATCAATTATAATCTATGCTACTGACTAACAATGAAAAGTTATTCTGAATAAGCCCCTGTTGTATTCTCTATTATCATTATTTAATAATTGAACAAGACAGCAGAAATGTGACAGGGCAGGCGCTCCAGTAATGCCCCACCCTATAATCAGTATTTCAGTGTGTACCCATGCCTGGAAGAGACCCGTGGGACCAGTAAACCAAGAAGCCCCAACACATTCAATGTGGCCCTTAGTGTCACAGGATACTGACCTCAAATCCAGTATTAAAACAAAGGTGCATTATTTCCACATAACTTTTGTGTACGAGGTCTTTTTCCCCTTGCTCCATCTTGTAATAGATGTCTTCCAAACGCAACATGTCCAATGTAGTTTTCACAGACTGCACAATGCGTTCAGCAAGACGTTCGGCAGACAGCTGCATATAAGCAAATGTTAGATGGATAATATGTAAATGTGTCTATTCTCAAAAGCAGAGATGGTTAACAACCTCAACTTTAAAGGGATAGATCATCCATAAGTATCCTATCATAATGACTAAGCTGTACAGAGTCCAGAAAAACACCAGACCTTCCTTCAGGGCTATTCATACCGCAAAACATTCCTCAGGCACGTAACTAGGGGGGTCTTTGGGGTCTAAGCCCCCGCCCTTCTCAGCAAAAGAACGAAAGTACCCTTTTGTGCCATGGCTCCAAAAATTTTCAAGGGGCTTCGCCCCCAGCCACCCTTTCTCTACCATTATAAGAAACAGCAAAAATAATCACTGGCTTTCAGAGCAACGATATTAGTAAACCTCCCACAGTTTTTCCCTCACTTATGAATCTGAAAAGCAGTATTCGAAGGCCGCAGCTTCTTGAAAAAATTTAGTGTGGATTGGACCCTTGTCCTCGAAAATTACTACTTGCGCGCCTCTTCCTCACTGTACAAGATCAAACAATGAAGCATCCCACGTGACCCCTCCATTTCCCATGCCACATTGTCTCATTTGAATGCCGTCTCATTTGCATGTATCAGCAAAACCACAGATCCTTCCTCAAAACTGGCATAATACAAAAAATCCTTCCTCCCGCTCACAGCCGTGGAGCTGTGACGTTTTCTGGACTCTGAGGCTGTATGTAATTTCTAATAGATACTAGAACAAGGAAATTTTACGAAATACGAAAAAAGAAATAAATTGGAATTTAAAAAATTAAGCAGTGACAAAGGTCAAATAATTTCTGAATACTTGGGGAGATGATATTTTATTATAAAAAAGAGCAACTCACCCGAAAGTCATCCAAGGCTTCAGCAACTGTCTGATGACTAGAAGTCTGCTCATTAATCAAGGAAATGGAGTTTCCGAGAGCTCTCTGTAATGCCTTTCTTTGAGTAAGCAACTGATACGAGTTGCAAGCTATAACCATCAAACCATCCACCTAAAACATTTACGCATAATGAGACCATGATAAGAATGTCCGTCTCCTGTCTATGAATTTATGCTTTCTACACTGTTCATATAAAGAAACATACAAGAACTTGCAAAATACTCAAACAGAAAAGCAAAATAAATGTAAAAGTATACCTGAATGTTAACGAGAGCAATTGCTGTGTCAACTGTGGGATTCACGTGCACAACCTTATCATTCCATTCAGTTTTCCCTTCATCCGCTTCACTGTCACTCAAATTCAACAAGATCATATAGCCATCCATTGGAAAGCTTCCGGCCTCTGCAGGGTCTTCAAATCCACATGTTACATTCAAAAGTTTGACAATTTGTCTAGCAAAAACAGGAATTAACTGTGAATGTATCTAGTGTTACACAAAGCAAATACTAGAATGCAACACAGATTTAATGAAAATATATGTATCAAAATATATGTGGATAGAAAAATGAAGCAATACAAAGGAAATCACTATTAAGTCCAAAAAACTTAACATTTTACCTTTTGTCTGTAGCTAGATCTTTCTGAGTATAAATTTCATAGTTGACTCCAGAGGACTTGCTATCAACCTTTTGGAGAAAAGCAATCTTAAGCTGGTAATCTGAAAAACTACTATCAAGAATCAAAGTCATTAATTGACTTACTGCAGATAAAATATTCTATATCAATAGTACCTACACAATTCTTCAACTTTTTTTATTCTGCTGTGAGCTAATGATGTATAAACTAAACAATATGCATATTGTTCTCTATTTTCAAACAGCAAATATTTAATTAACTATTGAAAATTTCCAAACAATTTATTAACCCCCCTCTCCAATAAGTCCGCTTCTAGAGTGTTTAAAATCAATAAGCTCCCAAGGGACTAAATAGAGCATTTATGGTAACAACTATCTTATGTATCCTAAAGCAACATTCCCAACTTACTAAAACAGAAAACCAAGTTATTGTTCCTTATTGCAGAAATAAAAAGACAAAAATACCACAAATCCTCAAACTGTCCCTCTTGGACAAGCCTCCATCCTATGTAACTGTAGCTATTTGGGGCACTACCAGTTCTTTATAGGAGTAACACAAGACAGTCATTAATTTAATGAAAATAGTATGTCCTTGGGAAATACCCTATTACTTCTATTTATCACATTAAAAAGTATTTCTTCGGTATGAAAATTTCAAATAAAAAATCACCAAATACCCCAAGGGACTTATTTGACAATTTACAGTACAGGCTTATCTTATCAAACTTATACAAACAAATGAGCAATTGCCCCCAGGATAATCAATATACAAACCTTTACGTGCTTAGTTTTCTTCAAGAGCTCTAAAATTTTCTGGGAACTAACTTCAACTTTGAATTCTGCAGCAATGCCAAGATCTTTTTGCAGCATCTTTGCAAAGCCAAGTGCCTTGGTTGACCTCTCCTGAATTTCAATGAACAACTTCTTATGACTTCGGCAAGCTTCCAGTGCAATGTCTTTAACTTTCTCTGAGCTTTTGTCCATTTTATCAAAGAGTTCACGAGAACATTGATCCAAACTTGATTCCAAAAAGTGCTCAGTAGAATCTAACAATCCAGTTGCAAGTAGACTATGATGAACAGCAAACAAGAATCAGAAGACAAAAACTTGTTGCTGGTTGAAAAACTGACTCATTTTTAGCCTATAATTTACTTCTATTTATTTTCATGCACATCTACATCATGCCAATGATGAAAGTTGTAAGCAACACTAATTAAAAATCCAATGACAAACTAAAATTCTTTAAAAGCAAATTATCCAGCTGATAATGAGAGAATAACAGTATTGCTATACAATTATTATTCTAGCCAGTGTAGATATTATACAAGTAGACTTCACTTGGTGAAATGAGAGACAAGAAAAAAATTACTCAGTTCTTGACAGTTCTAATGAATAGTAAGGAACTTTAAATCATCAATAAATAACTCTGAAATACTCACCAAAATCTCCTGCTAGCTTCTGCCTCTAATCCTTTGGTGTGAGGGCAAATCTGCTTTGTGAATAGCCACTCATCAGCCATTGTATTCTGGAGACTTCGACTTGCTTCAGGAAGACGTTGAAGCATTTGAAACAAGTGTTGCAAATAGTCAAAATATACCTAATAATAAAAATACTTCAATAAATATATAATAAATACTTTATACGCAAACTGAAAAGCATCAGTCAAGGTTAGTAGAAAAGAAAACTTGGAAAACTGCTGTCAATTTAACCAATGGTAGGAAGAGCAGTGATATTATGGTTTTCATCCTAACTTATTCATTTTTTCCTTCTCCAGTTCATTTCATTTCCCCAAAAAAGCATTTAGCACAATTTCTTTCACAGCTTCTCGTGTACAAAAACCAAACATCTTTGCTTGCCTATAAAAATTTCTTAAATATACCTGTTCTCTGGGGTCACATGTAGCCTTTCTAGGATGACATTGCAAACACACAAAATCCCAAATGCAAGCTCTGAGCTTGTATTCAGAATATTGTATATCATTTGTCACAGTGTGACACTATTACCTTTGGTGTCTCTTCTGTTTAACATAAAGCAGTTCTATATACAAATTTAGAAATATGCTTACTTATGATAAATTTTTTTAGAAACCTTTATGGTAGATGAAATATAAAATCTCACAGAAAGGACTGCCTCCACATCTTCTTCAAACTCATTAATACTACAATCAAGACTTTCAATTCTGGACTTATCATCTGCTGTCAAAACTGATAAAATCATGTCTTGGTAGTAGTCTTTGCCAATGATTGCAGCACAAATAACTTCTTTGCATTCATATATCAACTGCAAACATAAAAGTCAGTGCTTAAGTATATTGAAAGTGGAAGAATTTTGTATTGAAAACATTGTAGCTTTTGAATACTTTGTATAAAGTACACTTTCACAACAAGTATAATTTTGTTGAATAGTGTGACAATGAAGCAATCAGTGCATAAGATAGATATAGTTTTTCATACCTGTCTAATGCTCATCAAGGAAGGATCTACCTTTGGCTTATGTTCCAGTCGATAGCGGATGCTCTCATGTACAATATCGAATGATATTTTTGCAATAAACAAATACAGATCCAAGAAGGATGGAAGGCCCATATCTGAAAACTCCTTGCACCATACACCTCTATCATGGTTTTCTTTGTTTCCTAATTTAAAATCATCAGCATGCAAGACCATTGAGGCAAACACAGTCCTCTGGCTTGGATCATCAGCTGTCATCTTTTCCAAAAAATTTATCAAATCAATAACTTTTTCATAATTATGTTCTCTTTCCATGACATCATGTGCCTCTCTAGGAACCTAGTAGATTTTCAAATTGAAATATGTTGTGATCGTTCTTCAAAGAAATTATAGTCAATAAAAGCTGTAACTTAAGACTTTACAACCACAATACTACCTGTAAACTAATGTTTCATATATAAGACTTGACTACATATCTTCACCAATTACATCTTCTCCAAATGACCAGTAATAAATGCCACAGCCTCTACAGTGCTGATAATATTGCAGCATATGTGAAAGCTCTGTATATTCATAACAGATATAAATATGCACAATGATTGCTGCTACAAGGTAGAAAGCTCTGAATCTATTGTTATCAAAATATCTACAGTGCCAAACAATCAAGAAGTATTTAGTAGTGATAAATTTTGCTTACTTCCAATGCTTCTCTTGCTTTCCATAATGTCTTATGCAAAGCAGATTTTATCCTCAGTGATAAACCATGGAGTCCAATTTGACGAATGTTCTTTTCCACAAATGACCTATATCGTGATGTGCATGTCTCCTTCAAAACAGATCTTCTTTTATGGATTTGAGGCTTTGAGTCAGGGCTACCTTTGCTTGATTTATTATTCATAATGGAAGAATCATGAGATCCATCATTTCTGTGATCTTCACGGAATGACTGTCTTCTTTTCTGGTATGTTTGGCTTGTTTTTATGCAAGTCAAACCTATAGCAAATAAGACTATAAATTCACCAAAACAAAAAATCACTGAATATGTTCAAAAACAGAGTTCTATCAAAAACTGAAGGATTGAGCAGAAGAGAGAAGCCTAGTAGTAGCTACTTTTATGTGGGCAAGGGGGAAGTGCCCCCAGGTGCTATGGAGTCAACAAATTCTTGGCAAAAATTACATGACTTAAGGCTAAATATGCAATTTTATAAGAAAATAACTTTTTGCTCAGGCCATAACTTTCCTATACGCTTTTTGTCATGAAAACTGTGTACTTGGCAACTACTACTTAAATGCTCTTTAAATTCAACACTGGTACCCCCACAAATTTTCTTGAACAAACATCACCAAAGAAGCCAATCTCTTGATCAAAACCAAAGGTGAATAATAATTGACAATACTATACTTTGTAAGCCTGTGCTTCAATACCATACAGCAAGAGGTGGGCATATAACACTATTAAGAACATTTTCTATGGCATGATTCAATGCTAACATAGATGAAGCAACAAAAGAACTTAATAATATCAAAGTAAAACTACACACCAAGTCCATGATCAAACCAATCCTCCCACATTTTATTGTCTTCAATATCAATGTCCACTAAGCCTGCAACAACTTGCAATTTATGATACAGCTCTTTGCAAATATTCAGCCACACATTCAAGGTCTCATAGTTTCTGACAAAATTATCCTGAACATATTTTGGATGAAACTGTGCCAATGTTTTTGATGTTGGGTAAAGAGCTGTACATTCTTCCACTTTCTTCAACAACAGTATGATTATGTGCATAGCTTTTCGCTGTATTGAACCAGTAAAGTGATCATCAATAGTTGAACAACCATGTCCCACATCATGGGGCAAAAATGGCAGATTTGTAGACTGGGTTGTTGGTGTACTTGTTGCACTATGTTGTTGATGTGCAATTGATGTAACAACTACATTTTCACCACCAGTGCCTTTCATAGATGCAGAAAACTGTGATGATTGGGTTGAATGTTTTGCTTCATACTCCTTCAGCTTTGTTGGGAAATGAAAATTTATAACTTCATCCAAGGTATCACTAATCATTTTTCTTTTCTCTAAAAGAAATCCATCTTGCTCTTCAATCTTCCTGTCAAAATGCCATGCTTGTAGCTCAAGCCACAACACTTGATCAAACCGAATTTGCTGCCTTTCTGCTTGATCATCAGGGTCAGCATAGATGTTGGAGCCTCCCCTAGAATCCCTTCTTCCATGCCTTTCTCCAAGCTTTACAAGTCTTTGAAATGTTTTCATAAACCGAAGTCGATTTATTGGACAATTATGATCTTCTGCAAAATCCCCATAGCTGGTAGATCTTGTGATTGATTCTTGAGAGACAGTTCTTATTGCTACTTGATGATGCTTATCAAGGAAGGCAGGCACTGACTTGATACTTCTGTATCTATGAAGAGTCTCACCACTTATACTTGGATTCATTCTTGCATACATATGACGATGAGGCATATCTTCAGAACTTCCACCTTCATTTGAAATTTTTCTCAAATAATCCTTTTTATGACTCTGAATATGTTTACTTCTTTCTTTTGCACTACCTGGTTGAGATGAGCCATGGGCCTTTGGCTCTTTTTTAACTGACTTTAATGACCTTTTCATGCGCCTTACATGCCTTGGTGGAGTAGTCCCAAACCTGACCTCATTACTCTGTTCTAGAATAGCATTTTCAGTCTCTGAATAACTGCTATCCTCATCGCCCTCTACACCTAAAAAGAAGGTCTGATTGCGCGACTTCATATCTGGTTCATCTCCATTTATGTTCGCGTTGCCTTCTGTAGCGTGACATGCATTTTGCTCATCTGCTGGTGTGTCTTTTTCATTATCTATCTTATGATTACTATGAGACATTATTTCTATTTCAGTTTAAATGAAGCGAAAACACAGTATATTCGAAAACTCTGGAGTATGTCGTACAAGACAATCACGTGTGCTCAAAAATATGATACACCTGAGGTTACACGCCATGCTATCATGAACTCACCTCAAGAATAAGGCTTATACCAATGACTTGGTGCAAAAATATTGATAGCTACTAGACAAGCAATGCTACGCCACTTTGACATTACATCAAGAAAAAATTGACGAGCAGCCTAATTATCTTACATTCTGTTGCCACTACATCCACCGTAGTAAATACTTCATGTAATATTATTGGGCAATGCGCAGCATCAATCCTGGTTAGATCAGCGGGTTAGATGCAGTGCATTATGACAACAGTACTGAAATTCACTGCTCCAATTTTACGTCTTCGTTGTACCACTTTAAGACAAGCACTCTTTTGCATTCTATATGGGAAGGAAGTCGAGTTTGTAACAAGCTCATTGAGAGTTGACAGAGTTGCAGCTCATGGATTGGGGCTTAGTCGAAGGTAATTTAAGCAGAGTTGTAGCAGCTAATTTTTGTTTAGGCGTAGGCCGGAACTGCCTTATTTTAGACAACATGAACTACGAAGGAGCAATCATTAGACTCTGGTAATTTAAAATTGTACTTTGCTTTCTGCAGAAACATTGATTTGGCTTTCCTATCAAAGCTACTAGTTTTGAATGGTAACGTGGTGAAAAAGAAGAGTGTTGAGGTAATTTTTGCTCTTCTTTTATATACTATATTTCATTTGAGAGATATATGATGGTATTAGGGAGCTGTCAATTTTTCCTTGCTTTATTGCGTTACCAGCTTTTTTTGTCAATTCATGATGGGTTATCACAATGTTCAATAAATTCACACCATAACTATTATCTAAAGTTGAAATAGTAAGGGAGTGTTCTTTGTTTTTTATAATTCCCTTTTTCTTTTCCACGTTCAAGTCCTTCACATCCAGATTCACATCCGAATTGAGTGATATAAATGACAATATTGTTGGGGTATGAAATTTTTCCAGCATATCAAAATGGTGTTTCAAATATTACTCAATATATTGAATGGATTGGTAAAATTTTCTATTGGTCTCAAAAATTCTTCCACCCCTGTACCCAGCTGGCCAGCACTAGAAATGATTTACGTCTTAAGACCATACTATCATACAATGCAGACCACACAATGTTTAAGTCCATCCAAATACTTTGTTTAGGTAAAAACTGGCGATGTGATCGATCTCTTGAGAAAAGACGAGTGTAATCAAGAAATTGTCAAGTTCGACAGTGTTAAGATCCTAGAGATGCTGGAAAGGACCTCAAAAGGGAAGGAAAGAGTGCTACTAACAAGGAAAAGAGGAGTGGTTATGGAATGGGGACAATTCAAAGAGCGGTTCAATTGACAAAGGCTAACTCACTGGGAATGAAAATGCGGTGACAACGGATACCCAGCATGCATAGAAATCTTTGAAAAAGCGACGGAATATTCAGCAAATATTAACCAAATTTACTCCATGCTAAAAGAGGACTATACAATCTTATTTACTTTTTCAATAAAGCAACACGATATTTCTTATGTACCGTAAATCATTAAAAACTCCCTAGGTATAAGAGAGCTCGTTCTAAGAGCAACTCAGAAACTACGCAGCATCTGTATTGCAACTAGTATACGCACTCTACGTCATGACCGGCTGGCCGCGTAGCTGTTACACAATAGATTCTACAAAGGCAAGCAGACACCAGCATTCTAAAGGTGTATGCAGAACCAACCAAAATCGAGAGATTGTCATTATTTCCGTGCACTTCTCTGCCCGAAACAACAGAACCAAAGAACAACCGAGCTCCATCGTGTGAAATGCACGGTGGCTGTGTACACGTTCTTTTTTTAATAAGAAAACAGTTATTTGCTTAACTTTTTCCGAAATTGAGCCTGAGATTTTCTTAAAGTTTTCTTACCTTTTAACTGAAATAAACTGGCTAAAATGGGTTACACTTTCGTTATTAATATTGTATACTTGAATTTGAATTCCATCTTTAATATTTTGAATGAAATAACAATAAAATATCGATTTTTGGCCCATAAAAACACTCAGTTTTGGAAATTGAGCCTCGTGATTTTCGTAAGATTTTCGTAAGATTTTCTTAAGATTTTGAGCATTTGAGCCTCATTTTCTTATAAACTGTTTTCTTACAAAAAAACGTGTATTGAATCCTACATAAAAACCATCGCCTTGGTTTCTTCAAATAGCTCATTCTTCCAGCAGATGGCATTGTACTTGCACACAGGCTAGCTGGTCACAAAACTATGCCATGAACAACGATACGTAAATGAGAACCAAATGCTAACAGTTTTATTGGGGGTCAAAAATTATTGGAAAACGCTAAGTACCGTATTTCCTCTTTTAAACGCCGCTCACCATTAAACGCCGATCACCATTAAACGCCGCTCACCATTAAACGCTGCATAACCAAGGTGGGTTTATGAAATAATTGGCACTGAAACATCATTATTCTCCGAATATAATCTTCTTGCTTTCGGAACATTATTAAAGCATCTGGAAATTGTATCTACACAACAGATGTGTCTGTTGTTCTCATATACACCCAATAAATGCCATGCCTGTTACCTAGAAAAGTTTATACACGCCTTCGCGTTCAAAAGAGGAAATACGTACGTGTAAGTGGCAGATACAATGATGCTTAGAATCCACATAGAATTACTAGTAAATGGGAGGGATAGGAACATTAAATATACGTACCAACACCAAATACCCAATGAAATTAAGGATCATTCACCCGCTACGTAACACCTCTGACAAAGAAGGAGGGTACCTTGATTTGCTACATAATTGTTTCGTTCGTATGAAGGGCTATGCTACGGAGGAGAGTTGCAAGATAAGGAGGGGGACTCTCAAAAACGGCAAAATAGGCGTTACGTAACGAGTGGATAACTCCCTGCTCAAGCAAACTAATTTTGAAATGCTGCAGTGAATAGTTGCTTCCAAATTGGCGAGCCCACCTAATAAAGCATATTGGTCTCTTTCATAAAGGACCTGGGCGAGATACTCTGAGATACCAGGTGAGAAAGAAGTTCCACCGTTCAGAATCACAATGCTGCGGGGCCTTCTTCTTTGCGCTACGTTGCTGCGGGGCCTGCCTCTCGCAGGGTTCGTGCTGTGGTGCGTGGATAAAATATAAGGACTTTCTAAGGACTAAAAAAATGATTGTTAAGGAGTATTTTTGTGCGTTTCCATGATAAGAAGCATATCATTTCCTAAATGGAATCGATTAGAAATAAGGAGTTCTTAAGGAGTTTTTTCAAAAATACACAAATTTAAAGAGGAGTTTCTACGCGCCCTTAAAACATAAATCTAAGGAATTTTTAAGGAGTTAGGAGTAGCACGAACCCTATACCCAATGATAGCAAGCCTACAGCTGGGTCTGAAAATGAAAATCCTTTGACAGTATTTCAATATGGATGAATAATCCATACTGCAGAATCGCTTTGATAAGCAATTTGAGATTTTGGCTTGTGCATGGAGTAGACCCTGTAGCGCTGTGACTCAGGACAGTGGGATTTCTTGTCCATTACGGAGCCAAGCTATGGGAAACAAGAAAAAGCTTTAACTATTGGGAATGATGAAAAACGCTTAAATAGATGTTCCGTAACTAATGTTGTGCTCGTAAAGTTCAAACGAAGAGCGTAGAAGGCAGCATTTCAAATTAAATATAACGTCTCTTTGCAAATTGATACTTAGCAAAAGTCACTTTACATGATGCCATTTTTGGTCAATGAAACGTAAGATGATGTCGTTGGTAGGTAGGATGATGTTTTAGCCATTGCACTGTCGGCATGGGTTTGATCAGGATTCAAAAATCCTGTAAGTGATGAATCTGCAAAATTCTGCGGCATTACGGCCATAGCCTCGGCAAATTTGATTCTTTCCGTTTCCAATTCTTTTTCCTTGTCTTTCAACTGGTTCTGCAAAATTTCAAGTTGTCTGCGAGTGTCCCCCAAAGCTGAAAACAGATCCAACTTGATTCGTGTTTCTGAGCTCAGGCTGTTTTCCAAATGAGTGTTCTTACCTTGCATTGCAGTCAAAGCAGAATATAAAAGCTCGGTCTCTTTCTTCAATTTGAGTCCATCGTTATCCATTGACTTCTTTTTCAGTTTCTCATTCTCATTTTCAAGATTTGAGATTTGGCTTTCATATTTAGACATATTCTCTCTCATCGAAACCAACTCCTTCTCTAATTCTTGTCGCTTAGCAATACAAGCATCATGATTCTCTCGCTGGTTTGTAATATCATGAGATTTCTTCTTACTTTCTTTCAACTGTTGCTCAAGATTCTGCTTACTTTCACGCTCTGTTTTATACTTTTTCTCCAGGCTTGATATATTTAATTTGTCTTGCTTACTAGAATTGGTGAGTGAAGTAATCCTGAAAGACCAGAAGACAATAATATCATTTACCAATGTAAATGCATTGAATAACTGACATGTAAAGATTGTAACCGACGTAGGTTGGGGTTAGGACAACTCCTAAGCGCCCCCAAGCCTTTGAGATCCTGAAGGGGCCCCTCAGAGATATTCAAGAGACAAGCCTTTTGTACTATCTAGAGGGAAAATTAATACAGGTTCCAATCTTTTTGAATTGCTAAGGGGCCTGAGTGTCTCAGAGACGCCACTGAAATGTGCTGGAATTAACTGATAATGGCACAAAAATTTACAACTAACTGCACGGATCATGCAAGAAGCAGTGGGAGACATTCGGAGGAGGCGAGGGGGTGGGGGCAGCCGCTCCCAATTCTTCCTGACTTGCAGAAATGTAGCACAGATTCATTAGCAGTTTTTCCTTTCTTTGTTCAAGGTGGTTATATTTCGATGAAAATAAGTTAGGGGATCAGTTTTTCCTTCTCAGCATAAACATAAATGATAAAAACAGTGTTTATCTTATTTAGCAAAAGGGCGCTTTCCAACGTTCTAGAGGGCGTGACATCAGCAATTTCTCTGGGGGCAAGCCCCCTAGACACCCAATTTTCCCTCATTCCGTTTCCATGTTTCCATGGCTACAGCCTTCCATCTTCTACTTCATCTCCTTCCAAGTACTGATAGGGTCCTGCAACTTGGCTTTCATGAAGCCTTTGCCCCCCAAAAATGTCGAAATGTGTGCCACTGACAAGAAGCAATATTAACTTTAAATTCTTGCTCTGGCCTCATAATAATCTCATGTGATAAAAAGCGTTTCTCAATAAATCAAGATTACCATTTTTAATCAGTTATATGAACCCAAAAGGGATTTGCCAGTTATTGTACCGATGGGTCCACATGTTAGGGGAAAACATAAGCTAAGAAGCTAACGATGCAAGTAACTGTAAAAAAAGACAAGATAAACCTCTAAACATACTTTGGTAAGATGCTATCAAACATAAATATGGTACCATTATTTTACAGTAAAGCATCAAACGTACTTTTGTGATATTCCTTCATTTTCCAGCCTCAATCTTGACAACTCTGATTTTAAAAACCTCTCGCTCGCATGAATTGTACTAAGCTGGCCACGTAATTCAGTTTCTTGCTGTCTACTGGAATGAAGCTCAAATCGAACTCTTTTCAGATCTGATTCATATTGACTAATCTGAGACTCAAATCTACGCCTAAAAAGCAAGCATTAATAATATTCTAAAATGTAAATCATGCTTCAATGTATGTAGCATGTATCCCAAAGCATGCTAAAATTACTGTGGACAAGTGGAGGCGTCACAGAGGGGCTGTAGACGACTTGTCTCTCCCACTTCTTACCAAGATCAATTCCTAACTTCGCCAAATTTGATGAGAAACTTTTAGGGTTTGGGTGAGGGACCTCAAGCAAAATTTTGAAATGGGCATGGCAGGAAAATTGCATCACAAATTGAGGGTGTGGCACCCAACATCCCCTTAGTCTGTGATGGTTGGCGCCACCCCTGCTGTGGACTATGCAGAACACTGATAGTCCTAAATTCCTCTCTAACTCTTTCCACTTAGGATCTTTCATTGCTTCCTGTGATGATTTAATCAATTCTCTTTCTGCTTCTCTCATTTCATTATACTCTTTCTCCCTCTTCTTAAGTGTGCAATATACAACAGTTGTTATTGAAAGAAATGCTCAAATCTCACGCTACCATTAAAGATTCAAAAAACCTTTTTCACAAACAATCTCTTTTATTTTTGTCTCCCCAGTCTGCAAGTTTCTTAATGCTGGATAATGTTCCAGTCTGCTTAAGCTTCCTACAAATTGACCATTCTCAGTTGCAGATTTTTTATAAACTAGTTTTCTAAAAAAACATGCATATGGATAATCAAACAATACAAAGGTGACTGAGAAATAAGTCACAATGGCATTGTCTCAATTGCCCAATAAAAATTTAGAGTACACACCTCACTTGTATTTCATCTCGAAGCTTGGCTTGCAATGATGCCTCAACTGCTTTGTCACGAGCCTAAAATGAAGATGAACAAATTGCAAGCACAAACATGTTATAAAATGCAAAAACATTACATATGCAGTATACTCCAGATAATCTGGAATTGGATAATACAGATTTTTTGATTAAGCAGATCTTTTCCACATTTTTTATCACTGGTGCTTCTTGCCAATGCATTGACCAGATCTTGTGCATTATAACTCCAATTGTACTTTGGTAGTTTCACACCTAAGGTAATTTTATTAACACCATAATTATTAACACACACAAAACACTTAAAAATTAAACCTCATAATTTGAATTTGAAGAAGACACAAGAAGGAGGAAGTCAAACAATTCTCACTGAAATTGCCAAGGGGCAACAAAATTTTGAGGTTAAAGTTTTAAGTGTTTTATGTGTGTTGATAATTATGGTTTTAATAAAATTACCTTAGGTATGAAACTACCAAAATACAATCAGATTATTTCCATACTCCCAAAATGTTACATAGCAAATTATACTGGTTATTCTGGATCTTTTGAGAGGTCATTCCATTTGATCCAGATTTTCCTTCAAATATTGATTTCTAAAACGCTCAAAATTGTCAAAATATCAAATCAATATCACCATATTGAGAGGACTTTTCCATAACTATTTCACTAACTGGCAATTGCTTTTGTGAGAAATGTTTGTTGAAGGATTCACTAAATTAATAATTTTTTTGCTTCAATTCAATTTGTAACAATTAACAAAATTAACAGGGTCGGTACACTTGGCGGCACAACTCTGTCCTAAGTTTTCTTGCGACATCATTGAAAGTAGTTGAAGGATCTTCACTGTATGCGGACATTCCAGGCTTCCCTTAACCCTCAATCATTACCGGTGATGCTTTACGTCCTGACTTACTTTTGAAAACTAAGGATAACTGTCTTTACATCTTGGAACTAACTATAGGCTTCGAAACAAACCTGAGCAACAATGCAGAAAGAAAGTGCTTAAAATATTCGAGGCTAGTCTTAGATTTGAGAAGTCAATACAAATCTGTCACACGATACGAAAAACTACAGCAAATACAAGATGCAATGGAACGAAATTAGATATCCCTAAAATAAAGTTGGAAGCAGCGCAGAAATCGACCTATTACCAAGGAGCTATAGTTTTTAATGAACTTCCCGAAGACACGAGGAAAGAAACTAACTATAGAACTTTTAAGAAGCAATTAAATTAGTATTTTAACACTTACTTATAACTTATGACACATAGATTTATTTTCCTTTTTTTGATTTTAATTTATTTAATAGGACTTCTGTGATAACAGTATATATATGTACCTAGTGTAAATATGATATGACTGTAGAAAAATCCTGTATAAAGATTCGTTAATAATAATAATAATAATAATAATAATTTGTAAATCTCTCAATGAGCTCTCTTGGGATCTATGCTAACTCATGTCTTTCATTTCTTAAAATATGTGATTCTCTCTCTATCGACAACCAACACAAATGCTTTCTCATTTCTAAACTATCTACAATTTCAATTCGAACAACCTACTATATCTTCTGTTGCAGAGACAAACCATGGAACAACCTGGATCTACATTGCTTTTAGCATTTTTGTTTTTTTTGTTTTTGTCTTATATACAACAATTGTTATTTACTCTTTTACATGTACTGTAGCTCAGGCTAGCCAATTACAAATTACCTTGTAATAGTGAGATTTGTAATTGTAGTTTAATTGACTTATATACGATTGTTTCCATCCAAAATACTACTAGGATTCATAGACAATGTCTAAGTATCATCAGTTTCAAGCTTTACCTAAATTACTTCAACCCCTACTTAATTTTATGTTCCAAAAACAAACCCTCCTGTCTATCAGACCATACCGTATATATTTTTTCATCAACAAATACTCTAATGAAAAGCAAATACAACAGCAAATTCCACCTATTATTGGGCAGCCTACATCCACAGTATGGCATGATTAAATATGCCTCTAACAGTTGATAACTTACTGATTTTGGTGAGCTGCTTGTACTGCTTCTCATTACCCCACTGCTAGCCGTTGAGTCACCACTATCTGAATTCTCATCTTCCTCAATATCATTTCTTGCTTTGGAATTAGATTTTTTGCTATCTCCATTTGCTTTACCATGAGATCTTCCAGTAGATAATTTAACTCCACCATTTTCAATATCACCATTATATAAAACTTTCCGCTGAGGAGCCTCAATTGATAATGTTTTTGCAGGTATACTAGGAAAAAGTTCAAGGTCACTCAAAGACAAGGACTTCTCCTCAATATCTGCTTTAAGGTCCGCTAATTTAAGTCCCCTCCTACTGGCTTCACGAGCAAGTAAGGCTTCAATGTCCATTTTTGTATTAATACCATTGGTTAGTACAGGTGTAGGTGCAGTTTTTCTATTTAAAAGTGATAATCCATCTTCTGAAATTCTTCCAACTTGAACTGGAATAAAAACCAGGTGTGGAATTAGCCAATTATAAATCAAAGATTGTCATATCCAAGACTTAATTGCACACATTAAAACAACAGAATAAGAACACCTCTCCCACAACAGGTAGATATAATATATAAATAAAATGGCTTGCTAACTACACGACTACAGTCCAACTATTGTGACCAAACAGAAGAGATAACTTAATCAAAGATGTAAGCAAAAAAGCAAAACAATCATACTGCTTGCTTTGTCTGCAAAGAGATAAATTATGAGTATATATATGAAATGTTAGTAAAAACTTGTTCCAGAAAATATGTAAAGCATATATGGAACTGGAATGTGAACAAATCATTTGAAATGTTAGTTTTACCTTTATCAGATGTTTGTTTTTGTCTAAGGTCTGATGGCAATGCATAGGATATTAATTGATGATAAAAATCATTCTCCTTAGATACATCTTCTTGTTTATACTAGTGAAATAAGATAAAAAACAGCTGGATACAAAAGGTGTCAATGAGATAATGTCTATCTTGACATAAGGGAGAAAACATCACTAAAAACCAAATGACCAGAAAAAGTTACTAACAGTTGCTACATAGGGCAATGAATTAGAAATATGGAAAAGCACAGTAAAATGCTGAAACCTTTCACATGATAAATGAAGATTTAAAATTGAAGATTTATTACTTGTCAATGTATACTACTTAAACACATTTATGTTATTAATTAATGTTTGTTATTTAAAAGTTGGCAACCTATACATATATGATGTGTGGATGCAATCTTAAATAAATAAATAAATATATTTACACATATAGAAAACCAGTAACCATGAATAAGGAAATACTATCACATACCCATGCTGCTATCAGCAATAAGCAACCAATTAAACAGAAAAAAATGCAATTATAGAAAAACATTGTAAGAAAA
The DNA here is from genome assembly GCA_018155075.1 of Cassiopea andromeda. NCBI lineage: Eukaryota > Metazoa > Cnidaria > Scyphozoa > Rhizostomeae > Cassiopeidae > Cassiopea > Cassiopea andromeda. The sequence continues at coordinate 508,684 of WIPJ01000702.1, forward strand.
TGTAACCATACCTGCTTTATTCTACAACCTACATAACTTTTAAAGCCATATCCAAGACTAACCATGGGATATCCAATACTGCAATTAAAAAAACAATTCACTCATTGTTTAAAGTAGTACTTGGAAGCATAACGGAGTAACTAGAAAGTTTGCAACTTATCAAAAATTGATATCTACTGATCTCCATAACCGCCACCATCATTCCCAAACCACCATCATTACACTATCATCGTCTCAACCACTACTACCACCACCACCACACTATTACCACCCTCACAGTCACAAATGTTGCCAAAAGAGGATACAAGGTGACCTGACATATTAGAGCTTTTTGCAGTATTTTCCAGTGAAATGTATAAATGCAACAAAGGTAAATAAAAGGCAAGTCCAATGATTCTATAAACTTCTCTTTTTTGAAACAGAAGCTGTAAAATTGAAGATACAAATTTAATTAAAATGTAATTTTTATATGATTCAATGTAGCTTTTATATGGTTCACAAAGTGAAAATAGTTTAGTTTTTACTGATATAAATATGTACTAAATTATTTGCACACTGTGAACCATATCAAAATTACAGTTTTCCATCAAAACATGTCAAGTGACAACCAGAAATGACAATTACTTTTCCTCCAGTGCTACTGTTGAGGCTACAATTTTTATACTTTCAAAGGCTTTCAATGCTCTGTCTATTAGTCCTAGTGATACATTGATTTGTGAAATCATTTCAGAAAGATAGATGAAATGAACATATCAGTAGCACAACAGAGCAATGCTCCTATTTTGCAGATCAATTAAATCTAATAAAAGGCAGCTACAACTCTACGAGTGCATGAGCCTACCAGTGTGCAGCAAATGGCCTACAGAGATCCAAATGGAATGGTATTGATTTAATCCCTCTTAGCCGAACTGAAGCCTCAACATATACAAATAGCAGCCACAATAATGATGTAGGTATGCAGGGTCCATGATCTATGTAAAGAACAACAACTGCAATTTACAAATATGCTTAGTCAAAAAGCAAAAGATAGCAAAGCAACATGAAATCTTCTTGAAAGAAATTCTGCAATCATTTGAAACAATGATTTGATCTTCCAAGCCTACAATTACATTGTCTTATAAAAATATGCTTCTATGCAACAAAAGCATATAAAAATAATTTGATTTCGTCTATATGCACAGAGTAGAGAACTACAGATGGAGAAAATACCTGTATTCCATACAAAGTGCACCCATACATATGTACTTGCTGCAAAGAATAGCCAATGAACAGGCAATACAACAAAACAAAGTAAATCTGCACAAATTGTAACAACAAGGAACAGGACTGTCAGACCCTACAAATGACAAAATAGTTTTCATCAAAACTAAACTATTAAAAAAACAATTTAATATCCATTTCATGTGAACAGAATACTAATTATCAGAAACGCTACCAGTACTATGCATCACTTCAGAGGAAACATATAGTGCAATCAAAAGAATAGTAACACTACAAACATAAAACATAGAATGAAACAACTTGAAGAAAACTTGAAAAATGTTTCAAAATACAACTACTACATTTCCATGGATCAATATAAAAGTAAAGCCCTGGGCTGCAGAAAAGAGGAGCTCAAGGAGCTTGGTCCTTCTCTTCTTCTCATGACGAAGGGTTCAGCCCCCTATTTTCTGGGTAATTTGAATTAAAGATAAATGGTCTATTGAAGGTCCCATCATGCATATCATTGACCTGTCCTACCTTTTCTATCCAGCAAAGGCATATTCCCTATAATTTGAAGAGTGTGGTTGTAGAAAACTTCTTGGGTGGCAAGGCCCCCTGGCCCCCATCTGCTCTTTCTTGCTCTATAGCCCTGGTAAACCCACATCATTGCTAATGGACTAAAAATCTATGCCAACAAGATGATAATGCTATTGGACAATATTGCCATAAAGCAGTGCACATGATATAAATTGATTTCTATTGCTATGTTGCTCCACATGTGTGCCATGAAAACCTGCATATAGGCCACACCTTTCTTCCAGTTTTAGTTTTGAAAATTAGGGGTGTGGCCTATGTACAGAATGCTGATAAATCAAAGATTACATCCTTGTTCATAAAGAGTTGTTTGGTGCTGTCATCAACAGTTGAAAAACAAAGGATTTTTGCCACAAATACCCATTCATACATCAACATTAGAAAATATTTTGCAACAAATGCCCATTAACTTCCTATTTTCATGGTATTGCATACACAGCTTTACAGAAACTTAACTCTAATTGCAAGGAAACTGCACATCAGAAGAAGTTTAAAAATGAAGAACTTTGATACAACTTTTCATCAGTGGTGGAAATTTTCCTATTTTTGGAGGGGGGAGGGGTGAAAATTTTGAGAAAGCTAAAGTGCAAGTTGGAGTCAAAGTCGTTGGAAGGCTATAGCTAATAAAACATGGATAAGGAGTGAGAGGAAACTGGGGGTCTGGGGGCTTACCCTCAGGAAAACTTTTTGAGGCCACACCCTCTTGAGTGTCAGAAAACATCCTTCCACAAAGTATGATATACATTGTTTTCCTCCTTGGTCTGTATACTGAATAAGGATAACTGATCCCCTAACCTGTTTTCATCAAGTTTTGAAGACTAGGAACAACAGAAAAAGCTATGCCAAAGTTATGCCATCATTTCACTGGAATAACAGCCCTGCCTATATGCTGTCCCAAGCCTATACACCAAAGCTTTAAAAAGCAATACATTGCTTTCTATTGCTTCCTATGAGCTACTACTTGTGAATTGTGCATCACATTTGGCAAGTCTGAATTATTGGGGGGGGGGAGTGACTACCTCCCTTGCTCTGCAGATGTCTGCCACCGTTTTTCAATGTAATCTAGTCTTTCTTTTGGTAGGGCCTATCAAACAGATTCATGAAATCAGTTCAAACAATGACGAGTCTGAGTACATTGAAAAAACCTAACAACATCATATTTTGATTTTAGATGTTACAAAGTTTGGAGGGTATACATGGGCTGTTATGGTATAATTTGCTTAGATTGCTGATACTAGTTGTCTTGTCTGTCTACAATTCTGACAATATCAAAATCCTTTTGCCAAAAGTACTTCAGAAATAAGTAATCTCTGATCCTCCTAAAGTCATATCTAGCCTGAGAATGACATTACAATGATATCTAACTGTTGTTCAATAAAGTATTTACTATAAAGTGCCATAAATAGCAAAATTACCAGGCCTTGATATTTGAAAGAATCATATATGGTTCGTATGAGCAACCATAACGGCCACAAAAATTCAAATCTGAACTCAAGCAGAAAATCCATTGTGATAACCAGAAGCCAAATCACAAAAAATCTCAGATATACGAACCAGCTAAAATGAAATCAGACTATTACTTATTGAATAAAGATAGCCTTGAAAAAATTAAATAGCAAGATGATTTGTTCAACAAGGAAAAAATAAAGTACTCAAAACACACTCAAATCTAATGGGCAAGAACCATAATGTAAACACTGCCTAACAATTCAAATTCTATTTTCCTCAAACACTCATGATAATAATGGATATAAAATAAATTGAAGTTTCTATTATAAATTTACTATAATATTCTACAGCAAACATAATATACAATGTACTAAACAGTAATTCACCCTTGAAGTAACTGACCATATCCCTCTCTTGAAGCAAGGAAATATATGTACTTGAGCAAATATATGTAAACCCATTTGTTTATATGTCTACAGTTATAGCTTAATGGCAATAAAAAGACGAAATTCTAAATCTACTATCAAAATACTACCAAAGGATACCAAACAAAGCATCCTATATATAAAATGAAACCAATACAGGATTTCTTAAGGTTGGCAGCAGCTCACTATTTAAATAATTATTATTCCACTACAAACAGCTCTGACTAAAAACTTGAGCGGAGATAGTAATTTTTAATACTAAAAGCTGTTCTATAATAGCAACTCTAGTTTTGATGCTTTACATCTTTTTACTTAATTCAAACAATAAAAGCCAATTCTTCCACATTGTGTCAACTGCCAAGCGTTTGGCCAAAGAAGTAAAATAATGTGCCACCAAAGCTGTAGCATTGTTGAAATACTTAAATGAATTGTTGATTATAACTTCAAATGAGATTCTAACTACTTCTGCTTCCTACAAATTATTCAAAGCAAGCAATGTGAACAAATGGTACATGACAGAAAGCACGGTATACACATACCAAGGAGGCTCAGGAAAGGGTTTCATTTTCAACAAAATATATCATTTTATGTTCATGGGATTTCTTGCAAGGAATACAAGGTATCCATGAGCAATTTTAATATCTAAGTATTTTCTAATTGTCGTTGTTGTGCCATTTCTTTGCGCTAAAGCTGATAGGACATTAATGGCCGACATATGTTGGTAAGAGGCGTCTGAACGGAAGCACGCACCTGCTATGAACTGTATCTGTTATCCTTGATCTCCTTATAGGCCTTCGCAATTTCGAGGCATCCAAAGTTCTTCTTTTCATGCTTAAATTTCTTCGCGAGACAAATGCATTTATTTTCTGAGTTACAACTCTTCCAGCTCTTCTCTCTGTCTGGGTCCTCGCAAATAATGCAAATTATCAAGACAGCTGAATAGTCACTCCCCTTCTACGCATGCGTATAATTGAGCCTCAATTTCAAGTCTTACCAAAATAAAAATATCCAGGTGGCAGAAGAAAGTTGATGAAACATATTGCAAGAGCGAAAAATAAATGGAAACTTCCAGATATCCTGAATCGCTATTCACTAAAACTAATAATACACTTTTTTTGCTACTAACAATGCCAAGATCCATGAGTGCTATCACATGGAACTTTTGAAACATAAGTTAGGGCCTGATTATATGAAATGCACTGGCCCAGTAAACAGGCCAGTCTACTTCCATAGTCTGTTGCATGTAAAGTAGGAGTTGATATTACATGGAAGTGGGCTAGCCCAACTAGAGGGCTGGCCCACTAAAAGAAATGCCCCTCTCCATATAATATCATCAAACCATCTATATATTGGCAAGCAGGCTACTCCTACACAAGTCTGAAGCAAAGCCAGTGTCAGTACACAAAGGAATTTAGATATATTCATGCAGAATTCCTTTCTTACATCCCAAGAGGTAAATCCAAAAATCAAGTTCACCCATTACATCTCAGACATTCCTTTCTTCATCCAAACTATTAGAGATGTTATGGCCAATCTTCTTATTTTCATTTCTTTTAGTTTGCATAATATTACACTCCACTCCTGTTCATAGAAAGATGCAAGATTTTTGTACCTTATCTGTATGAACTTTAGCAGTAAGCCAGAACATTAATCTGAAAAGCTAAAGCCATCTTGAGACTGCAGATCATCAAAATGAAGAGGAGGAGCATTGCTTTATGTTGATACCTTGCCATATTCATTCCAAAACTCCTTCTGAATCACATGCCATGTGGGTATTACATAAGCACATTCAGCTTTGCAGGCCCATTTGTCAAGACCATTCTTAGCATATAATACCAACCTAATTCCTACCTCAGCAAATGAGGTGGCCTACCAACCGGGCCAGCCCCCTTCCATATAATCAGGCCCATAGTTTGGTCAAGCATCACTGAAATGTTCCTCCTAGTTCTAATAGAATGTTGATCACTTCTATGCAAACCTCCAACATACAACAACTTCTGAATTGTCTCTCTTTCTAATACTTCATGGTCTTCACACAGTCTATTGATTGTGGGCATCTCACTTTTCACCTCAATGACTTAAGTTCCAAAGCATTTCATGACCATACCAGAAACAATTCTACACATAAAAATCCAAACTGGTACACTTATTTTACCTAAAATGGAAATTGTGATAGAATTAAGATTGCTATACTGAATAAAGACCCATCAAGTTTTTTATTCCTACAATTAAGCATGAATAGACAGAAATAACTTGCCATATTCTCTTCAATGTGATTAGTGACATAACAAAAGCACTAGGTGGTGCCATCTTAATCAAAATATCAAAAATGTATGAAGTCTATCTCTTTAAAACTTCAGAGGGTTCCTTCCAATGATTCCAAAGTTTGGGGGCCTTTATGAGCTGTTCCAACCCCATACCTAAGTCAGCAGTTCCATTGAATTTGATATCATCCAAATGCTCTATTCAAGCTGCTCAAAACTTAACCCAACCTTGAGTGAAAGAAATGGCATTCATGTGATAGCTAAATCCAAAGTAAATGAAATGGAAGTGTCTTTTATCTGTTCTAGTATACAAATAAATACAGTTGCAACAAGATAAATACCTGGGTTTGATAATGGAAATGATATAATGGAATCAAATGGGCTAAGCCAAGGAACTGGAATGTCACCACAAAGTATGTTTCGGTACATCACTAGAAGTGCTATGGTAGATGACACCTAAAATAGATAATTTGCATAGAAAATGTTTGTATTCAATGCCTTAATAGTTGCTGACAAGTCTTCTTTTAGCAATAAACAACCAACAAATCCTTCATCAATAAACCAAACAGTTCATGAGGGCAAGTTTATTGGATGGTGTATCTATTAAAAAATTACTTGCATTACTAATTATAAATCTAAAGGAATCTACAAAACTCTATATACTAACTCAAATTATTGTGCTTCAAAGATATATGTAAAGGTCAAAATGATTCTATTTGAGTGAGCTTCACAACCTCCTCTTGTCAGTTCACCTACCTAGGGATCATCAGAAATCCTAGCAGATTTCCTGGCACATGATATATATTTTCTGTGTTCTTAAAATGATTTAAGTAATGGGGCAAATAAATTAAACTCACATTTTCCAAAGTCAGATCATATCAAAATAAAGTAATAGAATATAAAAAGCAAAGTGAAAAATATTCAGAGTTGGCTTTGCCCCATTGATATGAGTAATAGGTGAAACTTCCAAGAAGAATATATCATTAACTGAAGACAGTTTTTGCTGATTTGAGAATAAGCAGACAAATGAAATGGCTACAAGTATGGTCCTCTTTTCATTACAAAATGTTCTCATTGCAATATCACACTAACAGTTTTAACAATCAGTCTCTTGCATAGGCCATCAATCACATCTTTTAACTAAAAGATGGTACCCCCCCCCAGTTAATGCCAAACAAATGCATTAAAAATGATGCAATCCTAACCATAGGGGACAAATGAAAGGACAAATATAAACACTCCAAATACTTAGGGTCCTTAACATGATAAACAAGGGCAAGTAAAGTATGCTATTGATATGAGAGTGTGCACAAAAAGAAAGATTCAATGCTACCTTCACAAGTACTGTTTACTTCTACAATCAAAATGCTCCATCGATAATGGTATACCATACATACATTTAGGATATAAATGAGGATCTTCAGAGGGTATAAGAATTTAGCAACTCTTTGTTTTCTTTCTGCAACTAAATACAAAAACAATTATATATACTGCTTTGCTCCTTTCAACAACATGCTTACTACATGCATGTAAAAGCTTTCAAGAAATAGTTGCCTCCCTTATAGTTGCCTCCCTTCACACTAAGGCCCCCATGTGCAATTGAGATTTACAATAGTGAAAAGCTTCACTCAGTAATGTTGTGACAATAATAAAGTAGCATCAAAAAAGCTTGTGACATTTACCTATGTTTGAAATTTCTGATTTTATTTTGTTAACCTTCCTTTGCACTCTTGCATACTTTGCAAATTCATCCTAGAGTCAAATAAAATAAATTGTCATATCTGATGGTACAAGAGAATATGTTTCTTAACATCCTAAAAAGCCAATTTCATTTTGGTGCTTAATATGCATGCTGATGCTTGAAGCTGTTCCAACAACATTTGAACATTTTACTGTCATTGAGCATTACAAAAATCATGTTGCATAAAGAAAAGAGGCTCCTCCTTCCCCAGGCTAAGGAGTGTGGCTGTTGCTCACTAAAAGGTATGTTAGCTTTCAAATAAATGGGGCTATAGCCCAGATTGGAATTTCTGCCTTGTGCAGGGGATTTCTCCCCCACATGTATCAACTGTCAGCTGTGGTTGCAGCTGTGCAATCTTAATTATTCCAGTCATGCAAAACATTTCTAGCAAGACAATTCTATACTTCACTCTCATTGGTACATTACTCTCAGCCAAGCAAAATACATATCCCAGCTACTTACAGCAGAACTCCCCTGCACACTATTTAAAGTCTCTAATCTGAGTAGAAACCAAGTACACCTGCAGCATGAGGGCGATGAGGGTGATTTCTTCTCTGCCCTCTGCCAAAAGGGGGCAATGAGCCCTTTTAGTGAAGCAGTTCATTACCAAATTTGGGGGGGTTATCAAATGATACGGAGATTTACAAATGAGTCTTACCCTCTTAGCCTTCTTTGTACAAGCGTCCCTGGCTGAGATCTACAAATGAGTTCTACCCCCTTGCCCTTCTCTTGTGCAAGCGTCCCTGGCTATACCTCCGCCAGTCCTTACCCCTAGCACAACCATAAAAGTGCCAGTAATATTACATTGCTGACACTTTTTACATAATAATGCGGTTGCCTACCTTGGCACTCAGATTTTGCAGTTCCGACTGAAACTCTCCAAAATCCTTCCTCAGCGACTTTAACCGGATCTTGTTCTCATCCCATACGCTTACAAACTAAAAGAAAACCCAATGATCTGAGCACATCAACAAATACAGTAAAAAATAGGCCTAACAAAAGGAATATTTCCTTGTGCATGAGGGGTCTTTCTCTGCGTGCCCAAAACAAGGCCAGCTAGCATTCAACCCACGGCATTGAAATCACATGTACTTACATAACTTACAGCATACTTTATGAATCTTCCTAAGGAATCAAAGCATAGTACAACAAAAAATATAGCAGTTAGCATTGCTGAGATTTGCTAAACTGAACGAAAATTGTAGGCGACATTAACCTCTCTTTGGTCTCTGGCCCTCTTTTTCGTTTATGCAGTACAAGGGAAAAGAGGCCGCCTACTTAGCGTTCTTCGCCGCATTTGACGACTTTGGCTCTTGTTGGCATTTCTTGGTTTCTAAAAGTCTGTTTGACATTTTGGCAATTTATTAGTTTCATATTCCAATTCAAGAGAAAACCCCTTTCAATACCAAAAACAAGATTTGTAGCGTTGAAAATATACACACCTCCCTATTTCTCTTAAATCTTCATTGCCTTTAACTTTTTGCTGAGCCTCAATACTCTTAAATTTTTGAGCTTTTGAGCCTAAGAATAAATATTGCATCGATAGTGCGAACTTTAAACTACAAGCAGTACTATAATTCGAATACACAACAATTCTAAGTCCACGTAGTCGTGGCAGGGCGGATCCAGACCGCTTTACACGCCTTACGTAAAGCAGTCAAAGTATTGAGTTTATTATTGTTTCAAACTTTTAAGATTTTCCATCAAATTACATAAACATAGACACACTGCTTGCTGGTAATACTATATCTATTTCATGCAGGTAATATTTTCACAATGTTACCCTACTTCATGTCCGCTAATGTGTTTATTTCTCTTTGCTCGCCATGAAGGAGACCGTGGCCTCTCAAACAAAAGGATCAATTGTGCGGAGTCAAGATATATTGTGCTTCAAAAGTATTTGAGTTTGAAAGTGTCCTTTATTGTTATAAAGTGCTCGACAACAATCGTAAGGCGCTGGAGAACAATTGTAGGGCCCTGTAGAACAATTGCAGGGCGCTGGAGAACAATTGCAAGGCGCTCTGAAACGATGGTAAGGTTCTCTAAAGCTATTGTGCTGCATCTCAAACTTTACACAATAGTTCGGTATTTTGTGAAGTGCAGATAGGCAGTAGGAGAGAGATGTGATTGTAGAAATGTCCAATATTGTTTAGGGTTTATTGTGTGGCACTCGGCAACAATAGTAAGGCACCTGATAACAATGGTAAGGTGCTCTAGTGCCATTGTGCGATGCAAGCAAATCATATAATAGAAAAGAGGTCCTGTTTCTATTATCCGGAACTTGGAAACAAACAAAGCGTACAAGAATTTTGTCTCAAGATAGATGCCAGAAAATCCCATGAAAGCAAAAAGTAAATATATATAAGTGATGATCGTTATTGATTAATTAATTTATTTATTTATTAATTTGATGTAAATTATATATATAATATTAAAAGGACATTCTCTGCATTTAGCTTGAAGCATACAATAGAAAATAAGGGCAAAAACAAAAGGCTGCAGGTGCTTCAAAATCATTTATCCCTAATCAAACTGACCCGTATTTTTAATGTATGAAATGGTAGCCTCGATAATAATGCTATTCTCTATCACATTATAACGGGGATTTCCATAGAGAAGAAGAATGCAAAGGGATGTATCACCAAGACTAGTGAAATTAATTGCTGGGGTGTATGAGATCTGGCCAAACAGATGCAAACGAAGGGAATGATATTGTGAACAGTGCAGGGGAAATGTTCATTATCTTCATTAGCTAATCCACATATACAAACAGGTGTAAGAAGTCAAATACATGTCTAAAATGATGGCCATTCGGTTCACTGAGTTTAAGGTGGAGCCTTGTCAGTAATTTTGTATCTGGAGTATCAAATACACGATACGTGGAGTTTTTAACTGGTCGAATATTGGAAGTTAATTTCTTTTTAAATTGTGAGATTGAAGAAAAATGTTGGATCTCACTATCGAGCAAATTCCATTCAAATAGCGCGTTTTGAAAATAAGTGTTTGAAACACGAACTGTTTTTGCTTGTAGTTTATCATGTGAATTTGGGTTCTGCAAATTGTACCGTAGCTGGTGCACCTGTGGTAACTCATTGAAGAGATATTCCGGCGATTTTGATTTTCTGTTCCATCTTCTATAATACAAGGTTTCCCAACCCAGTTCTTCATAAAGTACGTACGTTTTACGATTGCTTAACATCGCTCTATAATCGGCTTGAGGCTATGCTAGCGAAGACTTCAACATTAGTTCCACTCCTTGAGTCAAAATACGAGCTACGAACAAAAAATCTATTGCAAACACCAAATGTAAAAACAAAAACAATTGGAGCTAATTCTTTCATATCCAGAGGTGCTCACCTTTGGAACACACTACCCGATGATATAAAAAATGTGACCTCAACTGCAATATTTAAAAGTGAAATCAAAGAATGGAATGGGGATAAATGAAACTGCAAGATCTGTAAATGAGGCTATAGTGAGATCCTAACAAAAAAATTAGATTGGAGATAGTTTATGAATTCGTTGTTCTAGATATTTTTATCTTTATTGTTTAACTTTTGTATTATTTGTAAATAGCTGATATTAATTAGTTTAGCAAACTATGTATTTGCAAGCAACTTTAAAGAATTTTATAATAATGATAAGAGTTGACGTCGGAGAAACGCGTTGCTACACGGGAACAAACGAGAATTACGTCTTGGTTGATAAAGTGATCTCAGTTTTTGTCTAAGCACTTTGATAAGAGTTTTACTTGAGTATGATAGAATACACGTTCTTTTTTTAATAACAACATTTTTTTGGGCTTTCTTAACTTTTCACGATTCTAGTATCAACACGTTCTTGGGAACATCTTACCAAAAGTGTCTGAGTTCCAACGTTTGCGTATGCACATTAATTGAAAGTGAAAAAACTCCATGTATACTTGAAATGATGATAAATCTTAGTAAATAACAGAAGTTAAAGTGTTAGATGGTAGTCAATATCACACACATGACATTCTGTACACAGGTAAATCGAATGTTATATACAAAAACACTAAAAGACTTTGTTAAGTCTCAAAAATCCAGTACTAAACTTTCTTAACATTTTGAGCAGCTGAGTACTACTTTCTTATAAACCACTTTCTTATAAAAACTTGTTCTTTCTATCTTAGCTTTTTTCTTGAGCACTGATGTCCAGAATGTGTACTTTTGATTAATCAGCTTTTATGGATTATCCAATTCTTTTTTAAGATTTGTGTAATTGGACTGTAATTGCTTACACAACTAGATTTTAGTTTAAGACCATTACCTGACTGTTAAGACTACTGCTGGTGAACAAGGTCACTCGTTCACCCTTCATCCCGTTACTATAAACCCTGCAATGTATATAGCCACCAGAATTGTGCTTAAACAAAAGACCTATACTGAATAAAGGCAGAATCTTTTAAATATTAAAGAGATTTTTGATAGCAGAAATGGAAGATCTATACCTGTAACAGCTCAAATCCTCGGCAAAATGAAGGCCTTTGTAAGATAACAATAGCTGTTTTGAAAAGTGGAGGAAGAGCTTAAGGGTCTCTATTGCAATAATGGATTCAACGTATTCTTTCATGTCATACAACATTAACAGACTAGTTTTCTGGGGGTACCTTCTATTTGGCAAACAGAAATTTCAGGTCCCCAAGAAAGGCAATGTATCATGGATTCATAAGGATTGCATTTTTTTAACTTTTCACTTTATTTCGATTTTGAACTAAATGAAAGAATAGCAATGAAATCGATCAAATGGCAAACTTTAAAAGTTGCACTAACTATTTAAATCAGACTCAATCCTGATTTGGGGTTAAAGGATTATCTGTTATTACAACAGGAATTCTTATGATAAATTTTGTTGAGAATTTACTCCTCAACTCGACTTTCAACGTGTACCAACAACCAGAGTCCCTTGCAATATTCAGAGGAATAAGCTGGCCTTCCCATAAAACTATTTCTTTTGGTGCTACAGCTGGGCCCACAACTGAAGCCACAACCTTTGATTTGCGCTGATTTTTCCCCCTTTTTTCGTATCTTTCAACTAGTTTAGCAGTTAGGTTTTTGTAGCCCTTCCTGGCATTGTTCCTACACTGCACAGTGAAGGAAACAATTTCCTCAAATGCAAAACATGGCTTACGAAGCAGACATTGAATATCTAAGTCTCGCTGCTTAAAATTAACACCATCATTCCCACTCGATTTATGAATGTGTTTGCTTCGATCTTGATAACCATGGCTGGTAGAATCAAGCTTTGGGCTGTTATCTATTAGCTCATTGGTGTCTGTATCGTCAACGCTTTGCACATCGTTTGATCCAGAAGTGACACCGCTACTATCCAACGCAATTACGTCAGCATAACAAACTTCTTCGTTTTTGTCAACCAAAGCAGCCTTCAGGTTGTGCCAAGAAAGTTGAGCAACAGTATCTGATGACTTCTCCACTTCCCTAACTTCGTGGTTGGGGATTTCAAACTGGTAAATATGCTCTTTTGCTTCCATGTGATGACACTCTTTCGAATCGGTTTCTCCAATTAAGAACTGAACTTTTTCAACATAAACCTGCTTGCCAATTCTTGTCTTTTCTTGCAAAACTTCCTTACTGTTACACCTTATGCTCCAGCCGACCATCAAGTATCGAATCTCCATAGGTCTCTTCAAGCCCAATCGCAAATAACCGCGAATTGAACTGTTTACATTGGGGAACGCGCCATCCTTTGAGAAAAACGTTACCTCGAAACGGTCAATCTTCATTCTTGTTCAACTACCGGCAAAATCAAAAGCATATATGGCTCAAGAGTCAAATTACAAGCGGTAGAAAATATCCAAAATAGGTAGGAAGAAATTGAAGATCCGATCTACATGAAGAAGCAAGTCACTCGCGTCAATTTACACCGATATAGAACTGTCAACGATAGATAAGTCATTGGTTGTTTGTCTGCTAGCAAATAATAGAACAGCAACAATTCAAGAACCTGCACGGTTAAAGCACCTTGATGAAGCAGCTATAAGCTCATGTCAAAAACACATACATTATTGATACGAGGGTACTAAATAAATTCAATGGCATTTATTGATTGAAGAAAGAGATAAGAATAACATGCTTATATACGATAATGCTTCAACAGATTCTAGAGACAGAGAAAATTAGCAGAACTTCCACATACAAGTTGTATTCTAAATGCCTACAACAACGTCCCACAGATAACCACGTACAAAAAGAACAAAAAATTGATGACTTGGTTGCTATGCGCGAAAATACGTTTTTAATGGGAAATGAAACAAGGAAATCAAATTGCAGCGAGGCTATAAACATTATCTTTGCTCTTTCTTTCAGCGATTCTTGAGTTCATCAACATAACCTTCTTCACAACAATTGTTGTGCACGATGCGTTTTCCTGATGATGCGCTTCATGACAAACATGAGGAAAATAGTCGTTTCACAGCATTCCTAGAAAAAATATCAAGCATAGACTCTCTTGCTCCTCTGCTAATATTCACAGTATATCATGCAACCAAACAAGTAAAAATAAACTGAAAAAAGCTTGGTATATATATTTATAGATAATATAGGATTTCCTACATAACCCTAACCCCTTCTTTTCTTTAAATAATGGTTTGTCATTCTTTTATCAAATGTGCATACATATATGTGTTCTAATATATATAATTTATATATATATATATATATGTATATATATCTTTATAATTTCTTGATCTAATAGCATATATAGCTACTATATAGCAGAAATTGAAAGTTTTCAATGGAAAGCCCTCTAAGAAAAACTGGCTATATGGTTTTACATACATTTGTTGTAAATTTGATATCAATGAATGGAAGCACCTCCATTACTCTTGATTGATAAAAAATATTCAAAATTGAGAAGGTTATTGGGCATTTTTTTGTTAGTAGAAAAAGTTCCTTAGCTATGCTAGTCTCCTACATGTAGGTTCCTTATAAAATCATTCTAAAAACATGTATTCAGAGTTATATGACATCACCCACTGCAAATACTGTTTGTCTACAGGAGGAGTGTCAAACTCAAACTCACAGTGGGTCAAAAGTAAGGGGTGAAGTACAGTCACAGTCCAGACTCAATATTTATTGAAAAATTAACTGCAACTGATATGCAATGTTTAGCCTTTTTCATATGGAAATAAGCTTTAATTTTGCTTAAACACAAAATCTGAAACAAACAAATCTTGATACTATGAACACATGAGAAACTAAATTAGAAATAAAAGATATAGTATAAACTGGAGGCCAGCTCTAATGCAAATGGAATATGATCTCACAGACCAATTACGATTACATTTTGGGCGAAATTTGGCCCACAGGCCTAAGTTTGAGACATGTGGTCTACAGCAAACAAAAGGTACATACCTTGCAAATGGGATGTATGAGAGACAATACCTGAAAGTAATATGGTGAATGTAATTGAACAGACATTTATTATTCTAGCTCCAAAAAGAATAATTAATCTAACATTTATGAAGAAGCAAGAAAAACAGCCAAGAACATAGGGATATTCCTGTAACATATTAACAAAATTCCTAGCATGCTATAAAACTCATTACAAGCAAATAATTTTCTTTTTGAAAAAGTAAACACTTAGAGAAAATGTACCAAGTCATGGCCAAATATTGTATAATGCAAAAAAGAAGTGCCAAGCCTTTGTTCTTCCACTAAAATTAAAATGCAAAATTATGTCATAATCATAGCCAAAACAGTTGAAAGTAATGCAAAAACAGCTTCATATTACAAGCGTCATATTTTAGCTGTTCACTCCAATATAAACCCCAAGGATGAGAACAACTTTCAAAATGCAAATTACACAGAGCAAATTAATTATACGATAATGAAACCTATAGCTCTAAAGTTTTACACAGATGCACAAAGGCAAGTCTATGTCATGAGCAAAATACAGTTTTTGTCAAAACTAGCACCATTGGCAACATATGGTAGGCAAAATAGCATGCATTTGTGATTGCATTTGCACCCAGCAGATGACAGAATGGTGAAATATACACATTGAGATGTTAAACTGTCATTCATAAAGGCATTTCATAGCAATGATAGCAGATACTGATGTTACCAACAAACTCTCAGAAGCACCTGCTAACATGTGTGATGACAAGAGTATGTAATTTAAAATGTGTGTGTGCATGTGTTTGGGGGCATGTGTGCATATAGAATCATATGTACTAATTAATAAGGGCTAAATTCAGTTCTTCCCAACTTGATACAACACAAAAAAATCCATTTAAATCAATATTTTCAAGTTTATGTGCAATCTCAAGGATTCTAACCTACCTTTAACTAAAAAATTGACTATTTAGTCAAAACAAAAACTATAATGCAAACATAAAACAATTTAAATAAATGAATTCTTTCAGTTGAAACAATATCAGCTAAAGTAATAAAACTGAAAAGAAATTCAAGACATACCCAAAAAGCAGCACATAGAGTTAATGCCAATGATAACTGAAAATTTAAAAAAGGCTCATGAAGAAAGCCAATTATTGACAACATAGCATCTCATCAGGGACTTGCTTCTTGAGACAACACGAGCAAGGTCATAAAGTGGCTGTTCATTTTATAAGTTGACATTACAAGAAGTCCTATTAACTATGGTGCAGACAACCTGAAAGAAACCTGTTTAGCACAATCAGAAACAATAACCTAACTGTAATCAGTAATTGCAACATCACTTATAACAAACCAGTCAATGTAAACTGCTTTCAACTGGCCTTCTACCAGCATAAAAATTTGGGCTATTGCTTTCTAAAAAATCTGAAATCACCAAGCTGTGTACAATGTGTACATAAATTAATCATTCTGGATGAGCAAAGGAGAAATTAACAGATCTAACATACCAACTGCCAAAATACATATATATCATAAAAAATATTGGATATAATAATTACTAATTTGAAGATCTCTGAAATCTTTTTAGGTACTGTGTAAAAACTAAAAGCTTAGTAAAGAAATGAGGAAAACTAAATTGAATTTCTTCTAAAAAAACAGAAACAGTTTGGCATAACAACAAAAAAATTACACCTGGAATCTGCTTTCTTCAGAATTATATAATGGAGCTAAATATTTGTAAATTTCTGAACTGATGAGGTGCATCAAATGAAACACAAAAAATGAACACATACAATCATGACAATTGTTGCAATCAAACGTTTCTCTTTGAACATATTCTTCAACTGTTTCAAAGGCCCCAGTAGAAAACATGTACTGAAAAAGAAAATGAGCATGACACATTGAAAATAATCTACAAGCCACAAAAAACATGAGAAAATATTAGGCTAGCATTGAAAAACATGCTGCTTCCCTCAATAATACAAAAAATGATTTGGCATTTCCTTAGTTCAAGTAATAAATTCCTTTACATACTAGCTTGAACTGGTAAATTCCAAAAAAAATCATAAATTGTGGATAAAAAACATGCTGCTCTTTTCTCTTTAATATTGCTAATCTAACTCCCTAACAAGTTTTATCTAGATGTAAGTTCATATGCTTATGCACAATATGTAATAGATCTATAATGAAATATACAAAAGTGTGTGAACTTATACACCAATGTTTATATCAAATAGTCTATATTAAACTGGATAATGTAATGATGAAGGTGAAAATATCCTCCATTAGATAGAGTGCTTCAAATATGTTGCTCTGACTTCTATATACAACATTTGAAATAAGATCAAGCCACTTTTGAAACAGAAAACACATTCTAGCATGATTGTGAGATTTACCTTGCCAGTGAAATAATGTTGCCAAAAGTATAAAAAATTGCAAACAATTTTATATTTTTCCATAACATTATTGTGCCCTGAAACAACACAAAACCACATCAGTGAGCATTGAACAACATTTCACATGATCTTAAATACAGGGTTCATGCAGGATCTTGATACACAAATTCAAAAAGTTTTCATAGACTGCAAGTTTTTCATATAAAAAAGCTTTCTTTTGGCCCAGTACTTAAACTTTCTTAACTTTTCCATGATTCCAGTATCAAACCTTTCTTAAGGCTTTCTTAGCAACAATTTTTGAGTTCCATTGTTTTGCGCAAGCAAATTAATGGAAAGTGAAAAAACTCCATTTAAACCTCAAATGATGATAAATCTTAGTAAATAACAGAAAATAAACTGTTAGAGGGTAGCCAATATCACATACCTGAAATTTTACGAAGAAAAAAACCAAATTTTACATACAAGAACACTAAAAAACTTTTTCAAGCCTAAAACATCTAGTACTGAACTTTCCTAATTTCTTGAGCAGCTGAGTACTACTTTGTTATAAACCACATTCTTATAAAAAATATGAACATGCATTCAAGGTCTAAAAATAAAAAATTTTCAAAGAGCTTTAAATTAATAGATCTTTCTGGGTATTTTGCTTCTTCTGAAAAAGGTTATAATAAATGTTACCAACTAACATACAGCCTGTGTTAACTTGTGTGATTTTCTTCAAACTATACTCTTAGTTTCTTTACATTATGTTTTTGTACTATTCAAATTGATCACACTTCTTGAGGTTTTGCAACTTCAATAAGTGTGATCAATTTGAAAGAAAAAATTATCATTTTCAAGGAATGCTAAGTACCCTTGAAAGGGATTTCAAATTCCAGCACTTTTCAAGCTCATGGGCCTGCACAAACTGTGTAAAAACTATCCACCTAAAGGCAAAAAGAATAGATGCATCAACAACAGACCCATGAAACCAATATATGGCATCATCCATACCATGTGCTCTGATCAGCTGCATATAATGCTACAAATAAGCTTCTATATCCGAAAGACATATCAATCTCCCATTTGAATCTCTTGATTATTTACTTTATGCTGAATGGCAGTCTTTCATAAAATTATCTGTTTTTTCTAATCAATAGAGACAAAGTGTAACAAATCATCCATTTCACAAATGAATGAAGTTAGAATTTACACATAAGAACATGCAAATGAAAATTACATACCAGCAGCGAAAAGAAAACACCAAGACAAAAACAAACAGCAAACCCTTTCAATCTTGTTGACCAACTGAGAGTTGTTGCCTCACCTATCTGCATAAGAGGAGAATCCTAAGAAACATTTAATTATCCAACTTGTTTTGATAGCTTAGTTCAAATTACACTGATAACAAAGGAGAATGGCCATTTTGGAGGCAATCCATTAAATGTTCAATGAACTGAAAGTGATATTATTTTGAAACAACCAAGCACAACTATGTCAAATAAAGAAAGTTACTTGTTTGCAGGAAAATAATTTTTGCTACAACACCAACAAATATAAGTATAAATACAACCTTTGATAAATGCCACAATATCTTACTTAAAATATGTCAATGTTCAAAGTCAAAGTTGGTGTAATTTCAACAAGCTTTATCACACCAGCAAGAATTCTACCTGGTCTTTAAATTCTAGCTTCTACAAATACAGGAAATATTCATCAGAAAACATATCAAAAAGGAAATATCCATCAATAAGATAGCATCACCAATCCAGACTGGAAACTTTGATGCATGCCTGCAACATCTTGCCTGTGCACTGCCTTGTGTACTTTCTAATATTCAGCATACACAATCAATCTAGTTATTTTCTGGCCACCCATTTGAAGACGCAAAGTCAAATGCTTTAAATTATTTGCAAAAGTTGTAAAATCTGATCTACACAAAAATTCCACAAATTTATCTCAGTTGCTACATGAACTTGCAAAAATAAAATTGTCCACATATTAAACAAACTTTCCAGTCTGGTCACCAATCAACTTTCAAATGTTTTGTTATATTCTAGCAACAATGATTGCTAACATTGCTAAGTCCAGTACAGACAAACAGCCTACACCACATCTCAAAGCACTGCCCCACATATACAATGCAAATAAAGTGAGATGTAGAGAGGCAACTTGCTCGTATGGGTACATTGAAAATGAAGCAGTGGGTTAATTCTGTCCAGAGATTTACTTGCATATTTAAGCTTTAATTGAGGTTCCCACACTCCCACCATGCTTTGCATGAAATATGCTTTTAAGTCCCAAATAGATATAGAGTTAGGAAGAACCATTGTGGCTGGAAGTTCAGAGCAGTTTACATTGGCATGGTGCCTGAAATTTGCAGTGTAGGAAGAAACATAGGATACTAGCAATAAGCTTAGTAGCTGGTATAGGGGTGGAATAGGACCTTGGGGTTGGCAAAGGGTGTTGGTATGCAGATTTAAATCAAATGTAGGGCTTGAGTAGGCATGGTGGTGAGACATATCAGTCAAATTAATAAAACAAGTTGGCTAAAATAAAAGAGTTGTGGGTGGAAAACTTCCAAAAATTTAATTTCCCTGGTGGCACATCTATTTGGGGCTCATGGGTAACTATTTTTCTAATCACTTTGCTATAATTCATTGTTGAAGAAGTTAGACCTATTTCTACCCTCCTTTATACATTTGTGGCAAGAGTAGTTGATCATAACTATTTTTAACCTACCAACCCTAAAGACGTGGAACAGTAATCTTATAAAATCATCATCAAACTAACGTAATATTTAACTACAGACCATTTAACAGGCGTGAATAATTTTCAATGGGTTGATTGTGAAAGAACAAAAAAATTTAGATTTTACCTTTCTTTATATAGAATATCTCTATATCTGACTACCAGAAACAATATTATAGCGAAAGTATCTAGTAAAAACACGTTGTCTATCCTCGGTTGAGGATTTCCCTGCTGCTACTAAATCAAGTTAACTATTTTCCTGTTTAGCAGGACTTGCACAATCATACATCAAACAGACCATCCAACAAAACGATATTCAAAAGAAAGATATGAGAATGTGAGTTTATAATTTAAGTACCTCCGCAACAATACTTTGCTCTTCCGATTCTTGTTGCATTCCAAGTGACTTCTTGATTTTATCCATTTTGATATCTTTAATTTGATTTACTTCCCAGCTAAACTCAAAATCAAGAACGACAATCTTGAGCAATTAGAGGTACGTGTTTGGAAACGAGGCTTATAGCAAGAACAGCAAAGCAAATCATTGGAATGGAGGAAGGTGACAAGATATCTGATTTTAATCATGCATTTATATATGATACCATTGATTGATACGTTTTTTTAAGCTAGGCTACTTCATGCTGTGAACACATTTTACTTCTGTTTAACTCAATTTTAAATCTGAATTACTCATACATTTTGATAATCTCAAGTACCCAGTAGTGGTCTACTAGACTGGGCACTTGATACTATCAACGAAATGGTGACCCAGTACAGGCATGCCGGAACTGGTAAGAAGGGGATTTGCAGCCCTCCACCTTTTTGCCAGTGTATCATGTCATACAGTAGATGGCCTGAATTAGGCTGATGTATTACAAAGGGAGTTTCTTGTAATCTAAAGGCGTGGTTATAGACATTTTCCAGGGGCTCTGCCCATAACCTCCACTTCCACGACCTGAAAGGAGTGGGTACTCAAAAATGTGCTCTGGTGTCCCTGCACTATCATGAAAAGAGGAGAAGAAACCAAGGCAACACTATGTTCCATGAGGTACTAAATTTCCTACATCATGATGAACTTTCTTGCAATTTTGTACACATTGGGAGGCATCACACCCCACCCCTCTATTGAGACATCCCTGCTTTAGCAGTTTTAGAAACAGCCTCAGTGACTTATTGGATGTGTTGCTCCTGCCCTCCCCACTGTCTGATCCTATTTACATAGGATCACTTACAAGTGAAACTAGATTCAAATACTTCTGAACTTGAAGTCATACTCTTTGGTATCATTTGAGGTGTGTGATGTTCTGTTAAGACATTTTTTTATTTGCTCTCAGAAAATAAAAGTACAGAGTAAGGCTGTAGGTTATATAACTGAATCAATATTGCAGAAATTCATGTAAGTTCTATAGCAACAGTTTTCATGTTAATTACCATTTTATGAAATTGATCAAAAACATCATCTTCCAGCATTAGTTGTACTGCACATAGCTTTAGTCATATTTTGACATTCTTATATGCTATTCTGTTGTTTATTTTCCATCAAAACAGCTCAAAGATGCCTTCAGCTATTACAACTGCTTTGCTTTTAAAAGATTCAACTCTTAAAGAGAAGGATTTCCCAAAGAATTGTGAGCTTGTTTACAATGTATGTACAAAACTTCTTACATTCTCTCCTTTACATAGGTATTATATATTGATGCTTTCATAAGATTTTTTCATTAAGTTGTTTACTAAATCATGCTTACTAAATCTGCTCAGTTCTGAATTAATTTCATTTTTAGTTTGAATGCCCAGACCTTACTGAAGATGATGTTCTAATTAATGTCCATGCCTGTGCCTTGAAAAATGAACATGGAAAGGTGAATATGATATAGTAGAAGTCTTCTAAGCAGATGCCTCTATCACAAAGAGGCACTGTTCATTGGGTCTTCAAAGTACATTTGCAAGTCATAAATAAAATTCATTGAAGCAATTAGATTATCAACCTAAAGTAGTAATGATTGACACAGGGGCAAGTGTTTAGATTCTACATTGCAATGCTATGTGCACAGCTGAAGAATTTTAAGCTCACTGAGAAATGAAGGTGCTCAATATATTGCCTCCATGTCCACAATGCCAGTTGAATGCTATATTCCATATTTGACAGCACAAATACATTTATTTTGACCATGATGTATTATTTTTTATGTTGTGGAACAATGTATTGATGACAAAAATTATTGGTTGAAAGTATTGTTATATTTTTGAAGCCTCTAAAAGGATGGAAAAATGTTTCTGGAAAATCAATTGGAAGAGATGTATCAGGGAAAGTTACCAAAGGTAGGAGGCAATAATGGATATATACATGTTTGTTTATGGGTTTGTGTGCCTGTATTCAAATATACCTGCTTTCTTTTGAAATAGTGTATCATGTTTGTAGAAGTGGTAGTCTGTCACCTACATTATTTTCCATACATTTTAAAGTAAATAAATAGAGCCTTTCTTTTTCCCAGTACTTAAGTTATTCATCGATATTTGATTAATCCTATGCCTTTATTCATACCTTAGTTGGAAAATCGGTTACTAGAGTAAAAGAGGGTGATTGTGTAGTAGGTATGTAAACTTTTTTCACATGGAAAAGAAATTGTATTTCAAGGCCAGTTTTAGTGGGTGCAAGCTTTTAGGATTGAAATTGCCTTATGGTCCTATATTACACCCCACTTCTAAGTGTCCATAGTCTTAAAACTTTCTCTGTGCACTCTATGTCTCTGATATAACTTGAATTCATTTGAATATTGTCATGCAGACTTGTTAAAATTTGCAGAAAGACATTCATTGGTAACAAATTGCATATATTAAATGGTTTGTGAATCTATCTACTTTGTTTTTCTGTTTAGGAATAATTCCACTGGATGGAAAGACATCTGGTTGTGCTAAATATTGTGTTCTTTCTCAATATGATGTTGGTAAAGCTACTTTTTCAAGATTTGCAGTTTGAGCCATTTTGATTAATCTTTTGGTCAAGCTAAAAAGTTAAGACTTTTCAAGCTAGCATTGCAAAATACTCCCAGCTATAGACAGCACAAGGAA
Organism: Cassiopea andromeda; assembly: GCA_018155075.1. Taxonomy (NCBI): domain Eukaryota; kingdom Metazoa; phylum Cnidaria; class Scyphozoa; order Rhizostomeae; family Cassiopeidae; genus Cassiopea; species Cassiopea andromeda. The sequence continues at coordinate 531,934 of WIPJ01000702.1, forward strand.
AGGTGACAAAAATATCTTCAAAAATACACAAAGTGACTAGAAGTAGATAACTCCTGAATTTATATGCTGTACTTGTAAATAGACATGGAGATCACTTTGGGATGTTACCCAACTACCACTAACAGCAAGTGATGATATAATGCTATGTTTGCTTGGTAATCCATTAGGAAGGTCATCAAGGCTGATGAGATTATTTTGGTTCTCATCTTCTGGACTATTTACATACATATCAACTAGAAAGAAAAAGTTTATAATTTGAATACTAGAGCATTGAATATTTGATTTGTGACATTTCAAGCATTGTCACAAAATTAAGTACTGGAAGTTGCTAAATTAGAAATTCTGGTGGTGGAAAGTTTACATGTTTCACAATATTTAATTTTCTTCAGTTAGCATCTAATTTGATAGCACTCATATTATATTTGCTTAATTACAAATTTTATAGTTTATGCAGATCATTGTATTTGAATTTTGTAGTCCTAAAACCGTCTACTGTGAAGGATGCAGATGCTGTTTCTGTACTCAGTGATGCTGTAAAGGGATATACTGCATTGTATTATCTTGCAAAGATACAAAGTGGTGACACTGTTCTACTTTTCAATGCTGACTCTGTATGTTGTACATAATCTCTCATATTTTTGCTGTCATCAATTTCTGTGTGCACAAGCTTGCACATATGTGTGTTTCTATGCAGTAAATTTACATATTGCAAGATTCATTTCAGTCCAGTGGATTGGAATGTGTAGTTTTATTTTGATATCTTTTAATTGACCTTAGTTATTAACTGGTTATAGGGATTTGGAATGATTGTACTGCAACTGGCAAACATTATTGGAGCAAAGGTATGTTGGATAGATAGTCATTTTCTTGTCTGTATTAAGTTTTTTTTTGAATTCTTTACTGCTATATATTGCAGTTTGCAGTAGATCACTTTTTATGCAATATCAAATTTGTGGCACTCCCAGAGTTAGTCATTTTACTTGATAATAGCATTGACTTGTTTCATAAAGGTAATTGCTGCAGTTGACAGTGATCAAGGATTACACTTATTGAAACCATTTCATTCAACAATAGGTATCCTTTTTGCATATATACTTTGAAATTATTTCTCTATAATACTATTGTTTTCCTCAAATCATATTTTTATTGTTTGATTGCATATAGTTTACTTTATAGCTCAGTAAGAGATGTACTTGTTTTGATTTCTACTAAGAGTAACTGATACTGTTTTATTTGTAGCACATGTAATTGATACAAGATCAAAGAAAAGAACATTGATTGATATTTGTATGGAAGAAAGTGGAGGACTAGGAGTTGATTGTATTATTGATAATGGAGGTAAATTATTTTTGGCCATTTGGTTTTGAAATTTTCTCTCCTATACATTCCTAGTATCTACCCTTTTTTCCAGTACTGAGCTTTTTTTTATTGCTTGGTGGTCACATTTATATCTGTTCTCATTACTTTTCCTTCTATTAACCATTTTGCCAATTGTTTTGTTCATTAAGAATTCATTTTGCATACTTGTACACCTCTAAATGCTCTAATGTTCAAATTATGAACTTTTTCTTTCTAGTTGATATGTATGTAAATAGTGCAGAAGATGAGAACCAAGATAATCTCATTAGTTTTGATGACCTTCCTAATGGATTACCAAGCAAGCATGACATTATATCCTCACTTGCTGTTGGCGGTAGTTGGGTAACATCCCAAAGTGATCTCCAGGTATATTTACAAGTACAGCATATAAATCCAGGAGTTATCTACTTTTAGCCACTTTGTTTATATTTGAGGATATTTTTGTCACCTTTCCTTGTGTTATCTATATGTGGGACTATTTTTGGACAGTTGTACCACATATCACCAATGGATTTATGTATTAGAAAGCAACTCTTCAAGGGGTTAATTTCCAGTAAAAACTATTCATACTTTTTAGCAGACAGTTGAAAATTTTGGGTTGTATAAATACCAACTTACTGCAGTGATTCACACTGCCATTCTGTGCTACTTCTTTTCATGATGCAATATCATACTATTTTTGGTTGCATCATTCAAAAGAACAGCTAAATCCATTTCTACCTGAATATGATTGACCTTTCTAAGCAAGGTCAACAATTAATTTTCTTTTGATGCGGAATGTTCCCCAGGTATGTCCTTGGCAATATAGTTATTTTATTGAAACTCATACTTGAATAAAAAATAGCATTCAATATTTTCAGTTAGACCCACCAGATTCACAGACACTGTTTTTGAAATGCGCCTCTTTGCATTTCTTGTTTGAGGATTCTTGGTTGCTTTCTAAAGGTTTGTTATTTTCATAATTTTTCTTCAGTTTCCATAGGAATTTAGTTAATAATTATAGCTCCCTATATCTGATACTATTGTTGTTTTTCTGAGAGCTTAATATCTATATAATAAAACAGATTTGCAGGAAAATTTAGCTAGTCCATCCCATGAAAATTGTATCTTGCCTTAGTGCAACAAACCCAGCTATGACACTGTTAAGAAATGCATACCTCCCATAATTTTACAGACATAATTGAATTGTGGAGATTTACCATGACTCCTACTATAAAAATATTTATAGCTCATTGGTATGAAGATATCTTGTACTTTTTTCTCGATTTTACCTCCATTTCCCACAATTCTTTGGGGCTTGGAGGGTGCCTTTAAGAGGACTTTAGTTCTGGCACGAGCATTTTAGACCAGATGCTCTTCCTGATGTCACCAATGGCCTGAGATGGGCCTCAAACCTAGGACCATGTTGGTCTGAGTCAAGTGCATTACCACTAGGCCACAGCTGCTCAAATAGGAAGATATCTTGTACGCTCAATTCAAATTGAATTTGGGCAGTTATTAAAACTTCATTGTTGAATATGTCAAGGAAATTGTCTTAACATAGCCTATACAATAATTTCATCCATATTTCAGGTGCTCATGGAAAGTATTTACGTATCTTTTCAATAAAAGTATCACTAAGAGGGTGGTATCAAAGCCAAGTCAGTTATAAATTCATAGAATCTAAAAGAAAAGGTGTTGTGGCCATCTGCATACTGTGTTTTAGTGAAACCCATAAAATTGAGTACAATAGAATTCCAAAAATTTGTGATATCATAAATACTTTATTCTACAAGAATTCTCTATTTTGAAGATCAGCTTTATATAAATCCACTTCTGTTCCTTTCTAATGCGTGACTATTTTTGGAATAGAAGATGGCATGTGAAATAATTTGAATCTTAACTTTTATGAGATATCCTTCAAGACATAATGAATAAACTCAGTCAAGAAGCTCTCAAGTATGAATTGTTTACACACTTGTAACAAAGCAATTTTAGCCTTGCAGCATTTACCCATTCTTACAATATGAAAAACATCATCATCATTCCAAGTCATTGGAAAAAGTCTGAAAGTAACTATCCTTCAACAAAAAAGAAGCTTATTATACTGGTCTCTTTACTTTTTTTCTACTTTGTAATCCCTAGTGTAATTACATAAAAAATAACAAGATTGACTTTTATGGTTACTTTATTTGTTGCAGGGCACAGAGCAGCAAAACTGTCAACCTGAAGGACTGTCCTAGAGCACTAGAAAGTATTCTCACAGAGAATAACACAGTCATTGTAGAAACATCATAGAGAATGTACACTTGACATATATGAAGTAGATAGATTCTATCATGTATTAGTGAATTGATAAAACAACCTTTTACTGTATTAGAAGGGATGGAGGAATCAGTAATGTAGCAGTAGGGTATTAAAGTCAATGACAACTAAGCAATGCCCAATAGATATGATAGATTGCCTGTAACTCATGTATTTAGTCAATTAGCTGCTACTTTATTCATCAAATATGAAAAAATGGGAAAATTTGTAAATACTATAAAACTAAATTATTGTTTTTGCATCACTTCATTACATAAAATCCTATTACCAGTATTCAAAAGTAGTTTAAAAGGGTGATCTAAAACAAGTCTAAAAAGCTATGAGCAAATTAACAAAAATAAAGTGAGACTCTCATTATTTACACATGCTTCCAGCAGTATATCTGTATTCAAAATGACATCACCAAAACAACTGGGCAATGGTCACTACCCATTACTGATGGTCTTGCAATGCTGTCACACAGACTGCTAGTTAATGATTTTGAAAGGACAAAGTAGTCCAAGCGCCTAGAGTTAAATATAGAAATTGTGTCATCAATTACAAGAAAAGCAAAGATGAAAAGTCAGACTAGCTTTTGTTTCAAAATTTTTTGTCCAGTGTTGAGTATGAAATAAAAATAAATGGTAATATAGGCCTTTCTAAATAAATGGATTATTATTAACTGATAGCAAGAAAAAATAATCAATAATTGATAATAAATAAAAATAATGGTAATATTACAAAAATGACTAAAATGGGCTTAAACCATCATGTTTATAGCCATCTAGTCTTGACATACAATCAAGTCAATACCACCATCTTTGAGACCACCATCTTTGAGATCACCAACTTTGAGACATACTAAACTTGTCAAACTGTTTTTGATGAAAAACTGTTATGCAATGATATGATAATAACTGATAACTAGAAATAAGTCTTAAGTATGTTAAATATGAACACATACCATCCAATGTTCCTCTCACGTGCAGTCCCCATGAATGACCAAAATGTGTAAACATCTTTTTCATTTGGATATAAGTGACGAAAAGAGTCCACAAATCCAGCATCAAGAAGTTCAGTGAATTTTTCTCTCTCCTCTTTGCTAAATCCAGGATTTTTGACATTGCTTTTTGGATTAGCAATATCTGGAAAAATAAATCATGTATTAGGCTTATTTTACCTGTTGACTTTGATTCTCATAATTATCTTATTTTTTTTCCTTTTCACATATGATATTCCTCATTACATTGCCCTGGTATATTGCTGCTGCTTCACATTTTATGCACTTACCAATTTCTTCATGAGCAACATTCAAATCTCCACAAAAAATCACTGGTTTTGTTTTTTCAAGGTCTTTTAAATATGTCTTCATGTCTGCTTCCCATTCCATGCGGTAGCCAAGCCTAGAAAAACAGTTTCTAAAGTAAAAAATAATCTACATTTTCTTACATTCCATAGTTCTATTAAGGCACAAAATTCATTGGCATTGCACAAGCTCTAATAAATTTTACTATTACTTTTGCATGTATGATTTTCATTATTACTATACCAAATAGTTGCCACCCATAAATCAAAATAGTTTTTAAGTAATAAAAAGCTGATGATCTTACCTTACTAGTCCCTTGCCAGAATTAGGAACATCTGAAACAGAGCATGACATTATCTCATGATGTAATCATGTAAAAAATGGCAAGGAATATACAAATACCCTTGAGTAAACAAAATTAAATTACTTTTGCTATTTTTACATACATTTCCCATACATATTATATTATACATTATAACATGTACTTCCATATTTTACATATTATTTGCAATCTACAACTGATGGGAAAGAATGTCAATACTGGTAGGTAGATATGATTCTACTAAGTATCAAAAAGAAAGCAATACACATAAAACAAATATGAAATGGGAAAACAATTAAGCAGATGTGATTCTTGCAAAATTTTGTATAGTGTTTACTAGATTGCTCAATAACTATTAACTCACATGAGGTTACCAAGTAGAACTTTTCATACTCTGCAGTTATTACACGACCTTCTTTGTCATGCTTTTCTTTTCCTAATATGTAAACATGGAATAAGCAAGTTGCTAAATTCAAGACTGAATAGGGACTTGCTTATTTCAAGCAGGAGGGACAAAGGAATTAAGACTTGCTATATTGAAAATATATGAATCATCCAAACTTTCATGTCTGCTATATAATTTATTTCTTTGCAACTAATGTTGCTGGCTCTCCTTTGTAATGACTTCAAAAAGAATCATAATATCAGCTTTTCTCTGATGATGGATAACAATTAAACATTTTGCAGATAAATGTTCTCATTCTGTATGATGTACTTCCTTATTGAAAAAGGTAGCACTGCTACAATGAGAAGGAATGAGATATTAGAAAATATACAAAACTGCCATGATTACCTAAGCCATATTTAACTTCTTTTGGCTTTTCTTTTGTCCATAATCTTAAAAGTCAACAAAAATGGATATGAAGACAATAATTTGAATATTGATGCTAGATTTTGGGAACTAACTATATTAACTAGAAAATCATCAATTATGACAAATTTTACTACTTATTTTTTAGTCACAATATAGTTTTCTGTCTTGATGCTATATAAATACATATTTGCTATATAAATGTACTTACGCTGTCCCACTGTAACCCTTCTTTTCTGCACTTGAATAGTACATGTGGTACTTTGGACATGAAGTACTAACAATGGTATTAAGACCATGCTTAAACATGTTTACCTAAGTAGAAAAAAAACCCATCACAAAATAGCACTACACTTTCCAACAACATAGAGTGAGTCTACTGTGAGTCTGAATGGTCAAAGCTCTTCTGTGCACTGCAAGATATCCCCAGTTTTAGGCACACAATTAGCTGACTGTATCTATCAATGAATGGGATCCTTGTGGCAACACTGGAGATATAAATGTGGCAAATTCTGTGATGCTATAACTGTGTCTCTAATTGCATGAGTCCATAAAACTACATTTCCCAAACTCTTTCTTGTTCTTCCCCCCTTTGGTATACTGACTGACACTATGTATGCAGGGATCAACACTAGCTGTTATTAGGTTTTAATTCAAAATCCATAATAGTACTATTTTTTCTATTTTTTGATTGATGGTAGCTTCCCATTCCTCTTGTAAGAGTAAAATTCTCCAAATCCTCCAGGCTAGAAGAAAGCCATAAGGGTCTATCCTTTCATATTCTCTCAAACAATCATCCTTTAACATAAAATGTGTAAAAATTTATATCAATTGTTTTATGTATTGACCAGGATTATATGATAACTTCCATTATATGGTGCAGCTACTATATGACTATTAAATGAGTAACTTCTCTCTGAATTGGAGTACAACCATATTAATGTACACAGCACTTGAAAGATTAGGACAACGAAAAGTGTGATGAAATTACAACTGATTGATGCTAATATTTGAAAACCAACAATATATAATCCTACAAGATACCTCATCAGGACAATCTTTTTCTGTGCATTTTGTTTCCTGAAAACATACAATATCTGGTTCTTCTTGTTTCAAGTATTTCAAGCCACCTTTCTGTAAAACAATGGCTAACATTAACACTTAATCTCTCTTACTCATGCATTTTTGCCTTCAATTAGAAATCACAAATTAAACCCATTAAACTGTGAAGGATGGGCTACTCTAAATGTGAATGAGAAAAATATTTTAATTTACCTTTGCCATAGCTCTTAATCCTGCACAATTCCATGACACTATTTTGATATTTCCTTTTCTGTAAGGAACATTAATTGAGAAGGTACAATGATTGTATTTTATCTATTACAAAATAACTAAAAAAACTACTAGAACTGTTTCAAAACCAGTATCTTTACCTGCCATCAGCAGTTTCCATTTTTAACTCTACCAGCTTACCAGCAATCTTGCTTTCTTTCTCTTCTTTGCTCTAAACAAAAATATTTAAAAAGTGTTTTGTCGGGTCAACAAAGCTCAGATTTTGTGAAAAATTAACATTGGTGATTGCTATTGAAGAAAAATTAATGGATTCAAGAATAAATTACACAAAACATACCATTCTATTGCTAGCTATCATTTGATGCATCATAGCATAAATATGCACAGAATGCACAATCATGGAAGCAAAGTACTGTATCACAAACACTAACCTTCCCAAAAATCCTAACCCTACAGAAAAACCTAACCCTTTAGCGTATTTTGATGAACTATCAAGATGAACAATCTTCACATTGGTCCAGTAAAACACCCTACACAATAGGGTGGAGTGCAAGTTGTGCTCAGTTACTTAATATATATGGTTTTCCAACTGCATACCTCATCGCCACTTTTCACGTTATCTTCTTTTCGCTTCTTTGCTTTACTCTTGCCAGCATCCTGGTTGTCTTCACTCTGCAAATGAAATAAAACCTTCCTCTTCATCATGGCTGAGGCAGAAGCAACTCGAGTACGTTTAGATATTGAAAACAGACAGACACCAATCAACTGCTTGTTCAGAGTCAACTGAAGCATCGAATGCACTGTATGATGGTACAGCATTGCTTTCTGGCAATAATTGTTCAATGTCGAGCTTTTTCCACCATGAAAGTATGTATCAAGGAACAAAATTTTCGGGGATTGTGCCTTAGGATTGCAATACCTTTCGCTTTGGCATAGCTGGAAATGCTCACAGTCCAATGCCTTACTTCTACCTTGCACAACAAACCAACTAATACAACGTGCCAGTGGAAAACAAACCTTGTCACACGTGAGTTTCCACGCACATTCGGCCTGCCCCGCCGTTTTACGTGAAATTGAGGCTGAACAGCATCGACAACATTTTCAGTCAATCTCTAAGATGGCGGATAAAATGCCTTCTTCAAATAGTGGAAAAGAACTTAAAGATGCAACTGAGGATTCATTTTGCCTGGATGATTATGATTGTATTGGGTTTGATATGGATCATACAATAGTGCAATATCATATCGAGGAACTTTTCAAGGTATGTAATGTAGTGCGTTTTTGGATCAACCTAACTGCGCTAGCTATGTTTGGCGCCTGATCTGGGCGCTAATGCAGTTTTGTACCGCCTCCATGTCTGCCAGTATGAAATTGACCAAACATGGTGCGATTATACCCACACACGCTCCATGTTTATCAATAGCCAACATAGAGTACCCTGATCTCTATCCAACACAAACCGTTATAGAAACTCAAATGCGACCCAAGTTTTACCAGATCAAATGGCGAGCCATATTTTTCTAGAAAAATCTTGGCCAGAATCAGTGGCAAACAAAAGTCCTAGGATGTATAACGTTATATAACTCACACACGTGAAAATTTTGTACTTGCACATTGCGCACCTAACAATGGGTACCATATCTCTGCTTGCAATTTCTTGCTTTTCGGTTATCATTCCTCTATTGTTATAGCTCCTTTTTGCATGTTGGCATGCAAGACCTAAATTTTTGCGTGTAGTTGTTATTTGGTGCAAACTTTTATAATTGGAAGATCATTTAATGCATTTTCTAGACACGCCTATTCAGCACAACAGAAAAATTTTGTTATTGGTAGAAGCATGGTATTGATCAATGTCATGAAAAATAGTCTTTTATTCACAGAATTTGCATGGGTTTTGGAAAGTTATGGAAATTGATAATGCCATTTTGCAAGGTCTGGAAAATTTTGGAAAAAGGATGTGTTCCAAAATGGCTATGGAAAAGTTTGGATTTTTATTTGGGAAAATTTTAAAATATAAAATGGAGTTAACTTAGTGTGATATTACTATCGCAAATTTTATGGTTGTTCATTTTACTATTTATAATGTGAAACATAATCCATCAAAAATGTCGTAAAGTAGCATTGAAAAGTGTTTCTTCTATTTTTGTGGAGTTTCAAAATGGAAGCGAAAATGTGTGTCATGGTTTTGGAAATGTGATGGTTTGGCTTTGGAAAAGTGTTGGAAATAGTTTTGGAAATATTTTTAACAGAGTTTTTATGAACCCTGTCTTCAAGTGTTTTGACTTTAATCTGCATCAGTAATGTGTGTATGAGTTTCTTTAGAGTAAAAAGTTCAGTTTTTAACTTTCTGTGCTTTTTTGGAATCCAGGTACGGCTCTCCATATAGGCTAAGTTATTTGTGTTCATATTTGTATCTATTCCATTCTAGCTAATATATCATAGTTTTGCAAAATACCTTGTTGAGAAGATTGGTTATGATAAGCATCTGCTAGATGAAGATTTTTTGAAATATGAAGATTATAGGTTTGAATGTTGTTTGTCATTTTGTGCTTCATAGTATTTAGAATATATATGTATACATGCACATTTTATTAAAGTAATATTTATTTGGTGATGTGCTAAAGTTTTAAGAACTTAATTTATCTATGTAGTTAACTCTTTGCTAGAAAATATATTTAGTGTCCTTTGTTGTATTCTTAAAACTTTCTTAATTTCCAGCATTCCTGAGCCTTCATTAAGTGAACTTCTGAGCACCAATTTTATATTTTCGTTTTCTGTCCTTGTTTTCAACCAATCTGACTTCTGTGGTTTAATAGACAATACACATTATATTAAACTTTATCTTCAGTCTTAGGGGCCTTACATATGAAGTTGCAACAGGTAATTTTGTTAAACTGGATGACAATGGTTATATACTAAGGTGGGGATTCATTCATCTTTTTATTTACAGCTTTATTGATTCTATCAGTGGTAATTATGTCCCTTGTATATTGTATTGCATTTGGGTCATTTTATGTCTTACAGTAGATGTATTTGATTAAAATGGTGGGTCCCCTTTGGACATATCTGTAAATCATATTTCTTCAACCCAGAGCATGTCATGGCATGACAGAAATGAGTGACAAGGAAATTGAATTGTGTTATGGGAAAGAACGTCAATGGGGCTATTTTGATGAACTAAAGAAGTGTGTTCACCATGGAGGTATTGCTCTCACAATAATGTCCTTCATAATCTATGTGAATGTTTTTTATTAGGACAAAGATTATAAGAAAATGAGGCTCAAATGTTCAAAATCTTAAGACTGTCTTAGGGAAATCACACAGCTTGATCTCCAAAATTTAGTTTATTTGCTTGGCAAAAGTCGATGATATGTCATTATTGTATTCCAAACTGTAAAAGATAGTAGAAAATGTTTTTATCCTTATGGGGTTGCAATATGCAAACAAAAGTGTGTTTCATTGTTTTAGAAATGTGCTAATTTGGTTTTGGAAATGTTTTGTAAATATTTTTGAAGTAGTTTGTATGAACCCTGAGTTGAGAAAATTGAAGTTCAAGCAGAAATTATTTTTCTGTTTAGGAAAATGTGTATTGCTTTGTTTTTTTTTTGTGGTGCATAACATGTGGAAAATTATGCTGAATGTTATCTAAGAAAACCTGGCTCACTGATAAGTGCTTGATGGATCTCAAATTTTCTTTGTAGTTCACTTCAAATGTTTTGAGAACTTCTTTGATATGCCCATTGGTGTTTTGTGTGCAAGACTTGTTGATCTCATTGATGAAACAGTAAGTAGATTAGACAAAAAAAAGCAAATGCAAGTAGTTCAATATGCTTTTTAGAGCTAGTGTTTGAAAGCACTCAAAGAGCTTATATAGTCATGAGGCACTTTCTATTAGTTGTTGTGTCTTGTTTTTTTAAAGATATTTTACAGGATAAGAGCATTACTATTTGTTCTTTATTTATTATTTTAAAGTAATTTCATATGTTATCATTGAAATGCCAAGTGATAAATAGTTACTGTTTTCTTACTTTGAAAGATGAATGCTGTGATTCTTTCGAGCTATCATTTGAAATTTTGAAGCTTTTTTAGCAAGGAAGACAAAAAGAATATAAATTCTGGGCAGATGTTGTTGAGGCCTCTGCAAATAGCTTTGGTCCAAAATGTTTTTCAGGTTTGTATGTTTTTATTATTTTTATATGGTCTTCAACAGATAACTTTGTAAGCTCTGTGCATCCTCAAAGTAGCCTCCTGAAGGCTTATTTGTTTTTTGGATTTTTCCATATGGGCTTATTCAAGGAGGGATTAGAAAACTTTCTTGGTAGTTGATATTCCAGCTGAAATTTTTCTACTAGTAAGCTATTTCTTTGATGCTACACATACAAGCAACAGGATATTTTTTAAAGGACAGGCAAATTTTCGTTAATTAATGACTGCTTTTTCTTTCCTAACTCTATAAAGCACTAGCAGACTCTCAAATAAGTACAGTCAAGTATTCTAGGGTGTGGGCTTATTCAAAGGAGGGGGCTAATTCAAGGATTTAAGGTGTGTCATAATATTTTCATGGATCTATATGTATTTCATTCAATAAGGTATTGGGAATTATCTAACATTTTCTATTGAATCTAGTTCTTTTCTTGTGGAATCTTTTATATAGCATTTATTGTGGTATACAGCATCTTCTATACATACAGAGCACAGAGAGTACTTTTTCTCAACTACAAAAACAAGAAATTCAGGCATGTTTTGTATTTATTAGAACCAGCAGTGGGAAATCTATTGTATTAAGCAACACTTCTTTTGCAGAGCACAGAGGCTACTTTTTCTCAAGTATAAAAAGCAATCCTGAGAAGTATGTGAAGAAGTGTCCAAGAGATGTCACCAATTGGCTGAAAAATTTAAAGCATGCTGGAAAGATTGTTTTCATGATAACACAATCACATGTTGATTACACAAAGTTTTTGATGCAGTATGCATTGAGGTAAGACAAGGTTTGTTTATCAATTATTTTCTTAGAAGTTTCAGTATTATATTGCATTATATGTTATTTTATATTTATATATTTTACATTGTATTTGTAACTTTTTGTATATTCTCTTTTTTCCCAATTGACATGTACTCTCAGGTGTCAAGTAGAAGGATTAGTCTTAATAAGTGGAGGCTTTGAAAGCGTTTTAATAGTTGATTAGACTGAGAGAGTTGATTTGTGGGAGCCAGAAAATATTGAAATATTCATTATAGATGATGAAAATTTAGTTTATATATTGCACTTTCTATACTGATAAATCTTAGACAAGTGCAAGATTTGATGAGTTGGGGGTCTCAATAAGCCTTGAGAGCTTGAAAGTCATCCAGGAATTGATAGGCACCCTCTCCTGTTAGACATCTTAGAGCATGTTCCAATGTTAGTTAATTCTCATTTCTGTAATGATTGCAGCAAAGAGAAGAATGTTAGAGAAAAAATTCGCCATAGCTTAGCTTCAAATATGTATTTGAGGTGGAAATATGTTAATCTGTTAGACATGATGTAAAATCCTGCTTTCTTAGTGACGATTGGTTGGATTTATTCAATTTGACTATCACTAATGCAAAGAAACCAGGTAGGTAATTGAATTGATTTCTTTGTGTTGTGTTTCATTCTTTGTCTTATTTTTCTCATTTTGCATTGTTGCTCTGTAAATATTGGTTAAATCTCAATTTAAGGCCATAATAAAATACGCACAAACGTCATTGCAGTGTCATTGTTTTCAAATAAGCCACGTCTTACCGTTTACTTCTTTAATCGCTTTCCAAAATAACCCTGTCTTTGCCATTGTTTGTATATTGTAATTTGTGTGGGTGTTTTAATTTCTAATTCTTCTTGCGTTTAGCGATATATCCTAACTCTACAGAATGCGATATCCTTATAAGTCACTAGCAGTGTTTCATAAATAGCATTTCAGAATTCTAACATTAAAAGTGACCTAGGTACATACTTTTATGAAATATGCGCAAGTGAACTGCCAGTGTTGCATGGTTGATCTCATGCTTGATGCTCTTACACGCTTTTTTGTTATAAAACTAAATTTTATCAAAATCGCTGAAATTTATGAATAATGCAATGCTCAAGTTTCATCACGTCTTATGTTTGTGTTTTTGAGCTATGGTGCTGCCTGTAGATTAACTATCTCACTATCGATACAATATTTGTTATTCTGCTCCACTTTTATTTTGCTTTATGATAAAGTAGGACATCTATCAAGATTTGAATATAATGATTTGATTTTCAGACGTAGTTACACCTTCGATATTTAAGAGTAATTTTAAAATAATCTAAGGCTCAAAACCAAAAAAAATTCAAGAATATTGAAGCTCAATGAAAAGTTGGGTGTTCTTATAAAAAGTGTGTGTATAGGACAAGATAGCAGGCGTTGTTCTAATTCTGACTGTTTTTATCATGCTTGATATGCATCCACTTGGTTCGTCCGTAAGGCTTTTTCATGGAGATGATTCATCTTATTGTTAAGGCCTTTCTCACTAAGCATTCATACCAACGGGCAATAGCTAAACTGTGAGAGACTGAATGCCTTCATAATACTATTTAGCTTCTCAGAATCCATGTAATGAGCTATACTATATAGAGCATGCAGCTTTTGGTTTGCTTTCTTATAGAGAGATGTAACATGTGCTTTAAAAGATAAAGTTTTATCTAATGTAACACCAAGCAATTTTTCTTCTGGACTCTCATGGATTTATTCATTTTTTAATTTGTATCGCAATGCTAGTGCTCTGTACATTGTTGAAGTGCATTAGGTAACATTTTTCTCCATTGACCTTCATGTTATTGTCCTAAAACCAGTTAGATAAAGTAACAGTGTCATTCTCTAATTTCCTGATGATCTCCTCATTTTTATAGTCACTTACATAAATAGTGATAGAACATGCAGCAATCTGTTGAGTTCAACATGTTCCAGGTGAAAGATAGTACTAATTGATAGAACATCAAATTAAAACTTGCATATTGTTGCGCGTCATTAGTTTCCTCTGCGTTTTTGTGATAGAGTTGCAAAATCTAATATGTACAGTTTCCTCAAAGACTGAATAAATAGTGTACAATCTAGCTTATAGCTAAGAATGTTTTCTATAACTTCATACCGTTATAACGAATAGATCGCCAGACATTTTAGTCGTTTGTAGCAACAGAATTTTAAATCAATGATCGTGCTAAGCAATAGAAGTGCAGTCTGGCTAGGTTTTGATCGTATTTTGTAAACAGAAAAAGCCAAGTGCAACTGTACGGATTGAATTGAGTGTAGAATATTTATCACCTGCGCTCAACATTTGCTCCTCGCAGAATAGCATTGCTTACTGTATCTTGTTTCCATGGAAATATTGCTTTGATAACACCGTGCTTTTCTGTCGCCTGTTTATATCCTATTAAGTGACTAGCTTTTTAAAAGGTGCTTGTTGTTACAACTCAAATATGTTTTGATATTGCAGATTTTTTCTCTGCTACACCAAATGAACGTCCATTCCTTTATACAGGTAATTGTATTGTAGCACATTTGAACGAAATATATTTAACACAGTAGGGAATTTATAATAAATATCGAATGTTTTGCCAACTTATTTCGGCATGCATGCCTTCAGCAAAGCCTTCCTTTTTATCAGTGGCTCTTAACCTTGTTGAAGGTACTGAACCCTACAAGCAGGCGCGCCGGAGAGGGGGACAAAGGGGAGCATGCACCCCTCCTGCCTTTCATTTGGGGGAGCAAGGGGGTGGACAAGTGCCCTGTCTAAAAATGTGATAGGATCCCTTTTTAGACATAGACATGATACAAAGGAGATCAAATAAGCTATATAAGTAAGCAGTATGTGATTGGAAAAGATAATTATTTGTATAAGTATGTGAAATATAGGCCAAGCTAAAGGATGGTCTCAACGGGGTACCTTGGGTCCCAAAGAGGTGCCAAAGAGGTGGTGTCCCAAAGAGGACCCATGCAAATCGGTGTCCTTTTGCTCCTTTTGGCCCCCCTTACCCCACTATCGTCCAGGCGTGCCTGCCCACAAATTCCATACATGCATTTATCGAGCCCTTCGTGGTTGGAAAAATAAAATGTGTTTGTTTCTTCAAATTCAAACTATAAGTATATAACTATATACAGTGTTAGTGCACAAGCTGGCCAAGCAGAGTGTGACGTCACAAATAATATGAGTAGGTAGAGGCAAACCGCCGAACCGCTGAAACTGACTCATCCAGCCCCTGGGGTTTGATCGAAGCCAGGTTAAGAACAACTGCTTTATATAAAACAGGTTAAACATTTCTGATTTGTTGGATCAATTGCACTGGAAATCATTCCAATCCGTATGAAAATATTAATAGTAGCCCAATGTATGTATGTGTGTTTATGTATGTATGCAGTGGTGATTTCTAACAATTTTATTAAGAGAGGCTCTAGGTGCAACTATGCCCCCATGTAGGCATAGTCTAGGTGCAACGACGCCCATATCTTCAAAGATACAGATATGATAATCTAGTTTAATAATGATTTATTACAGTGAAAAATTAGGCATGTCTCTATAGCCATGTAGCATTATAAAATTCAGCATAGCAATGTTGTAACACTTTGTAAGCAAGGTTGATATACTTTAAAAAAACAAGGCTAATATAAGAATGTTGGGGAGCTGAGTGAATATTGTTTTATTTGCCTTATTTTGACACATCAATTGTCTGCTTTTTTGTATAGATAAAGAACTGGAAGATACTGTTTGTACCAATTTGGAGATGCATAAGTGCTATTCAAAAGGAAATGCTATTTATTTGGAGGAAGCAATTAGAAAGCACCTTGGAAAAGATAATGTCAAGGTACAAATTTTATCGTAATCTGATTATTAGCTATCTCTGCATAAATTAATGTTTGTCAGTTGCAACAGTTAATGATGTACTTATAATGGTATGTTCAGCCAAAGTGGAGTTTTAGAAACTAAAGCACACAACCGTTAGAAAATGTTGATTTAGAATTTCTGTTCTTTGTTACATACCAACAGATTTGATGATAAAGGGAGCTTGTTGTCGAATACATTCCTCAATCCTTTCTTGGGAAATGCAGCTGAATTATAGACTTCAGTAAGAGAGCCACGACCAAAGATATGCTTGTGATTTCTCTTTTTTTCATTGCGACATAGCTAAGTGTGCAAAGCTAAGATGACATAACCGTGCGAGACTAAGACTAAGACACTCTTCAATGCTGTAATGAAACTTTGGATAGCGACCAAGATATTGCTCATTGCATTCCGTCAGGTTTTAAGTGTTTGACAGTAGTCGAAAATGTGAATAAATATTTTATCCAAAATTTTCAGGTTTTTTTCTTTTACTATTTACCTCTATGCCGCTAGTCAAATTTTGCACAAGTATAATTGCTTTTTATGCCTTTTCGATTTCATTCAAGATCGTTTATTTTGGTGATAGTCCTAAATCTGACGTATTCCCGCCATCACGATACCGAGGTTGGGATACTGTTGCTATTCTTGAAGAAATGGAAGCAGAAGAAATTCATTTCCAAAAGCATTCTGTGAGTCACAGGCTATCTTTTTGTAATGGACAGATTGCACATCACTTTACTAGTAATTCACTTTACAGCTTTATGTTTTTGTTTGATTGAACCTATTAGGTTTAATGGAAATGATTTGTGTGAGTGGCAAGTCGACATTATCTGCAGCGAAATTGATTTTTTTTGTTATTGCACGTATAATTTAGTAATTTGATGTTTTTGTGTTGCATGTAAATTGTAATGATTTGGTGTAATAGATGGCCAGATGCAGATTTTGATTAAAAGTGCCTGTAGCAATTTCAAGTGTGACATTTTGTGCCTGCAAGCTGCGCTTAGTGCTTGCGCAGACTCATGAGCTCTGTCCACTATCCGAACCTCGAATATTCGAACGTTGACTATTCGAACAGTTGTTGTAAAGATGTTTTTTGCAAGCTTAATGCTCTGTTATACCCCTTCAGCCATAAAATGCTATGGAAAGCTTTGATACGTGTTTGAAATGGCTTAGATTTCAAGAAGAATGGACTATCATTCACGCAACTACTCTGATGAATCTACGTGAGAAGGTGGGGGGGGGGTTGAAAAGCGAGAAAGCACCCGATGGCAGAAAAAACTATTGGTTCTTGCTTTGAATAAACCATTTTTAGAGCGCTTTATTATGAATTTTGCAGTAGTACTTAAGGCACCATAGAACAAGTTTGTACCCTTCGTGTTTCTGATTTTCCTGGAAATATTGTCGTCCTTAATTATGCGAAAGTTCTGCTTATCCAAACAGTTATTCCTGACTTTCATTCAAGGCTATTCAGATAATCGAGGATTTATTGCAAATTGACAATTAGAGCAAATTTCTTGGAAATGATCCTTGTTACAAAACAGAGCTCCAATGGACTTGTTCTATGGCACGCAACAACGAGGCAAAGCTATGAGCTTATCCCTTTCATGTTCTAAAAAGTCCATCCTTTTGTTTTATGCTGTGTAGTATCAATTGAATTAATTAATGTTGGTGATTTCTTTTTAGGTTTGCTCCCAAAATGGCACAAATAGCAAAAGACCTAGGCTCACCGTAAGTACATTGCACAATGATGTCACCACAAATTTTTTCTTACACATTCTGCTTAACCTTTCTCCCTTTGTTTATTCTCTCCTTGTTCAGGGCTTTGTTATAGGCCCTAAAACCTTTTCCCGACATGGCCTACTAAGAAAAAGAACCATAGACAAGTTCATTCTTAATTTTTGTTTTGTATTTACTTTGTTTTCTCCTGTTGTTTCAGCAAAATGGCTGTTTCTTTGATTAGTTGTATTTACGCTTTGAAACTAAAGCCAGTATATAAACATCTATAGTCATATTTTGCAAATTTTTAGCATTTACTAAAGGAAGAAAAGATTATCGTTGCGTCAAAGCAATGGGGTTCGTTCTTTAGACACGATAGAGATGATACTTTGAATTGTGACAACAAGAGTATTAATACATTTTGGGGTAGTATCATTAGAGAACACAGTAGGATTGCAATACCTCTTCTTGACTACCTTACAGGTTCGAAATTTATCTTTAATCACTAATCATCTCGTTTTTTTTGTAACTTCAAGCATTCCTTTCTTCATTCACTCATTCAGTTGTACTTTCACCGATCAATTCACCTCTTTCGTGTTATTTTTATTCAGTTACTTTTTCCATCACTCAGTTAATTATTTCAGGTTCTCATACATTACTTTATTTGTTTTATTTTAGATCTACCAATTTGTCATAAATTTAAGAGTTTTACAGAGACTCAGTTAGGATTCTATCCAAATCCACCAAGCACTGTGGCGCTTCAACAATGATATTTGAAACCGTGATATTTAGCATTTTCTATTTTATTTCCCTATTTTTTATTTAATCGTGGTTTGTATCGTGAGAAATACGGTAGATGTTGAGTATTTTATCTCGTATAATATAAGGACTATTTGTATTTTTTAAATTGAGTCAGAAGGTTTTTAGCTTGACTTACTACAAACTGTAATATTTTGCTAGATCATTGAAAGATTCGGCTGTTTTTGAAGGTTTTTATATATAATGAGTATTTATTTTGTGATTTTCACAGGATTATTAGTCTCTTTTGTTTCAATAGTATTTTTATCTTAAGTTACTAGACATCCTACGCCACGTGGCTTTTTATACGTCACCATGTCCAATAGCCAAACCTATTTTTAATTTTCCATTATTGTTCTTTATCCCCTCATTTATGTGATCGCCTTAGCTTTTTCATAACTCCCTTGTGTTTCTACTCAGTGCCTTTTGATTCCTTTGCTTAAGTGTTTGTATAATTAATGGTGTCAGCGAAACACCCTCATTGGTTTCTAGTAGCTGAATTCCATTATTTTCCCTTGTGATATATCTAAGATACCAGCAGTCATTGGACGCGTTGGAGACAGTCTGCAGTTCTATCCGAGCCATACCATCATGACGCAGACAAATCCCTTTCTTGATCGATGCATACCAAATTGCGGTTTCTGTACATATTGTGAATTTTTACCAGAGCAAATTCAACGTTTATGTTATTTTATTGACATGAGTATGAACTTTTTGAATTATATGAGATCTACCAGATGCCGTAACATAAATGGATTTGAAGTCAAATCCATTTCAACTTTTATGCAGAAATCAAACAAATTTACAAAAGAGGACTTCAAAGAAGTAATTTCAGTGCCTTTCCTATTTCGAAAGTTCTTTTTTGTGTACGTATCCATTGCTTATTGTCAGGTTTCTAGAATAATCTGTCGCGTAGTTTTGCTCATTGCTCTTCCTTGCATTGGGGAAGCTTGTTAGGTGATTTGTTTTGGATAGTGGGAGGCCTATTGCCGTTTTGTTGTCCTTTATTTCGTCATCTTACAATAAACATTTGAAAGATTCTATTTACGGTGACAAAATTCTCTTCATTGTTTCACTACCACTATAATGCTCTTAAGTCATCTTTCGCTTCGAAACTTGGATATCCTTTTGCAGGTGCGTTTTTTCTTTATGGACCTGCCCTTATCATGCCTTCCATCAACTTATCTTTTAGCAAAGGTTTTAACTCTTAAGTGCAAATTGCTTTATCGAATGTCGACATTTTGTTTCCACTGAATGAATCAAAGTCTTCAATTCTACACATCACGTTTTCCTCGCGGTCTGTCAATGGAGAATGGCCTTCAGATTGTGCAGATCTAGCTCAATGCAGCGGTGTTGCAATGAGCATCATTATGATTCAACTGTCTGAACTCAGTTGTTATGGGCAGGCCTCCCACCCTATCATAGAGTCGTAAAACATGAAAAAATTGAATTTTTGCCATAAAATGTCATAGAAAGTGGCCAAATATCATAAATTGTCATAAATTTCTACATAAAATAATCTTTCTCATAGCTGGTAGCTTGATTATTTCATTAGCCCTTCTGCAAACAATTGATATCTCGAATGTACCTTTCTGAAAATAAAGATGAAGTATTTGAGATTAATACTTAAGTATTTGGTTGTTTGATAAAGGCGCTTTTACAGGAAATTCCGCACAGAATGTTGAAATACGACCTGGTTTTACTATCTTTGTCGTGATAATATTTCAAATTGCCAATGAATAACGTAGATTGTGTCATAAAGCGTCATAAAAACCACTGAACAATGTCCTAAAATATCCTAAAAATTCAGCAAAAATTGTCAAAAATTCATTTTTAAAAATGGCTAGATTTAGAGTGAGAGGCCTGTTATATTCACGGCAACGGCAGGCATCACTATTGTCCTCACTATACTTTATATAATCCTTCTCACACAATCAATTATTTTCGTCATTGTCATTACCTTTACACTACATTGTCGGTGATTCTCATCTGCTGTGAATAGTAGTGAAAGCTAATGATAGCCATACGATTTTTTTCATACCTGGATATTGTAGACTGAGCATCTCAAATTTTCAGGGTTTCACAGGCTCAATATTATCATTATAAAACGCCCCCACGTCTCCAGTTTGTATTATCCTTGAGATTTTCTTGAGAATAAATATCAATTTATACCCATTGTAACGAAAAACCAGCTACTATAACTTTTAATTAAAATATATTATGTGCAGCTAAATATAAATTTCTTTCGTGGAATTTAATACAGTTTTGACCCAAGCATTAATACTAATATATCAGCATAATGAACTACAATAAGATGGAATGGACCACCTTGAAAATCTCCTTCAAAAAGCATTCACCACACGTTATTGTTGTCTGCGTTGAGAGCACCAGACAGCAAGAACTCTAAGTTAATTACTGATGTAAAAGGTCATTTTGTAACACATTGTCTAGCTTTTTTTTAGTTTTTTCCTGCTCTCCACAAAGACTTTCTGGAGCTGCGTTTTTATACTTTGCCGCTTGAGTTTGTTATTTTAGAAAGGTTTGTCATAAAGTAATTTATTGCACTCGTGGTGGATTGTCTGCCTGCGTTTCATGGTATTCAATTCATGTTTATATTTTGCATTTCAGTGATTTCTCGTTTAAATGACTCAATATCTTTTTGCTCAGTGGTGAAACGAAAGCACTCGGGGACCTTAAGAAATTATGAAGATTGGGATCCCATCTGGGGCGTGTCAGGGTTATAAAAGTGGAAGGGAGCATAAATGAAATTTTTAGCCACGCCCTCTCATGGGCGTAGGAGGACGTCAAACTTTTGGAGGGCTGTAAACGTTCTGTAAACTTTCTGCCCGAATACCCTATTGTTCTTTCAGAAAATTTGCCCGATTGAAGCGGATTTCTGTCCAGCTTGGGAGGGCTGCAACCCCCTGTCCCCCTCCTACGTTTATGTGCCCTCTCGTTCTCTGAGACTTGCTACTACCCCCTCCCCAAATGTTTTCTCTTCGATTTTAAAGAATTCCCGAGCATCATCTTGCCAAGAAGTGGGAACAGTTGCCCCCATACCCTCATAGCCACGCCAATGGACCCCATCTTAGTTTTCACTCCCAGCACGTATCTGGCTTGAGATGTCCTAGGGGCAAAACTTGCCTGTACAATCATTTTTGAGGGGCAAAAGCCGTATTTCCTTATGTAAATCTCTAGGTAATAATTCTGTTGTTGAGGTAAAACTACACAGAACTCTTCATTTGGGGGCATTGCCCCCGTGCCACTTGCAGGTTCGTACCTTTTTCGTTCCAAATAATGTGTGGGACTCTACCCTCTAATAGACATTTGCATGAATAGTCCCATGATTCTGTAAATTAGGAGATTTATATTGACCCTCGATGCTCAAAGAGTTAGTTCCGTTTCAATGGAGATTCAACATGATGTAAATAGATTAATAATGTATCCACAAGTAAAAATATTCGCTCTTCCTGAAAACCTGTATTTTTGGAAAAACTGAGTATCTCGACTTGTCTTGAATTGTCTCTCCAAAACGTCATAGGGGGTTCCTTGAGGTGTGAACTTTTGGTTGCCTTTAGGAGTTATCCTCCCCCTAAATTTGTTAGCTCTCTCCCTATGTTTATCTCTTTCCCTATGTTTGTTACGTTACTGCCTTCACCGCTAAGCAGAAATGCTTCTACTTGCAATTTCATTGGCATATCTTGAACAGCTAAGATAGGTGTGAAGCACAGAAAATGGTGTGAAATATATACAAAAGTTATAGCAAATGTATACAAAAGTCAACTTCATGAATTTTGATTAGATGTGACATCGAAGATAGTGCGTGTGTGAGTCTAAGAATGGTCGTAGCTAAGGGGATAATACAATATAACTTATTAGATCCCAGGTCTTCCAGGTGTCAGATCTTCTAGGCCCCAGATCCCAGTATATGACATAGATATATTGAATGTCACTCTGTATAGCACTTGCTGCAGCAAGTGTTTTGACCATCTTCAGTCATCTCACTTAGCACATGTTGCAGGAAGTTGCCACAAGAACTGTTGCCAAAATAGGAAACATTTGTGAAACAAGAGTGATATTTGAAGCATTGCATAACAAAGTTTCCTATTATGGCCCTCACTCTATGTTACTGGTGAAGATATGAAGTCGAGTATTCTGCAATGAAACGTGACTACCAATACTACTGACTAGATAAAGCGCATGAATGATATTTTCCAGATTCATTTTATATTGCTACCCGAGATTGTCTCCAATTCCGCGATTCGTTAACTTTTCAAATTACTTCCTTTATATTTTATATCAGTTATAGTTGATTAATTACAAATTTTAATGCTTTATCAATTCCAATATCTGATATCTTTCCGGCTCTTCTTATTACTAGTATATCTCATCAATGAAATAAAAGTCTAGGATTCCAGCAAGCCAATATGAATTCAGCAAGAATTAAGTCTTCGACCGCTCCATTGTCTTTACGTGATTGATCATGTGATGAAATTATTAAAGGAAATTTGCCCAGTATTGTATTGCAGCCTCTTTTGGACAAACGTTCGAACAACTACTTCAAAATTCTTTGAGGCCAGTTCATATCGTCACTTTAAATGCAAAGAAGCAGTATTTGGATTAGGTGTGATTGCAAATTCTTATATATCACGTCGAGTCACTCGCAGTCCAGATTTGAAAATATTTACACTGGTTTGATTTATCTTACAAAGGGTGATTGTGAAGCCAATGTCATTTCTTACGAAGTGCGTCGCGGACTGTTTCTTAGGACCAGATGTCCTGCTTCCGAATCCTTTCAAAGGACTTAAGTCAATCTACTAATCTTTGTTGGTCTTTGTTCAACTCGAAGCAAGACCTATTTGAACATTCGTGCTGTTCAATTAGCACGGAAACAAAGCCAGTATCGTTTGAGATTATCCCAGGATTCCATTCAAAAACTGCACCAAAGAGAGAGAGAGAGAGATAGAATCCTTTTCGGTCGGCAATTCGACGAATCGTTGGCAGATTATTGGACGTGCTGATGATACTGGCAAACTAGATATGAGATGGCGCTTGATAGGGACTTTTTACCAAGAAACCACTCGCTTAGTAATAATTCACTGAAAAATCCTAAACCGAATCGAGAATTGACAGTTGAGTACTCCTCAGTAAAACAAGAGGCTCGGATATCTGATAAAACAGACACGCAGATACGGACTCAGCCAATTGGCCTTATATATTGTGCACCTAAACTGAAACGTGTTCTCAAAGTTGTGTGGACGTTAATTCTGTTGGCTTACGTTGTTGTTTTGCCAATACTAGTGATGATACTATTTAGAGATTACTCGAACAGTTTGCAGGAACTAGATAGAATTCAAAAACGCTGGAAAGCACATATAGACCAAGTAAAAGGAGGCAAGACGCGATCAGCGCGAGCAGCAGATGAGACAATGCATAAAGCTTTTCGTAAACACACAAATTGTTCGAGATCTGTTCAAGCAATGCAGCTGAAGATGGAAGAGTTGCAAAAAAAGCTTGCGGCACATGAGAAAAGGTAGTTGGTTGTCATTCATAAATTGTGTTCATGTTGCATTCAGCTTACAATTATTGTATCCTGGTTGTCTTTGTGCCTTAATGAAATATTGAACTAATAACACATTAGTCTCATTTCGCGCACAGACTGGTTAAAAGGTCATGTTTAACGGAATTCGCCTGCTCTTTTATCATTCATATATTTAGAACAATGATTGCTCTGTTATCCCTTTTTTAACTGATGCATAACAAATTGGCGATCATAGTGTGGTAAGATACAAAATGGATTATTTAGTTTAGGCAATTCAGATGCAGTTAGGGTATGTCATCCTGAGTTCTGATGGTTTGCGTTTTTACTCAGTAGTTCATACCTGCATCAGCAGTAGAGTAGGGCGAAAGAAATAATAAATTTTGCAAGAATGTTAGCCGATGTTCGTAAGAACACATGCTTGTACCAAACAGGTCCTTCAAACGAAGTACAACAAACGCTCGAAGGATTTAAGCGTCTTTACAGACAAAACTGATCCTATATGTTTTAATCTGATTTTTCTATGGGATTTAAAAAGAATTGAATTATAAATTTTTTGCTTTATTCAAGACAGTTGGATACTCAAACTGAATGTAAAACAAACAGATTTTCTATAAAGCTTTGACTAACTTTCTCGTGGAATGCGGTTTTGTGTTTTGTTTACGAATTTTCACCATGGAGTGCTCTGCTTCATGGCCGATTTTCCACCACTCCAGTCGATAGTGACTTTATCAATCAAATTGATTTCCATTAAATCCACAGAGCTTTCTAACATTTCCAACCGTAAGCTAGCTTACCTGTTTCATCCTCTCTCAGAGTTTCCGTCCTAATTCTCATCAGAGCCACTAGTAGTGGTGATTAATCTTAGAGTTTCAAAACACAAGTATCATGGGTCAGTGTATTGGAGCACAGGTTTCTTTTTGTAAAATGACTCCATAGTCTCAAAGCTAATGCTATATAGAGTACATAGTTAGGAAGATAGTTTTTAGTCTGTGGTGTTAGTAGCGGCGATGATGATGATGATGATGATGATGATGGTGGTGGTG
>WIPJ01000702.1:567265-599507 GCA_018155075.1 Cassiopea andromeda
TATATATATGCTTACATCTTTTGATATATGGCTGCTATCTTAGAAATTGTAAGAGTGAATTTGCACATCAACACAGCAGTGAAAATACTACTCAAGATTGTTCAACTTCATATTTGAATATGTTGATGTGTCCAGTTTTGTAACTTCTCTTATCAGCATTGTCGCATATGAAGCTGGGGGTAAACTGAATTCTAAAACTAGAGCTTTATATCTGCCAGAGGATGAATTTTGTAGTACTTTACTGCTCGTTATATCCACATCAGATAGCAGCAATGGTATGCAATGGTCATCATAGTTCACAATTGTATATTTCAGTGAGTTTGGTCTAACAATCATGTACCTTGAAAAGAACAATTAAGTTGTCTGAAAATTAAGTCAGTCTAAATATGATTCCTGACACTAAAACACAGAGCCAACATAAGGAGCTATGATTTTGTGGATTTCTAACAAAATTTATTCAGTTCTAGGAAAAGTTAGCAATGTAAGATGGGATAGCTATTTTTCCAGCAGAATCGCATGTTATGGGCCTCTTTTTGAAATTAGTGGATTTATTAATAGACATGTTAAATATAAAAATATGGTAGGATTACATTAGCACTATGGTACTGAGTGCTAGAGCTGTGTCTTATCAAAAATGAAATATATGCATGACAAAGGGAGTTCTTACCTATATGCACCTGATAGTGAGTAATCTTTGATCTGGTGATGCATGTTATCTTTATCAATTCCATCATTAGAGAGTAATTCAGAGTACCAATCATTTATTGCATTTGAAGGATATGTGATATCATAACCAGGCAATGGTAATACAACATCTGTCATTTTATATGTACCATTGGCTATATTATCATCTGTTATTGCTTTTACTTTACATCTTGTCATGCTGTCCAAACTAGCCCCTTCTATGCAGATAAAAGAATCATTTAGTTACCCACAAAAAGAAACTGTATGTCATATCAACAATATTTTTCTCACAGCTTCAATATACTTCCCATATACTTTAACTTTTTTTTGCTTTTCGTACAGTTATGGTAGTGTACAAAATGTTTCAAGTCTTCTGCCTTCATCTATTAACTTTAAACTGTTTTGGTGAATTCCAATAATCTCTGAAAACACTAGGAAATAGATTAACTTTCTGCATACCTGATTCTTCTTTTTTAACATTTTTGTCTATGACAAGATCCCCAGCAATTGGATTAATTCCAAATGTCTGCAAAAAATTTTGCAGAAATAATAAGCAGATTCATATAATTATTCAAGTGATGAGAATTCAAGATCTTTAATTTGAGAGAAAATTAATAGACTGGTGCACATTGGAATCAAAGACACTCATGAAGAATACAAATTGATCCAAGGTTGTATTTATAGGAATGGCAGGTAAAACTTACTTGAAGCCTTCTAGAGACAATCTTGTTCCAAATAAAACTCTGATAACTATGTATGTACATCAATCTCATATTTCTATTGATATGCTGAAATGCATTGTAGTAAGATCTATCCCCTTGACTTGCCAACACATTTAATATTTGTCCTTCAATGCATTTTCTTTTCTTTATCATTTCATAAGCAGCCTTGCTATCATTTGTACTAAGCCAATGCTCTTTGGCTTTGCAAATGGCACTGTCTTCACCAGGCCTTGGAGTAAGAATAAGCTTGATAACATTATCCCAGCATGAGGATAATACTTGCTTTCCTATGGGAGGAAACAGAATTGATTTATTTTTCAAGTACCATCTAGATATCTATGAATGTAAATACAAACTTCAATATGTATGCAAAATATATACATCTATTCAAAAGATGCAATACTATGAGCAAATCATTACAATTATGAATAGATTTCATGAAAATGTTTCCAGTGATGATCTACATAAATAGACATCAAGAAAAATTTCCAATCTTTATACATTTTGTTTTAATTTCATTACATTAATCTTCATAGTTCACAGTTGTAAGAGCTAAGAAAAACTTACATAATTTCTAATTAATAAAAACACTCAATATCCTACAAGCAGGGTTGGATTCTTATTTGTTTTCCATACTAAATTATGGAATGAATAATTGGTAAAATATGCTTGCAAATAAATTACGACAAATACAAACCTATCTCAAATGTGGGTGCACCACCACTGCCAAATCTTTGCATCCCAAAGTAGTTGATAAACCCATTCTGCCTCAAACTCTGCATCAAAGGAGAAATGGTGGATTCATCTGTATGTGAGGCAATATTTCTTAACACTATAGAGAAATGATTCCCACTCAAACTCCCCAACTTCAATGCACATTTCGTGTAATGAAAATCACCAACAGCAACATTCTTCATTAATTTATTAAGAGTACAGATCTTCCTAGCATCTACATTACAAGCACAAACTTTTTGAGTTGTAATTGCTCTTTTATCTTTGGTCCCTGCATATGAAAAAGCAGATGGCTTGACATGAAGTAACCTGGCAATTAAATTTATTGCACCCATTGTATCTCTGTTTTCTTTATACAAAGTGAAAAGACAGAATTTTTTTTCATCTTTTAGTTGGCTTCTGAATCTCTTGCCTCCTCCTGACTTTCTGTAGAAAACTTTCACTATCTTGTCTCCATTTGGGCCATGTGTGGTTTCTGTATCTGTACACAGAAGAGATTAAATAGTCAATTTCCTGATATTTTTACACACTAGGGTGTGCTTGCCAGATTATTCTTCTCATGGAACTCTTGGCCCAGGGCCAAGAGTTTCATGAGGGTTAATGGCAAGGTCTAATCCCCAAAACAATCTTGTCTCTCTAGGGGCTGTTTGATGTCATAAAATTAAAAAAAAACTAGAACAGCTTGATGGCCTACATGCTAATCAACAAGGGAAGACTGCTACTTGGATACTAGCTACTTATGATGAGACTCACAGGGGACCTACACCAACAGACAAAAGCATTAACATTTTGGTACATGAATGCAGCAAAAAGTTGTTTGGGTAGACCTTGGACCAAAGACTTTGATGCAGGCATGTGCTATCTTGACAGCTCATTAGTGTGTATGCCTTTCAATATTTGACATGCACAACCAATCTAATGATTACATTCACCAAGCAGTATAGGACAGAAAAAGTCATAAGCTGATTGCTAGACAGATCTGCAATAGAAATTGTGACATTTATTTTTGCATCAACATTCTAACATTTATGTATCAACTTTCACTATTTAGACAAATGAAAATTTCAGAAATGTACTTCAAACATGTGCCATAAACTCTTAGAAATTAAAGTGGCATTGCAATGAACAAAATTTCCAGTCTAGGCATGAACAGACTGAAGAGATGACTGTTGGGGGATGCAGGATTACCATGGGTGTTTTCCCTCACACCCTTTAAATGCTTGGATAATGAAGTTCCACCCATTTCTCACTTTCATTATTGTCCTATCCTAAAAATTTACTTTTTGTGGTAGAAACCCTAGGACTAAAAAAAACCACTTTATACTTTGAAGTTTACCACTGTAGAGTTTACCAAATAGTATGGAAATACTGCTGAATATACCAAATGGTATGAAAAGATGGGGGGCTAACACCCCCTACACCCCCAGTAAATCTGTCTCTGAGTCTATGGCCAGATTGGAAACTTTGAATAATACATGGGGGATTTACTTAGTGGCCTAGAAATTGTGCAGCTGCAAGGAGCTTGGATATGAATTTTGCATTGCTGAAAGTAATGTGTACCAGATGAGAGTAAAGAGTGAAGTATAAAACTTCCTTGCTAAAAGAAGTTTGCATGGCTGGAATATTCATTTTACAAGAATTGGAGGTGACAGCTGATTTTCAAGGCAAATACTCCAATCTGGGTCTAGGGTAGACCACAAATAAGGTGTAATGACGGTCAGAATCATGAGTGGGGCGTCTTTTACTAAAAACGTCTTTTTTATTTCTAAAAGCTAATTGATAATGCATATTATAGAATGGTAGGAATAAAATACAAACCCAAGTTCTTGAAACGTTCTTTTACAAACAAATGCACCAGTTTTCTGTGCTCCTTATCATTATCAATATTCAATACCAAAAAATCATTCTTGTCTGCTTTCTCATTTTCCAATTTGATCGAAAATAATTCGATCTTTCGCAATTCATCCTCATTCACAGGACATTTAATTTTTTGACCCTCCTCATGACAAACTTTGATTTGTTCCCCTTGCGCTTTCTCTGGAAGTTCAGTGCTCAGAAGCTTTACAATATTCCCATCCTGGTCAATCTCTCTAACGATGAAGTCTGAATATCTCTGTTTAATTATACCATTTATTCCTTTTTCAACACTCAAAAACTCTTCTATTCCAAAAGTTTTTTCAGTGAACCCTATGCTGTCATGTTCTATTTCATCTTCAACGGAATCCTTTGAATATTCAAAATCACTATTAGAAGACGAAAGCGATTGTTCAGCATTCATACCTAACGAAGGCAAACTGTCTGCATTTTCATCTTCAGTATCAACCAGAATTACTTTTTCTTCGGTGTTGCATACTCTGGCCTTTTTTATTGGAGGCAATCCACACAGCTTCCCTTCCACAGCGTCCGCCATTACTGTTCATGCTTTGGGTGACGTTGTTGATGTTGCCTGCCTCGTTTTCCGTTCATTTAAGATGGCTGCCAAAGAAGGAGGTGTAGCAATGGAAGAAATCCAATGCAGAGTCGGCTTTATCGGGGGAGGTAAAATGGCACAAGCAATAGCAAATGGAATCATAGCTGCCAAAATGATCAGCCCCTCTAATGTATGCGCTAGTGCAAGAACAGATGAAACACTTTCCAAATGGACTGTAAATATGAATTTTTATGAGTACATTTGGTATATAAATACGTATTTTTATAAGAAACTTGAATCAGCACTCAGTATCAATAGCTTCTTACTTTAGCATAAAAATTGTAGTATCTTTCTTTTATTTGGACCTACAACTTCCTAATTGCATTGCAGGTCTCTTTCTCTTGAGTTGACATTTGCCGAGAGCATACTGACGAAAGTCAATATGCTCTTTTTAAATTGAGATTTTGCAGCTGCTTAGTTATTCTTGAGCATGGTATAAGGGTATGTTAATTTTTCAGCCAGTCAAGTAAAAGTTTTAGCCAGTTCAGCAGTAGTGGAGTAGCACCTGGGAACACTTTATCCCCTTGTTTCCCTAGTATCCTATATTGAAATATAACAGGAACATTGTGTTGAGGCCAAAAGACTTAGATTTTACTACGTTTCTTGTAAGACTATTGTTGTATATGCTACGCATAGCTTTCCTTCAATTTTAAGGCTCTTGGTGCCTCTGGAACAAAAGACAACCCACGAATTGTTCAAGAGTGCAAAATCGTTTTTCTTTGTGTTAAGCCATACCTCATTGGCAATGTTTTGGAAGAGATTTATCATGTGACAACAGATAAACAAATATTTGTATCTGTTGCTGCAGGAGTGCCAATTGAATTTATGGAAGAGGTTTGTCTTTTTTCCTTTATTCATTCCATATGAGTAGGTAGAGCCCAAAATGACTATAACTGAAGGGTTTCTGTACAATAAGAATCCAGAGACTGAAAATGCCATATAAAAAGCATCATATTTTACTTGTTCAATCCAATCAATATCTTGTTAGGTTTAGTGCCTGCATCCAAAGATTTTGCCTCTACACCAGATAAAGTATTGATGTACAGAGAATGACTTAGAGCCATAGGTACCAGGTTTTGATTTTCTCAGGGAAGGGATGAACTTAGAGAATTAAGAATATTGCCTACCATGAATACACTTTGTAATTATAATATGCAATATATTTTATTCAAGATAGCTAAACAAAAAGCTATTCAAACAAAGACAAGAAAAAGCTATTCAAACAAACTGAATACATTTGTAGATGTATAGCAGAAGTCTCTATGCAGTATCATTATCAAATCAGTTCTTGGTTTTTTCTGATTTGGACAAGCAAAAAGTGTTCTTCTCACAATGTTTCAGGTGGGGCTCAGCCCCCCCATAGCATTGCCTAGATGTGGCTTTAGCCCCCAAGCCCCCATGAAGCTGGCACCTATACCTGGAGGTCATTCCATATCAAACAGGAACAAAGTTTTTGAAATATAGCTTCCCTCCTCAAAATTTACTAGCTTTGTATGAGAGTGCAATTCATTTTGAAACAAGCATAGCCTGAAAGTCTCACATCAATATATCAACCTGTTCCAAGATTAGACTTCACTATATTTGATATTTTAACAGTTGTTAGGGTTCTTAAAGTTTTTAATGTTATAGATAACATCTTGTTTTCTTGGCCTACCCCAGCATTTCTCAGATAGTGGGGTACAACTCTCAAGGGGGGCACAATGCCATGCTAGAGGGGGCATGCATGACAATGGGGAACAGGTATAGATCTACAATTTTTATAGACAATGGCCTTATTTATAGTAAATGGAGGGTGCAAAATTGTTTCTATTTCCATGTGGGGGCCTTGCAAAAAATAATTGAGATGCACTGGCCTACCCCATCTTTAGCATTTTTCAAAATGATTTTTTCTACAATTCAGCACATCCTGCATCAGGTAATGGAATTCTTGAAGTTATTCTGACTTTATGAATGCTTCAAAGCCTTTTCCTGTGACTGATGATGGCCCAAGTTTTGATTGAAATGTATCATGTGTTAACTAGGACTATCAGCTAGGATTGTATAGGATGGCATTGTTGAATTATCAGATAATATGGACTTGTCAAGATAATCCAATCTAAACAAGGAAAACTAAATGGTGTCTCTTTGTTGTCATACTTATTTTCAATTTGCTTCAAAGCCATACTTTATTTGGATTTCATTTCACAAATAATTAGAATCTTGTTTGAATTTGAACTCAATGTTTTTTGTAGTACTATAAGGAGCTTTTTTGTTTACTACACACTGGCTTGAATCTGCACAACAAGTATTTGATTTTTTGCAGAAATTACCCAAAGGCTCAAAGGTGATAAGAACTATTCCAAATACACCTTGTTTAGTTCAGTCTGGTGTCATTGCATATACACCTGGTACTAACTGTTCAACAGGAGAAGTGACCATAGTACATCAATTACTAAGTTCAGTGGGTGAGTTGATTCATGTTTTGTGACCAATACTGTGCACTACCCTAGTAGCAAAGTAATTTTTCCTGGATGGAAAGGTAAGGTATCATAGGTGTTAGATAATGTATGAAAATTTTTAACATTTTACCTTGAGGCATTGCTTCTTATGCAGAATTTATAATAGGCATGATAAGATGTGGATCTATTGCTATGAAGGCTAGTACAACCTAACTTAGCAAAACATATCATTCTGTTGGATGCCTGCATGATCTAAGTATACATAGCACCACTTATTGCTTTTTCTTCCCCAAACAGCCTTTCCTGTTTTTGTATTTGTTTTCTCTACCAGTTTTAAGCTAGTTAATCAACTAGTGTTGGCAAGTACAATTTTAGTGATTTGAATAAACATCTTTTTGCCAAAAGATAACCTGTCTCATTTCATTATCATGTCTCATTGAATAGCCAAGGAAGATGTAGACTTTTCTTTATAGACATTGTAATTCTCAACCATTCCTGCAATACTCTTTCCTCCCAATAGCCTTGGCAGAGAAAGTTCCAGAAGGCCATATTGATGTAATCTCATCATTATGTGGTAGTAGTGTTGCCTGGTTTTATATGATGATAGAAGCTGCCTCAGATGGAGCTGTTAAGGTTGGTTTACCAAGAAAGCTAGCAACTGAGCTTGCAGCTAGGGCAATGGTTGGTGCAGGGAATATGGTGTTAAAGACTGGCCGGCACCCAGGAGAGGTGAGGTTTCTTTGGATACTCTAATTCAGTGTAGATTGAATTTGTTTATGTAGTGGAAATTATGAAATTTTGTGTGATTTTTAGCTCTTTTTATCTTGCAGTTGTCTGTTTGATTTTTTTCTTACATAGATCCAATGTACTTCCAAAATTTTTCAAGACTTTATTTGTGGGGTGTTCATATGTGAGATTAGAACATAGTAAATGTCATGTTCTTATAGGTAGTGAACTGATACTTGGGTTTGGTTCATGTTTTTAGCTTAAAGATGATGTAACATCACCTGGAGGTTCAACTATTGTTGGGATTCACAGCTTAGAAAAGGACAAAGTCAGAGGTAGTTTGATGACAGCTGTTGAGTTGGCATACATTAGAAATAGAGAAATGAACCCAAAGTCAAAATAAATATGTTATTTGTTTAATAAAGTAAGGATCAAAATTTTTATTTAATAGAATAGGATGACTTAATGGCTTCATTTCCATAGTAGTGTTCAAACTCATGCATGGTTTTTAGCACATAAATGGAAAAAGGAACATTTGAGATATAGCCAATGGTTTTGGCTTTGATTGTGCTCAAAGTAGAATATAGAACAAAAGTCTTCTTATGACTATTCAAACTAACTATGCTGGATGCTCAAAATATATACAAACTAGATAAGTAGTTAATAAACACAGTCCTTATTTTACAGTTGCCCATAAATAGTGCAAGAATTATCTCTTGTGTTCTTCATCTTGTAATGTATCTACTCTCCTTGGAATTCTTGTATCATTTTGTACACATCATCCTTTATGATTTTGTACCATTTGAAAGTGTGCGGCCATTTTGAGAAGTCAAAGTCTACTTTATCAAGCATTGATAATATCATTCCAATGTAATAGTCAACAAAATGCACTTCCTTGCCAAGTATGAATTTATTCTTCTTCAGATACCTTGATTCCATTACATCAAGCTGTTCATGCACTGCCTTTTTGCCAAATTCAATCTGTAATCTTCTATGTTCTCCATTCAGGTCTCCTTCGTCATACAGTTTTGGTACAACATAATCCTCTGCCACATTCCTGTGGATAAAACAACCCACTGAATTTCTTTACCTTTATTTCAGCATTTTCTTTTTCTTTTATCTTTTCAACATACAGATCCCAAATTATTGTACACAGAAATGCAGTAATGAGGTCCCTAACATTTCCTATAGCTCTAAAATATATGTTAGATGTGGAAGTGAATGGATGTGTGTGTGTGTTTGTGTGTGTGTATGTGTGTGTGTATGCTGATGTTGAATACATTTTTTTTTAGTAAGTAATGTCAGGGAAAGGCCATAGGGCCTATAACAAAGCCCCGACAAAGGAAAAACTGAGAAAATGAGGGAAAGTTTAAGTAGAAAGGGAGTCAAGGTCAAGTTTGTTGATGTTAGATTTAAAAGATGACAAATTGTAGGATTCAGGGAAAGTAGTGGATGGCAATGAGTTCCACATTTGAGAAGTTCTAGGAATGAAAGAAGATTTGTGAGACAGAGTTGATAAGAATTACAAGTCATTATGTACACACTAAATTTACAGTATGATATTGAACTTTTTTTGAGTATTTCAACAATTTGAGGTTGATCCTACTTACCTAAAAAGAGAACTTGTTGCCCATGACAACATTGACTCTATTTTAGCTCTGCCTTCATTTGCTTTACCAAATTCTTCAATTGTTCCATGCTTTTCAGCAAGGTAGAGAATGCATGCTTGGCTGAATAGATAGGTCAAGTAAATTAGTTCCTATATTGTAAATTTTCCAGCACAGAGTGTTTCTCCTGTTCAATTTCATTTGTGCAGAATGTTCTATTGAGCTTTTTTTATCCATTGACATTTATGAGACATGAAATCTAGCTGTGTTATTTTCATTTTTCACTACCAACAAAGCAGCAGACGACAAAGCAAAACAATACAATTGTGTCACATCTGCGTGATATTTGACCACAATAACAAGTATTTTTTTCGCATTAACTTCTCAATCATTATCACTTTTTACTCTCCCTGCTTCTCTTTTCTATTTCATTTGCTTGGGAAACTTTAACCTTGTTTAACTATTTTTCTTTGCTTATCACATTGACCCTGTATCAGTTAAATTTTTTACTACAAATAGAATGTAGCCCAAGATGTTACTAGCTACAACCCATTTCAACCCCTATATTTTGAATATTAACTAACCTTCCCCATATCTTCACATCACCATCCATTAGAAATGGTACCATCTTGATTGGGTTCTCTTCCTCTAGCTCTTCATTTTCATCATTGTACTCATAAATCTCAACAGGTGACTTTGACTAAGAAGATACAAAAATCCTATTGGCTGTTACCTACAGTATATTATTATTAAGCAATGCAGTTCACCAGATTTAGATACAGAAAGCTGATTTCTTTGTTCTTTCAAGGTTATAGTGTCTCTTTAACGAGGGGCTGATCATGTAATATGTTTCAGGGAGGGGCAGTGTTTTTCATGGGTGGTACATCTTTAAAACACCTCTTTCAGAGGGGGTATGTTTTTTCATAGTTGTTTTTAGAGATGCTTATGAATTACTTACCATATCACTCACAGAACACGGCATTTATAGTCAGAAAAATAAATCATGAGCTAACTTGAAATTATGTTGGAGTTACCTCTCTTCACTAGTTACCAGGAATTATCAATATTCCAAGATGACAGAGATGGGAGATACAGGTTTTACACGTTATTCAATTTGGGGGGGGGGTAGGTTTCATAGCAGGCACATCTGCTGAAAAAACACCGCCCCTCCCTGAGGCATAATGAACGACCAGTCCCATGTCACGGTTCTCAAAGTATGCCAAGAGAATCTCGGTTGAGTAAGTTGGCGGATCAAATACCTACAGGACTTTGTTGCCAATTATCTGGGTAACCCTGTAAGCCAGACGAGATGCAGCAACAAGGATGCAGTTAAATGTTACGAATGTTATTGAATAGGAAACAGAAAAGTAAAAGATTATACTATAATTTTGCATTTTACCATCAGTACGTAGAACCATGTGATTCTAGATGCAATGTCCACTTTGTTAATAAAGAGTCTTGCCATTCTCATCGGCTAGGTGTGCTGCAATATATTCAAGTGAGCGTTCAAGTGCAAGTGAACAAGCAATATATTCGACGCCTCTGATTCCAGTTAAGATAATATTTGTTCATGGATTCTATTCAGTGTTATTTTTGGTAATCCTTAGTTTTACATGGGCTGAAAGAGCAAAGTAAATATTAGCATTTCGTTCGCCTTGTAATTCATTTGCTTAATTTACGCTTGTTTAACTGACTATTACCAACGCTTGAGATACGTCGTGGCAAATTCTAGCATACCAATGACAGAGTCTGAGAGACAGAACTCTGAGGTCCGTAGACGGATGAAACCATTTTTGCGAGTTGTAATAGGATTTTTTCTGTTTCAGAGTGCAACGAAATGCGAGCATTTCTTGCATTGTTGTCCCACTTGATCAATCTGCAAGGCAGACTGAAGAGCTTTAATCAGTAGGATAATGACGAACATGTGGAAGCTACCCACAAATTAGGGGCCATTCACTTATTACGTCAGGCAAAAGGGGGTGGGGTCTTTTGTTTTTTGTGACAAAACGTGACAGGGGGTGGTTGGGTTTTTTTGGGAATCTAATGTCACATTTTCAAACAACTTAATATTCAGCGGATTTCGCCTCAAAATGGCAAGTCTGGCCCTTTCTTAGAACAATTTTAGGTCCACGTCAAAAGTAATCTGGCAAGCTTAGTTTGATGCCATTTTTGGTCATTTTCAGGACCCTGTTGACAACTGTATCTTGATACTGATAGGTTATCCTGTCAAAACATTCATATAAAATTATTATTTCACTTATTCATTTTCACCATTTTCAATAAATCAG
Source organism: Cassiopea andromeda (assembly GCA_018155075.1). NCBI lineage: Eukaryota > Metazoa > Cnidaria > Scyphozoa > Rhizostomeae > Cassiopeidae > Cassiopea > Cassiopea andromeda. The sequence continues at coordinate 578,933 of WIPJ01000702.1, forward strand.
ACACAATTATTGCGAAAGCAGAAACATATCCTGTTAAAATTCATAATGTGACGTCACACATTGAGGAAGGTGTAGCTTTGAATATGTGACAAGGGGGTGGGGTGGGTGTCTAAAAATTCCAAAATTAGTGTGACATAATATTTGAATTGCCCCTTAGAAAACTAGGATCAGCACCTAGTAGTAAAAGCTTAATTTAATTAAATTACATCTGTCAAATTAAAAGTTTCTTAATTTCACAGAAAGTTTCGGAATTCTAGTACTAGAAGTTTCGTAATTAGTTTCTTATTTTTGAGAGCAAAAATTCCCTTATTGTTTGAAAGTCATACATTACCACAGCACGAAAAAGCGGCAACATTCTTTTCACATACTGAAAGCTTTTTTCGTCCGACACTCATCAAAGTATAAAAACGTCGGATAGCGACCTAAAGGTTAACCGAAATATATATCCAGATGCGGTTAATTTCATAGGATGCTTCTAATTGGCCCCAAGTGTGACCAATTACGACCTATAGCATTGTTTACTTGAAGAGTCCCAATGAGAAAACAAACTCTTTTTGTCTACACGAGACTGGGTTTTGAGTCTTGATGTAAACAGATTCCAAAACACTTGAATGAAAAGACGATCTTGCTTGCCTAACGATCCGAAAATTGTCGTTTGTATATGCTTTGGTACATTCTGGATTTGCAATAAGGTGTTGTCTTATGGCCGAATCACAATTAATTTTAGAATTGTCGTTTTTACATATACGAGGTGGCTGCTCTATTGCGGCATAACTTTTCTTCCTGATGCTCATGGGGACATGCTGTTTAATTCTGTCTGCTAGTCTCTGCGTAGTGCATCCTACGTACCGAGCTTCACATTGGCACGAAAATTCATAAACAACACAGCTTTTTTGAGTGGTAGGAACACAATCTTTTTTAGCAGATGGTAGCATAGCTCTAATGTTGTAAACCACACGGGGCCTCACAGCATAGTAACAAGATGTAGTGGCTTTACTAATTTGATTTTCGAACTTTAATGAAACATTACCAATCCAGAGCAATTTTAGATATACCGGGCACTTCTCTGGACGAAATGTTTTTTATACTGTAAAGTTGGCTAATTTTTGGTTGATGCAAGAAAGTAGAACATCTGTTGGATATCCGTTGTCGATGAGCAGTTGTTTTATTTTGTCGAGAGCTGGGCCTAATTTAGCTTTAGAGCCAATCATAAGTGCCATCATAAGGCTAATCGTTCTTGCCTTTGGGCTAAAGGAATTCCAAAGTCAAACACTTCTGGATAGATATGAACGTTCGTCGTTACGAAAAATGTCCAAGCAGATGAAAATCACAAGTTTGCGATCTTTTCCAAACAAAGTCATGCAGACTAACGAGTGAAAGCAAGTCAATGTACTCACAAGTTACAATCTTTTCACAACAAAAATATTACTAATGAACGAGTGGAAGCAAGTCAATGTACTTTTTTTATACACATTGAGATTTTACAGTTTCCCCATCTTTCTTGAGTCTCTTAGTAGAGTTTCTCATTTTTTTGACTGGCATAGCACTACTATATAACTTTAACTATTTCACACGTTTATAAACACCTGCAAAAACATGTAAAGATTCTTGTGATGAGAGCTGCTTTAAAGTTATCGACTCTGCTAAAACGTACCATCAACTTAAAGTTAAAGAGGCTTTGCATATTTTGTGGGAGGGGCCCAATTTAAACAAACAGGTTCAGAACTACAATTTCTCCTTAACATTCTAGCCCTTTCAACGATTTTCTTTCTCTTCATTATTCGAATTATTTTTCCTTACACCTTCTGTTGATTTTGCAACGTTTATTAGTGTGTTCTATTTAACAATTTAGTATTATAGCAACTGAAGATGGATAAAGCAATATCCGAAACATGGTTTGCAAACTGAAAATTATAGTCGTCTCTTTGCGTCTAATTTCTGATCTAATTGGCTTGAGAAATTTTGGAACTATATAACTATAATTTGCTTTATAACATGTATTATAAAGAAGCCCACCATGTTCTTTTTTACTTTACTTTCATGTCTTTGGCATATTCTTTGCAAGTATTCTCATTCGCTGTATATTTTTCGTCTAATTTACGTATTATTGATTGAAATCTTTATTCAAGAGATTTACAAATTGGATACTCTGGTGTTAAAGGAAGACACCGGTAAAAAGATTCATGGGTTATACTCTGTTTTACACTAAAATTAATTTAATTAAATAAAGATCAACTAAAATTAAGATCACTAAAATTAAAATTAAGATCACTAAAATTAAGATCAACTACTTTGATACAATGGATTTCTTAAATCGTGTCATTGTAGTATTGCCTATATTCTTTCGAGTTTTGTCAAACTCTACCCATAAACTGGTTATTGTATTGCTAGCAAATTGTTGTAGTTTGACCACCGAATTCTGCAATTTAAATGCTATCAGTTTTTTCATTATTGGTGATACTTATTAACAGTCCATGGCATTTGATATATTCTAATATTTTGCTTGCATGCTATTTTTTCTTATATCATTAGTTTGCTACTAAATACTCAAATTATTTTTTTACTTATCTCATTTGCATTTTACAATATCCTTTTTCAGTTAAACAACTTTTCTTGTAGTTGCGTGGAAGATTTTGGAAGCCTCTTTTCGAGACGTGACGTTTGCGTAATAGACTAGTTTTGAATGGAGTGCTTGATATTTTTTGATCTCTCTAACTTTTAAATTGTTAAAGTAAATTTATACTCAAACACATACAGTCAATATTTACACTTTAATTGACATCTTTTACTGGCTGGATACTTTATTGTTGGGGATACGAATCCTTCAAGTTTACGCGCAATTGGTCATTCCCCAAAGGGACTCAAAGAGCATGCGTAGAAGGCATATTTCACTTTGCTTGATTGTGGGCTGTGCAATGGGATAGTGCATGGCTCGCGCATGGCAATAGATTCTCCGGCCAATGATTGGCTTTAAACTTCAACGGCTTAACAATAGGTTTCACTAATAGGGGCAGTCCTCGGTATCCTCAACAATCAAGCAATTATTTCCAATGTCAAATATTCATCACTTCTCTGTTACCAATACAGGACTGTAATTTAGTTTCTCATAAAGATGTCATATATGTCAAGGAGTCCCTATTGCAAGTAGCTGACTATTTCTCGATTCTCCTGTTGACGATGTTCTTTGACCCATGCGTGCGGTCCGACTTGTTGCCATGGAAAATGCACCTGACCTCTGTATTGGTGGCAATTTGGAATAGTTCTTTGTTTTTAATGATAATTGTGCAAACAATAGCCTTGTGACGTCGGCAAGTTCGCTGTTTAACGTATTTCTCTTCTTTGACAGAATCAAACCTAGGAAATTTGCATCGAGTTAAGAAAAAGATCATCTACATAGTACGCATTTTTCATAATATTTAATCCCCACCCCCTTGTTGGCAAGCATACGGCTGTATGGCTCCGCCAACATGCAGAGCCGCCGAAAGAATTTGGAGGCCCCAAGGCAAAAGAGAAAAACGAGGCCCTCTGTGAGCGACAAGGGCAAGAAATTTTTCGGACCTAGAAATTAACTTTGGAAAATTACTGCTGGTTTACTGTATGAGGCCCACCATATCTTGAAGCATTAGTTGCCAGCAAAAGCATGAGGCTCCTTGAACATTGAGACCCTAGGGCAATTTGTCCCTCCTGCCCGCCCCTCTCGGCGTCCCTGCCCATGGGCAAGCGTTCTCTTATGATTACTCCCTCCCCCCTCGTTCACTTTCACTTCAACAGAAAATTCATTCGTAATGAGTAAAGTCTAATATTTGATTCTCAATGTTTTCCATGACTTCTAACTTGATGATAATGAAAAGGTAAGCAAAGCAGTTAGAGAGACAAAATTTTCAGCATATAGCGCAGCAACCCTTTTTTTTCTACATAGCCATTCCCAAGCCTTTATTCAAATTTTGCTTTGTTTGTAAACAGCCCAGTAAGACTGTTGAAAATATTATGGAAAACCCTCATTAAATCCTCTGGCAATCAGGCAATGTGGCCAATGTCAACATCTTTCTCATTTATGCTAACAATCTGCATTGCAAACTTGTATGTAGACAGGAATCCTCCATCCCTATTATGAATGTATACGCTAATTGTCGATCCCCCTTCCAAATTTGTGTCTATACTATAGAGACTCATATAAATCATAAATAAATTTTCATACGCATAAACGCATCGATCTCTTTACCAGAGCAATGAAGTGAAATGAATATATACCGAGTAAATGATAAACAAACTTACCTGGTACTACGCCCCAGTGAGATACTATGTTCTGTTTCTTATTTCGTTTCTCGTAACGAATATGTCGTTTTGCTATGACTTCTGGTTCAGAATCAGGTGTGTTGATTCTCTTCTCCAAGTTTACTTCACTTTTATGGCTACTTGCACAGATTGATACTCCATCATCTGAATTGCTCTCTTGTTCTGCATTAGAATCTGAATGATTACTTTTAGGTATTTCTTCGTCCTCTTCATTTTCATCAATTGATTTGCTCTCTCTAACTGAAATTTGCCAGTCTTTTGATATCAAAAACGACTCTTCAGAGCTTTTATCAAGCATATCCTCCTTTCTTATCTTCATATTGTCAAGTATTTTCCTTTTCTTTCTCTTTTTTCTTCTCTTTAGGTCAGAGTTGTTCGTTTTGCTATATTCAGCTTTCTCATCGATTAAAGTGTCTTCATCTTGCCCATCTCCTTTTCCTTTTTCATTTTGTTCAATAGCAGTATCTACTGGCCTATTTTCAGTTGTATCTGCCAGATTCTTTACATCAGACGAAGGATCTTGGCTTTTGGCAACTATACGGCCTGTCATTGATTGTGCCAATTCTTCTTGTTGATCTACCCAGCCATTTTCATAGAACGTCTTAAGTAGGCCATTTTTATCATATAACTTTACCCAGCGCATAATACGCGCTTTCTTGCTAAGATTTGGCAATTTTTTGACATTATTCTTAGTTAACTCCTCTGTTTTTTTGGGCTTTCTACTTATACGTTTTCGAAGCTGTTTTTCGATCCTTGAATTTGCTTTGGCGTCAGTGTCTTTGGGATCCTTGCCCAGTTTCGCCATACGCAATCTAAACGCCTTAGTCGCATTTCCGTATTGTGCTATTGCCTTGTCTTGCACCGCGTACTTCTTCATTGCAGACTTCAAAAATTGCTCGTTCAGCTCTTTCCTGTGTCTCATCTTTTTCGCCTTCTTTTCCATTTTCTTCGCCTTTGCTTTTTCTTTTCCTGGAAAGTAGTCTCTTGTTGAATAGAATGAGATATTGAGACTCGGCACACAGTAGAACATGTCAGAATCGCCTGCGTCACTTTTAAGTGATGGCGGCTTATAGAACATGTCATGCTGGAGTCTGGGCCCAAATATATCACTTTCGTATTCATCGATGTGAGAAGCGTAAATTGTACATGTGGATTCGTCGCCTGACCACAGGACAATATCAGGCGTATCACCTACAGGTAACGGAAATTTATGTGGCAATGGAATGCTCATCAAGGGTTTCTGCGTAGCGTTGGCGTCTGTGTTTACTACCGTTGGTACCTTTTTCTTTTTCTTGGCATTTTCATTTTCACTGTCGTCTTCATCTTCAAATGTTGCTATACTCCAATCATCTCCACTCTCTTCGTTGTCTGCTTCATCTGCTTCATCAACACTTTTAGCAACATCATTTTCATTCTCTGCTTCTTCCTCTTCATTCCAAATGCCTAATTTCCTTAAATCATCACCATCATCTGCTTGGGTATTTTCTATAATTTCTTTTATTTCTTCCGGAATCTGAATTAGAAAGAAGATAATAGATCTAGATGTATACATTTGCGAAACGTATTGACAGTATAATTAGTATACAGTGCATCCAATCACCAGTTGAAGTGATTGGTAATGGCAGCTTTAGACGAATCATACCCGATCGGGTATACCCATATTTTGGCAGGAAAATTGGGTGCTGCCCTTCTTTGAAGCTGCACGATGGGGGAGGCAAAAAACAAAAGTTAGCAAAGTGCATAATGGAAGCCATACATCAGAATGGACTGGGAGGGGAGAGGGCTATAAATCAGTCTTCTCTTTTGGAAACTCGATAGTCTTTTGTTTTCTTAAGGCGTTGATTTGATTGTCTGTATTCAATAAATAGACATGCCCTTTTTAAACATCCGCAATTTACCTAGTCGCAATTGAATCAAATCCACACTTATTTTAGGGCTTTTTAGCCATGTTTCATGATACGCTAGTTCAATTTCAAGTAGCAAGATAAACAGGTTCAATGTCAGACACTCTATGGGATCATTCACCCGTGAAGTAACGCCTCTAGGGGGAGTTAGGGTACCTCGAATTGTTACGCTATTGTTTAATATATATGGAGATCTATAGTACGGAGCGGTACGACAAAGAAGGGGGCTCTCAAAAACCGCAAATTTAGCGTTACGTGACAGGTGAATGACCCCCTTCAAGCTCATTTTTGCTTATTTTTTAAACAGTTTATACACCCTCCCGCCCAAGCCAAGTTCAGCTGTCTACAGTCCTGCGAGTAGATAAATACACAATCAAAATTTACCTTGTCTGGTGAGCCCGTATCACTCTCACTGTCAATGTGTTCGCTCTCGTTTGACTCGGTTTCACTGCTGCTCACCGCCATCGCTACTTCACTTTCCGACATCGTTTCTGAAGAGCTAATTTCTTCGTGAATTTCTTGCAATAATTCCTCATCCTTCTCTTCATCTGTCTCGATATCTGGTGTGTTAAGTCTCTCATATTTTTCGTTGTAATCCGTATCGTTATAAACGGCATGTAAATATCGCAAATTCAGATCTGCTATTAAGGCGTTGCTAACCTTCTTGGCCTGTTTTGTCGCCTGTGCAGCGCGTCGGAATAGTGCAAGTTTGCTGGTTTTTTTCACTCCAGTGTTTTCATTATTCGGCTCCTCATTTTCCGTATTTTTATCCTCTAACTGCTTGAGAAGGTTTTCTAAAATTTTCTGATCAGCAACTGCTTGAGAACTAGGTTGGATTACTTGTTTAGCATCTAACTCTTCACTAACATTTGTTTTTTCTGGCTTTTGTAGAGGTTCTTTGATATCACTATCTTCAATATTATTTTCTGTGACGTCTGGTGTCTTTGAATTTTTAGCTTTTGTCGCATTATCCGATCCTGTATTTTCAATACCTGCTTCAATATTATTGTCAAGTTTTAGATCATTGAATATGTTGTAACTTTTTGCGTTGATCATTGGGAATGACACCCTCCTTTCTTTTGCGCCTCTTGCTTGATCATCCCCTTTTTCGCTGGCAGGTCTACGTGAAGGAATAGCTGGTAGTGTTGCCGTTCGTTGCAGTGAGTTTTCGCTCTCCTCTAGTGCAACAGTTTCTGTGGAAGTTTGTGGTAGCGTTCCAACATTGACCTCATCTTCACTTCTCTTGTCTTCTTTTGCAGGTTCACCTCTGATTTCTCCTTTTCTCGATGCTCCTCTAGTTCGTTTTATGGGTGTATTTTTAGGAGACTTCTTCACTTTTACACTATGCGTGTATATATTGTTGACTTTCAATACTTTCTGGTCTGGTTTCTTTCCCATGTTTGCCCTATTGCTCGCTGTTTAATCTCCACCACTTAGACAATGTATTGTAACTACCAATCAAGAACCTATGAACGAAGTTTGCTTATTCATAGTCAATAAATGATGGTAGTTTTAAACTACCACAGTCAGAGGCAATACAACAAGGTACAGGAGAAGTCAGGTTTACATTTTGTAAACAAAGACTCACACGATGGACAAACACTCACACGATAAACGAACACGCACAAACACCAAAAATTAGTTGAGGAAGTAGAATGTTTGAGCATTTCATTTCTTTGTCTTTAAGCATAGTACAACTTGCTGAGTAGTCTTTAACATGAAACCTGGAAGCAGTTCGGAAATCTTTGCTGCTGAAAATTTTACTTCTCACATGATAGTGCAAATATGATTTTTACCTATCTACTTACCATTCCCCGCTTTGTTTGTAGCTGACGATGATAGCAGATCTATGACAGCGAAAATTTCATCCTTACTCTCTCAACGTTTTAGAGCTGTGTTGAGAAGTGGTTTGTTATGACAACTGTACAGTCCCTCTATTATACTTCTTTCGCACTGAGAAATTGAATTATGAATGCTTTGACCATGCATTTCATTTTCAATAGCATCTGATATAGAACAGGTTGATGGATTCATGAGGCAAATACTGTTCGACCTGAATCAATCCAACTGAGGTCATGAAAACATAATCTATATTTATCCATCCTGAGTATTCTCTCAAGGTAATTTTCTCTTTTAAAATTTTGTACCTCCCTTCCCCTAACCACAAGCTCGTACTGAGCTTTTCACCTTTTCAGTTATTTATCAGCCTAGTATTATAAGATCTACCACCACTTTTTATAGTATGTTTAAGGAAAGCAATATTTTGCAAATTGGAAAATACACAGTCGAGGACGCATTTTTCTATCTATTCCATAAATGACTTCTCATTTCATGAATTAGTGTTAATTAAGAGCATTTTTTTTAATTTAACAACCAGCTTCCCCTGAATAGCTCTGACCAATTGTTCAGATGGCTTTGACCAGTTGTTTTATTCAGAATTTTGAGTGCATTGGGCTTGTAGCGACATTTATACTGCTTTGTTTACTTTTAACAATATATTTGTAAGACTCAATGCCATGCTTCATAGCTCGCTACTGAATGTCTGAAAATGAACATTTTTTTAAAAAGTTATTTATATTCCCTTATATTATGAGGTGTGGAGTTATTTCCAATATCTTAGCATGGTTACTATGATCTCATCTGTATATCATGCCGAAGAGAAATTTCGAATCTGCAATTTTGTTGTGAGGTAAGGTATACTAGCGATTAGTTTTTTATCGCATCTTGAGATGGACCAATTTGCTGAGAATTCTTGAGGCAGTAGTAAATAATTCAAACATTAATTTGAAAGAATGAAACGCTGAGACAATTGGCTCTTTATGGACTTATGGGATCATTCCCAAAGAACGTAACAGAAAAAATTGCCCCCACACCCTCTATGCAACAGCTTGTCACATTCGAGATGACCCTCCCCCTTACATCCTGGTATGACACCCCACACGGAGCAGCATCCTCTACTGATGTGCATTAATATGGCTGGATCCAGTAAAGCAAATGCCTATAGTTAATATCATATAGCATGACACACATTATATAACATAACATATAGTGAATGCACAATTGTTAAGGTAAAATAATCTATAAGGACATTAAATTATGCCTCACAATTTCTGAAATTGATAACCATGATCAGGGATTATACAGGATTTAAACTACATAAGGTCTTAAGCTATTTGTTTACTTGAATATTTTTAGAAAGCATTTTTAGAAATGAGAAAGTGAAAAGTAGAAATATTGTGCTAAGATTTTGGTGCTACGTATTGAGCATAATTCATACCTTTACCTCCTTTATTATTTTACAACATTTTGTCACCAAAACGGCACATACCTGCTGGTTCACACTCCCTTGTCATATAAAAAGCTCAACCTCCCTGAAAGACTTCAAAAGAAAAATCAGAAATTGGAATCCGTCTGATTGTCATTGACGTCTGTGTAGACCCTATATACCATCGCTGGGTTTTTTATTGCTTGCATATTTTCTTTAGTTCTGCTAGTTGTTTCATCAAATTATTGTGATCTTACTCTTGCGGTTTAGTAGTTTTAGAAGTTGGCTTAGGTTAGCTTCATTATATATTATTGTATCGTAGCTATGTTCAGCGCTAACGTTAAATTAAGTGAGTATTATTATATTATTACATTATATTATGCTCAACCCCTATCGTTACGTACTTTCTGAATGACCCCTATAGATTCATGGTTATGCTAAAAATTTAGTATTGATACCAAAGTGATAGGTAGGCGTAGTAGATCCGTATTATACAGATGTAATTGACTCTCTTGTGAGGTATTATGAGAGCGTACGTCTAAAAGTCCATTTACAGATAGCCAATCATTTTAATGTTGCGTATTTGCAGGCCTAATTGATCTATCAAGATGTTTGTGCTTTATTTTGAGTTTCATTTGTTTAACACTAAAATTCTTACTATGCATATGAAGAAGTGAAATTGCATTTTACTTATTGCTAGCTTTTCAGGCTATTCATTTTAATTACATAATAGATTTGTTTCGACAGGTTACTACAGGTATCGACACTCTGATGTACATGAATCCTCGTTTCATTGAGATGAGCTGCTGTTAGCACACAAAGTTCTCATTTTGATTAATATCAGGCAAGACGATTCTTTTCACTTCATTTCTTCTTTGTCTAACTCTGTTGTTATTTGCGATGACAATCGAAGGCAAGAGCAATGCATTACTTTTCGTTATGCTTTTTGGCTTTATCAAGTATCGTTTTGGCCGCTCATTTGACCCAATACCCCTTGTCCTCCCCGACTTTTTTAGTACGGGTAAAACATCTGTCCTAGCCAATGACAATTCTTGGAAACGATTCCTGCGCAGCTTCACTACTTGTGCTTTGTATTCAGTAATGTCTACACTCAGTTTCACAGCTGAAAACGAGGCATGTAATTGAACAGTGGCATATAAATACAGTTGAACAATGCAAAGACAAGTTCATTTTAAATCCAGCTTTACGTCATTCAAACGCTCTTGAAATCAAAATGGCGCTAAAAGTTAATAGTTCTAATTCCATTAAATGCAATTAGAAGCAATAGTGGAAAGGAATTTAAGCTTTAAAATATCAAATTACTGCAATGTCCCTCCTCAGTTTCGGTGCATGATTGAATACCATGCATTTTTCTCTTTCAAAATGTAGATCTTTCCTTCTTTCATAGATCATTTCATTGTGTTTCTCTCTGAATGTAATGTGTAAATTTGAAGGTGCTAACCAAGATGGTAAGTCCAATAGCCTTACATCTATTTCCACCATAGTGGGCACAGTAGTAGTATTATTCATTTAGATGTACAATAGTCGCCAAAAGTCCTGGGGCACTTGAGCTATTTTTATTCTGCATTAAACCCAACACCCGTCCCCCCTCCTCCCATTAAACAATCTTGGTTTACGAGAAAATTACATGCAAGAATGAAAAAAACTGAAGTGCAAAATAACGTCAAGTGTCTCTGAAACAGAACTTCGCAATTTTTTGTGAGTGTCCCAGGGATATTTGGCGACTATTGTACCTTTGTTCTTTTGATTGACAAATAAGAAAATAACCAGCGGCGTGGCCAGGGTTATGAAAGTCGGGGGGCATAAATGATACTTTTTAGCCACGCCCTCTACATTCTATTAATACGCATCTGCCAATGTCATAAGTGATATAAGACCTTAATGCTTATAAAAATGAAACTTTAGTTGAGGAAGAGCAGACCACTCCAGTGGCTCAAGCAAGCACCCAAACACCACCCCCTTTGTGTATTCTAAGGAGAGTTTGCTGATGTTGCTGTTGATGAATCATCTTCCAAAGCTTCTCTAAACATTTGCTACTACCCCTCCCCCACCTATTTTTTCATTGATTTTTCAAGAAATTCCAAGCACTATTTTGGCAAAAGAATGGGGGGCAACTGTTCCCATGTCCACGCCACTGAAAAATCACTACAGTCTTTCTCACGGTTTATCCAGATTGTAAATGCTAAATTGAATAAATGTTCTGCGTACCTGCCGATAGATTTTTCCAACTTATTGTTGATCTCGGTGGCCATGACTGTTTTTTCTTCTTTTCTTTGCTGATTTCTTTTTCTGGTTCTGTTTGTACTGCACAGTCTATTTCACTATTTGGTGTATGAAATCTTTCTCTTTCATCTTCATCGTCACTATCTGCTTCCTCTGGGAAAATACTCTCTGCTGTATCATCGTCATTTTCTTCCTTTTCACTTTTACTAAGTTCTCTATCGCTTTGGTAGCTAGATATCTGTGTATACTCTGGGTCTATTTGTGAAGAACTTCTAACATTGTCTCCATATTCTTTATTGTCATCTTCAGACAGTTTATCTTCTTCATCTTTCATACGATGTTCACTCTGAACCTCTGCAAAGTTAATTCTCCTTTCTTCATATTCTTTTTCTTTCTCTCTCAATTTCGCGTGCTTTTCGCTAATTTTCATTCTCATAATGTTTTCAAAATGCTCATTAATGCTATTTACATTTATGGGCTCTTCGCATATTTCAATTTGTCCTGATTCAATAGAAGTTAGAGTTTTATTGCTCATCATTGACACTTCACTTTCCTCACCTGATTCTACAAATGATGCACCACTTTCTACCAGAGAAGGAGCCACATTTGGTTCAGCCATTGGGTATTTTGTATAGCTCAGCCGAATACTTGCTTCGCTTTCACTCTTTTCTTTTATGATTTTTGCTTTTCTAACAAATCTTCTTTTTCTGCCATCAATATTTCGGTCCTTTACAGCACTCTCTAACGGAGGCCTGGGGATTTTTCCATAGTTCATGATCCACTGAAAACAGTAGTCACCCTTATCAGAACAAGGCAAATCGTTTAAAGTTACTACACTTTCATCTTGTTCATTTTCTTTCTTTTGCAGCTGAACTTCACTGCTTGATTCCGGCTCATCCTCTCTTTTATGATCTACGTTGTCTTTGGAGTTTCTTTCTCTTATAAAGGTTTGGCTGGTACTCAATCCACAGTTTATATCATCTTCCGCTTCAATATAAACAGCATTTTCTCTTTCCATAGCGGCTTCTATTTCAACTTCTTTCTCATCTCGAGAGCAGCCAACACAGTTAGAGCCTACACTTCCAGCAGTTACTTTGTTTTCATTCATCGCGTTTATTGAATTTTCCTCTGTCTCACTCTTTTCTGCATCGCCTTCCTCATTCCTTTTGCTCGTTCTTTCGATTTCATTGTAGTCGTGCTCAGCTGTTCTAGCTAATGGTAAAATTTGTCTTTCTCTTCTTAACGCATGTCGTTGCTTTTTCGTCATGAGTTTCTTTTTTCGCTTAATTTTCCCATTCTTATTCTCAACAGCTTTGAACTTCGGTGTCTTGTGTAACGCGTAGTATGGGGCAGTCCCAACAACATTTCTTGCTGCCACAATAAGAGTACCGTGGACAATTGATGTGCAGAATTGGCTTAATTCTACCTCATTTTGAATGGCGTTATTGCTGTTAACCTTGCACTCCCACATATCAAAAAGATCATCAAATACTGAACTCATTATTTCTAAGTGTTCCTTTTCCTTTGCTCTTTTGTGGGCTTCCATATCTGCTTTCTCTAAAACTTCATCTATTAGTGAAATCGCCATTTCCTTGGATTCTTTCTTATCAATCACTTTCATACTTCGTTCAATTACATCGGCTATAACTATATTAACAAGTTCTAGTGTTTTCCTCTCTTTATTGAGTATTGCCTTATAAGATGGGATTTCTGGATCGGGTCTTGAATACCTTAGCTTTCGCCTTTCTCTGCTCAAAATATTTGATCTTTTATATATTTCCGTTCTTTCTTTTCTTGTTAATAGTTTTTTATCCTTTTTCCTAAGCTGCTGATATGTGATAATATGAGGCCTTATAGTAATCTGTGTCGTTTTACTTTCATCGTCGTTGTGAGATAGAACGTCATCATTCTTCTCTTGGCGGTCACCATGATTTGATTGAGGTTCACCATGATTTGATTGATGTTCAGCACCACTTACATGTCCATCTTCTTTTATTGTTTCTTCCAATGTACCACTTTTTACTGTATTTTCTTCATGCAAACTTTCTTTTGTCATTTCAAACTTTTCTAGGCCTTCTAGAGCATCTTCAATGCAATTTTCAATGAGGTGTTTGATAATATTATCAGCATCATAACTATTTATTGGTTCATTTTTAGAATCAGGGTCAGTTGCAGAACCATTATTATTTTTGCATACTGTCGCATTGGCTTGATTTTCAAGGTTAGCAGCTTCATTAGCGTCTTCACTCTTATCATCAAGGTCCTTATTGTGATCACTACAATCATCAGCTGGATTGGCCAATTCAAGTCTCGATTTGATAGCTCGTGGAATTGAAAAATCTCCTTCTGAATTATCATTTACGAGAAAGTATGTTGAACTGCCTTTCCTTGAGACATCTTCTGATTCCAAATCGAATAAGTCGCTTTCATACTCTTCTATGTCTGATATTGATTTCGAATATGTTATACTCGGTGCCTTTTCTTCTTCCTCCAAGATAATCTCATCAGGGATCTTCTTAATTACGTCTTCTACTGCTTGGTTTTCTTCAACCCTTTTAGTACTACCGTGGTTACTACTAAGACTTATTCTACTGACGTGAGACATCCTTGAATCTCTTTCGGTTGGATCCGACATTCCTAAAACACAGGGATTCTACATAAATATTTACTACCTGAAAATTTTTAGTAGCTTCTTCCTAAGAATTTCTGGAACCTTTTAGGATTTGTCCACTTTCACTGACAGCATTATCGTCGAAGCTTTTTCCAATGCATTGTACTTGAAGATTGTGTAAAGTGGAAATTATATGAATTTCTTATATGAAATAGAGCTGTCATTAAAAACAGGTACCGGGGTGGAAGCAAATCATTGAAAATACCAATAATTTTCACACTCCATGAAATAGCGGGGTGAGTGGCCAAGCGGCCCAGCCAGTTCCATTAGCTTAACTGAAGTTAAGCATGGCTGTTTACGGTCAGAAACTGGATGGGTGACCTTCCAGATGAAGCCAAAACAGCTCACTCCGCCGTCCTTCGGAAGGGACGTTAAACTAGGGGTCCCATGCCTGGATGCGACATGCAGAGTAAGCCTAAATTAGCTGAATAAGCTAAGTATAACAGCCTACTTAAAATAAAGTAAACAACAACTACAACAACAATATGTCAGAAATTCTGCAATCCGTAAAAATATGCAAAAAATTTCATACAAAAATATGCAAAAGTTTCAGTCCAGTGGGTGCATGTCAGAAAGAGATACAAATTCACTACAATCTAAGGACCTAGGATTTAGAAAAATTAAGGCTTCTGCTTCTAAGGCATTTTGTGATTATTGTCTACCATAGTCATAAATGCAAGAAAGAGCATAAAAAGCAACACAGTAATGAAATTATGAAGGATTTTATCACTATCAGATACTTCCATTGGTTTCATGCTCCCGATAACATCTCCTGAAGACTTTTGAGTCCCCACCAATAACCCTCAGAAAATTTCAAACGCCTGCAAGTTTGCGTTCATACCAGTACCTGTCAAACTTAACGGCCACTCCCTAAATGCAATTCAACATAAAAAGTGCCCTATGCTATATATTATGAATTACAATTGTACCTGCAAATGAAAATGCTTCACTGTCATATTCTTCCTCTTCCAATGCGGAATAGTTTAATTCATCTTCTTCATCGGC
Source organism: Cassiopea andromeda (assembly GCA_018155075.1). Taxonomy (NCBI): domain Eukaryota; kingdom Metazoa; phylum Cnidaria; class Scyphozoa; order Rhizostomeae; family Cassiopeidae; genus Cassiopea; species Cassiopea andromeda. Next base: position 594,318 of record WIPJ01000702.1, read on the forward strand.
TTTTGAGACTTTGCTGTTATCTTCACTGCTGTTGTCGTAGTCCCCTGATTCTATTACGTCATCCAGCTCTAAGTCACTGTTTACTGATTCTTCACTATCATCATCTTCCTCCTCCTCCTCATCGTCATTGTTGTATTCATTACTATTCTCGTCGTCACCAGTTTGTTTTGATTTATTCTTTCTCAACATTTCCTCGATATCTGAATCCAATACGGCAGACTCGTTATCTTCACTTTCCTTATTGTTGTTGCCTTCGTTATTTTTGACCTCAGCTTTTTTTTGTTCTTCTTCATCACTATCTGTCTCTTGACTCCCTTCATCTTCAATGGATTCTTCGCGACTTTCATCTCCAACTAGGCTTTCCAATCCACTCCCACATTCAGATAATTCACGGTCACTCATCTCGTACCTGTAAATTGACCGCTCATTATTTATGCCTCAGGCTCGACCCGAAGGGAAATGGGTTGAGTAAATGATTGTTCAGGCAGTCTTATGGTTGGGTATATTATTTTTTGCCTCTCAAAGGTTGGATAGCATTTATTCAATAGCCCTATGTTGATTGGATAAATATTATTTCTATAGTGCACAAGGTTGGGTAACAGTAGTGGGGTTAGAGAAAACATGCTGGGGGGCTAGTGATGCCAAAGTGCCAGCAGTCAGCGGTGTCAGAGAATTTTAACAAGCAAAAACTATTGTATTGGCTGAAATAAACGTAAAAAATAAGAAAAGAAGGTCATGGATATTGTACAAGTGCCGAAAGTGTATAGAAATTTAGGTGCCGACTGGGAGGGGGCTCGGTGTAATTGTGAGAGGGCTACAGCCCCCTCCAAGCTTCCCGGTAGCACCATCCCTGTTGGGTACCACAACAATTACCCAAATAAACATTTATCTTCAGTCCCAACCTATGACATGAATAATGAATTATCCCATAGCAACGTGGCTACTGGCTAGCACAAACCACTCTTAAGTTATATAAGATAATCCATTAGCTTTTAGCACGCATTCTCTTTTGCAATTTTGTACTCAACTGTGTAGAAAATTTAAGCATACTCGATATATTGACTATGATTTAATTAAGAAGTCATTCCAATGCAATATAGTTTTATATCGCAAAAGTATGCCACAGTTGTAAGGATGCAATCTTTGAACTTACATAAAGCCTTTATTAACACTGGTTCAAACTTATGGTTAGTTATTATATCTTTTGGGACCTTATTTTATATGCCGAATCTCCAATAGACGTAAACATTTGGTTACTCAAAATTGTTGCGGTGGAAAAAATCCAACAGTGAAACGTAGAGAATGGTTCTACCTTTCGCAACACGACATTTTCCCGCCCAGTGGAGATTCGGCTTAATAGTCCAATAGTTTTGGGACTTCAAAGATTGAATAGACTCTCAAATGATATGAAGTATGCTGAAAATATTCAAACTTTTAGGAAACTACTAAAGCAACGGGGAAGAATTCAGTTCAACTGTAATGCTTGCCAGTTTTCAAAATTGCACTGAGAATGCGCATAGATCAAAATGTTTGAGATTGATTAGCTGCTTCTCTTTGTGTGCCTGGAAGTAGTATATATTTAAATTTTTCGTAGCAAAATAAGATAAAGATGAAACCTCGCGTTGTACATAAGCTGCATCTCTTTTTCAATTTCAAGTTCTTGTTCATACTTGCTGTTCAGGCCTCTATCCTCATTTGCTACTGCTATGGAGTTCTTTTTCGTCTTTAATACATCCTTTAAAGCCTCAAATCTTTGCTGCTTCGAAGACTTGCTAACTTTTTCTGTGATTGTGACGAACCGTGCTACCTTTCGAAATTTAGACATTTTTGAAGCGGTCTAATGTAGCCTTCAAACTCTTCAAATCAAGAATTTTTGGAGGTGACATCACATCTACAATTTTGAATTGATAATCATTTTTATTGATATATTCTCCAATTAACCAATAAATTAGAAATAAATTAGATTATTATTATTATACCAACTTTATCTATTTGCTTTTTGCTAGTTTCCGAGTGAAATGCTTTCGACCATTTTTGTGTGTATTTCTTGTTTTGTATATTTTACGCATATTCAAAAATGTTATATAAAAAAATGTCACCTACCTTTCTCATCTTTGCTGTATCCAAGAAACTACAAACAAATTGATTCTTTGTGTTTTATAATGGCTGGCATTGGTCACATGACCAATTTTCTTCAGGGGGCTGGTGCAATTAGGGCCGACGTTACTTACTGTCACTATTTCAATAGAAATTTCGGAGCTGAAAAATTCAGTTTGAGCACCCTGGGGGAGGGTGGAGTATGATGCTGGCACTTCCATATTTTTTGTTAGCTGTTGAAGCTAAGTCGAAAATATAGATTTGGTCGGAATTCCTTACTTTCCCCTTCGCACAGCATTATTCTGTGACCCACCATTCCCCCCGTTTCATTGACTAATTCAGGTTCTAATGTGTCTATAAACATTGTAAACATTTATGTGGCTGATAATGACCACCAGCAGAATCTCCATCACAATTTTGAGAATTCCATGAGTCCTTATAAGCTTTTCCATATTAATTATTTAACACATAGTTTTTGTTTATTTCCATATTCAACTTTCATATTCAGCATAGGTATAAGGTATTCGCATATATGAATAATGCATGTTAGTGTGGATGATGAAGCTGCTAAAATAGGGATTTTTGTGGTAGCTGCTCAAAATGACATTATTTTTGCGGCGTATGTTATTGTGGGGTGGATTGTTAATGCATCTTATAAAACAAGGACTCAGCAAAGTGGCGGGATTTCCATCTATGTTCTGGAAAAAGAAGTACGATGTCACCTGTGGGTAATGGGGTCACAGTCTCAATTTGCTCTAAAATTTTACCTTCTGCTATTTATCCAGATTTATCATAATTTCAGGTGTGCATGGAGCCTTCCATTTTCCTCCAATGCGCATTTGCAAAATATTAGAACTCAAAAAGTTTTACTAAAAAAATGTCAAGAATGTTTTAATGCTGGAATTGCAAAAAAGTTAAGGAAGTTTCAGTGCTGGGGTTAAAAAACTTTTTCTCTAAAGCAAAGGACGTGCAGTTCAGTAGACATAGTAAGCTTTGGCACAGCTCTATGCTACTTCAGTCAATTTCCCTGTACTTACAGAGGCTTTCTTCAACCGCTCAAGATTAGGGCATCACTATTCATGAGGGATCAACTGAAAAAGTATTGTTAGGGGTAGATCAAAAACTTTACTGCTCAAAAGATAGTCACTGAAATTGAAGACATAAGCACTGATTACGTTACGTGGGGGACTTGGGGCTCGAGCCACCTCTGGGAATGGTACGGGGGGGCTGAGCCCTCCCCCTGAAAAATTGTGAGAAAGAACACTTTGGTTGCCCAAATCACAGAAACTCAAGAACTGCCGCGGTAATGATGCTACATGGAAACTTCTGTTATACATCCAGTGGCGAAGTTAGAGGTCCTGCCTGTCCTACCCAGTAGGACTAAAATATGTCAATAAAATCAAATTTTTTGAACAGTGGCTAACATTTAATTTTCAAGCGAAGGTAACATTTCCCAACCCGTTAGCTCGTTATTTCATAGCGAACTCATTCAACACAGCTTTTGTTTTACCATTTGTGAAATCACTTTTAATTGGCTACCAAAGAATATCTTTGTTTTGAACCCAACTCCTACCATCTGAGATGGTAGGAGCTGGTAGAGGCTCAAACAAAAGAGTGTTTCAGCACGTCTTTGTTCCTGTACTACCTCACAATGGAAAAAAACAACCGTTCTCCTACCATATTTTACTGGTAGGAGCTAGGACGGTATTGCTGCTGCGATGTCATGAAGCTGCGCTGGACTTGAACATTTTGATTGGCTGAAGGGCTTAACACGTCATTGCCTTAGCCTTTGTGATGGTAGCTCCTACCTACTTTGAAAAGTAGGAAACTTTTCATCCGTCAAAACCTCGGTTTGAAGTTACGTTGTAGCTGTGGACAGTAGTCCTAAGTTTTCCAAATGGCTGTAGAAACTAGCCGAGTAGCTGAAGACATTATTTGTGAACTTATAGAGAAATCATTCAGTGCAAGAACTGTTGGTGAGCAGAAGGAGATCTTGCAGCATAAGAAGCCCCAGCCAAAACTAGGGCCTAGAACTGTCAATCGCCAGTTTAAGGATGCATGCTATGCGAAGAAAGAATGGCTTTGTGGCTTAACTAATTTACAAAGATTGTTTTGCTGGCCGTGCCTTTTATTTGCTCCAGGAAAATCGCAAATGTGGACAGGACAAGGATATGGCGATATGCGTTGTTTTCTTTCCGATTGCAGAAAGCATGGGCGATCGAACTGCCATTTGGAGGCCTATAAGAAATGGAAGACCTTTGATGCTACAGAAAGGGTCGATATCCTATTCTCAAGAGCGAGAAGAGAAGAGGTGCAGCGCCATAATGAGCAGGTAAGGCAGAACAGGGAGACGCTTAAAACCATTACTAAAGCTATTTTATTCTTAAGCAAACAAGAATTAGCCTATAGGTGTCACGATGAATCTAGAGGTGGCCTTAATAAGGGAAATTATTGAGAGCTACTTGAATGCTTTGCAAAATTTGATTCCGTCTTTGAACGTCGTCTCCATAGGGAGTTGACAGAAGGTGAAAGGGTAAATTCTGGTGTTTTTACTGGCGTTTCTTCAGAGATTAAAAATGATTTCATTGAATGCATAGATTCTGTCATCCAAGATCAGATTGACAAGGAAATTGAAAATTGCAGATTCTTGAGCATTCAGGTAGATGAAACAACCGATGTTTCTACTAAGGAGCAGCTCAGTGTCATCATTCGTTTGGATAGGGGAGGTGAATTAGTTGAGAGGTTTCTGAAACTTTTTGATGTTAATTCTGATAGATCTGCAGTTGCCATTAGTGATGTTGTTAGATCTATCCTTTCGAGATATGGAGAATCTTTGACGGAAAAATTGATAATGCAGACATATGATGGAGCCTCTGTTATATCTGGGCAAATTGGTGGTTTGAAAACTCTCATGCATCATGATTATCCATTTTCATTTTTCTTTCATTGTGCTGCGCATAGATTGAACTTGTTTTTATGCCAAAGTGCATCTACTCTTCCTTCTGTAAAGTTTTTTTTTGCAAATATCAGTGCATTTAGTACTTCACCAGTCTTAGTGCTAGAAGAAAAGATCTCTTTCGTTCACAAGGCATT